>OZ057398.1:48759760-49172260 GCA_964056695.1 Melieria picta
TTATCACTAAATTTGATTGGATCACCAAATAAAGGACACCGGAAATCTTTTCGCGTTTTAGGCATTTTTTAAGAAAATTAGCTTAACTTTGGCACTATTTCAAAACTATTTATTCAAGTTTTGTAACAAAATACTATGTTTGCGTTCGAGATCACACTCAGTTGAAGTTAAAAACAGTATATTAGTAAGCAAAGTGTACGAATGTACGGGGATCTTTTATTTTGTCCGGGATTTTGGAGTGAAGACTTTTGAATAAAGCGTATGTATTTTTTAGCGGGTTGAAATAGCGTTTATTAAATAGCGGCGAATAAAGAGTAGCGGTTGCTCGGAGCTCAAGAGGTGTTGGCTCGTCGCAGTAGGAACAGTCTCTGTCGACTCTCCCGTTGTTTACAGTGAAGAAGTAAACTTGTAAATAATTTCCAAGAAATAAGAATTATACAAATTAATATTAAAAGTTCACGTTTGGCGTGAACACAAAGCTTAGTAGGCTAGTAGTAGCAAAGTAGGCTTACAAGTAAAAATAAAAGTTTTTTTGAAACTATTATCTCAATGCGCCACCTGAAAATTAAGTCGTAGACCCTTGATTTTTTGCATGAATAAAGCTTTTACATATGGTCACCAATTAATAATACAGGAGTTTGGAAAATAAAAAAAAAAATTTTTTTCATGTGTTTCACTCCACCCTAATAAACATCTCTTTGCTGACAGAGGAAGAAGAAAGGATCAGTTTCTCATCGTCTTTGTTTATAAGCGACCTGTTTATGTTAGAATAGAATTTTATAAGGTTTGTTTTACTGAGACCAGAACTGATCTATTGTGCCCCAACTATTTATGTTGCAAATGTGCGAGTGTCAAAAAGTTCAATTACAACTATTGCATCTAATTTCAATATCGCTCGTCATAAACACGTGACTGTCACTCGTGTAGCGCTGAATATTTAAACGCCAATGAATATGTCACAGTTACCCAGTTGTCAGCTCTGTCATTATATCATATTTAGTACAGTCACTGCCGTCAGTCACTGCGTCTCAGTGGCAGCTGCAGGCAAACATACAAAAGACAAAAAAAACCATAATACAAAACCAAAAGCAATGAATAATGCCAGTAATAAAAAAACGTGTCAAGTTGTTTGACAATCTTTAAAATAAGTGCCACCATTTCACCAGCTGAAGCGGCATCGGCCGCCCTCTGCACGCCGCAAGCGTGTCAGGCAGTAAAACAAACCAAATGACAGCTTAACACGAAAAGGTTGATGAATATGAATGAGCAGCAATGCGCGGCTTACCGCAGCGACACACAGCTGCACAGCCGCACAGACAGACGGACAGACAGCCAAGCAAACAAACAAACTAATGCAGCGCAGTGCAGCAAATCAGGCAAACAAGGCAGCGGCAGGCAGTCAGCCAGTCAGTCAGTCACCAGTCACCGTGCAGCTGTCACGCTTAATGAGTCATTAGATGCAATGCCAGCGATGGCGATGCACCTTAACCGCAGGCAGATACTTCTTGCACCCTGCCGCGCGGCGGCCACCCACGAATTGTGTCAATATGCGGCGGCAGCCAAGTGACGCGCCTGAAATGGGAGCACGCGCAAACAACGCCGAAACCGTGTCATAGTGTTGCGTTTTTTTTGACGATGTCGGCGGAAATTCGCGGTCACTTGCGTGGAAAATCGGCAGCAAATCGAATCAGTTAGTAGCATTTTTGAACAACACTTTCGAGTGCTGAAGACTTGAAATGCAAAAAATTATAAAGAAATAAAAATAAAAGAATTAGTAGTAAAGATGCTACTAAAATGGACACTTTGCATGTTGGTTTGTGTGCTTGGCGCATAGCGAAAAATTGCTGAGCAAATAAAGTGACCAGTTACAGTTGTGGTGGAAATTAATTTAGGCCAACACTTTCAAGCGTTTTGCCATTGCGTGTAGTGAATCGGCATTAAGCTATTTTGGTGACTCTGATCAGAGTCGATTCCAGTCAAAATACGTCAAAATGAATTACACAACAATTAGAGGTTAACTTCAGGGGCCAGTGTTGCATCTTATCTTTTACACAAACAGAAAATTTGGAATTAGAATTAGCGTTTTATTAAATATGCAAAAGTTTCATTAACAAATTTCCCAGTGGTTCAATGCAATGTGGGTTCAAGTTATTGATTAGCCTGTTGACCAGTGTTGCTACAGTTGTTTCCACACTAAGCGGGAAAGACAGAAAATTAAAAAAAAAATTTAATAATAAAAAAACAATTTATAGATAATGATTGATTTTGGAAAAAAACCATTAATAGCACCAATTTTGATGAGAAAAATAGACAAGGTCCTACAAAATTTCACTGGGTACGTATTAAAGTAGGAATGGCTGGCCATAAGGGACATTGATGTCTTATGATCTTATGGCGACATCCCGTTCGAAAGATCTCCAAGTTGTTCGAACAGAAATAATTAAGTTTCACTGCCCCCCAAAGCACATGAAACCATCAATAAAATCAATTTATGATTCACGAGATAAATAAGATTAACTTTGACTTTTGGATGAAATAAGGGTAGAAAAACTACGAGGAAAGCAAGTGGCACTTTCACTCGGAGAGCTAAATGACCCATTACAAATCTCTTCTTCTTGCTCTCTGGAAATAACCATCACTTATGTTCCGGTGGTAAACCAGTGCAACCTGTTGATGAAGAAAATTCATAATATTTTAGAGATTCAGTAGAGAGATTGAGAAATCCAGAACTCAAAGCAATGTCATAAGATTCGTTGTAACTATCGTTGGTTCCTCTTCTTCAACTCATCGTGCGCAGCTCAACATTTTCTTTTACGCTACAAGATTCTGATGAATACTTTTTTGATTGCTTTAAGAATAATTAAAACTATTTTCACTAAATTTCTTCAACAATATATGGTTTCAGAATGTTGTTGTTCAGAATTTTCTTAAACCGTCTACAAAAAAATTGGAATAATAATTTGAGCTTCATTTGTAGCAAATAATTTGAAAGAACAAGAGACTTTCTTCGTTTGACATTAGAAAGAAAGTCTTTTAAAATTAAAATTGAATTTTAAAATTGTTTTTGATTGCTTTAAGAATAATTAAAACTATTTTCACAAAATTTCTTCAACGAGTTATGGTTTCAAAATGTTGCCATATGGCAACAATTTTCTTAAATCATCTACAAAAAATGATATAATAGTTTGACTTTCATTTGTAGCAAAAAATTGACACAACAAGTTACTCTCTTGAAGTCTTTTAACATTAAAAAGACCGCAAGTTTTCCATATCTACAAAGACTACATATTATATCCGCTGATATCTCGAAAAGTACTCATCAGATTTGGTTAATTGTAGTTGGAGAACCCTCATTGTAGAACCCCATAAGAAAAGAAAAGTCATTAAAGCAAAAGTTGATAGAAATACTGAAGAAAATACAGATATTTAAAATTAAAAACCGTCAAAATGACCGCAATGGTCTTTCTAGTGTTAAAGCAGATAGCATTTATTTCAAGAAAGTAACTTGTTATGTTAATTTTTTTCAACTGAAGCCCAAATTAATATTCTTATTTTTAGTACTTTAAATTTAATACAAAACACAACACAACAAATCATTAAATACAACTGGCAACACTGAAATGCCAACGCACCCACCAACGCGTCCTGCCCGCGTAACCTTTTCGCAGTGTTACGCTGTTCGGGGAAGCGCCTAATTAACGGCAACAATTTCGCCCTGTAATTACTTGCACGCACTCGAACATGATTTCGATGTTGCATGGCAATTAATGGCCATTAATCGGCTTCCTATAGACATTTCAATCGAAAATCGTGCACTCACAGCGCTTTAAATAGAATTAAAACGAACATTAATGCAACTTTTTCCAAATGTTTACACGTTTTCACCCAAGCTAAGCAAATTCAATTCCGAACATCACCTGACATCATTTGGCCAAAACTCGTGTCTGACTATTTGTGGTTGCCATACTTAAAGCCGCACTCGCTTCACAACCGCCAATGCGCTGCTAATGCCACGCAAACAAGCGCCTAACACGATTATCGACAAGAATAACAGATTTTCGCGCAGCCATAATCGAATCGAATGCCTTTTTAAGCGTCTAAAACGCATAGTGCCGGTAAGCGCACTTGTGGGTTGGAGGGGAATGGGTGAGGAGTGAAAAAGCAGTCGAGCTGCTGCTTAAAATTGTTGCAAATTGAGCTTCGAGGTGTCGGCAATGTTCTCGCATACATCTTTGGCCAAGCATCTCAAAATTGCTAAGTGCTCTGCTGAGCTGGTTATTGACGCATCTGTTATTGCATATTTACAGACGCTGGGCGCATGAAATGGTGAAAATGGCAAAAACACTGAAAGGAAAAGCACCAAAAAATGTATAAGCTTGAAAGCTGCACAAAAGGTGCGATTAATTTTTGTGTTTTAATAATAAAAACGAAATAAAAGAATTGTTCCCAATAAAATAATAGAAAATTATAATAATTTTAACAAACTAATTGATTTATTACTGATTAAAAATCGAAAATAATCATTACAAAAAATTAAATTTTAATTAATATTTTAATTGTTTCCATTTGATATTTTAATACAGTTTCAACTTTTTTACTCGCCTGTGAAAGGGTTAAACACATCAACCATGGGTTAGGCACATTTTCTGAACCTTAATTTTCTGACAAACAAACAAAATTTGGCGTTCATTAAAGAAAACTTTACCTAGTCTCATTGACACGAGCCTCTCAGTTCTTATTTATTACGTATACGCACTGTGGTGCCAATGGAACTACACTACCTACTATGACAAACTTCAAGAGTTCTAGAGAATGTTTTTGTATTCATTGTTCGGAGGAGGTGGAAATCTTTGTAGATACCAATAAATCGGTTTTCAGCAACAAGTCGGATTTCTACAGACTGAAACCATTTGATGTTTTTCTGCGAGTAGATATGCCGAAGTAGCTCGACCAGTGGGTACCTATTCGTTGCCTTCTTCACATTTAGCTATGTGAAGGTCGGCCATAATTATCGACGTGTCTACTGTTAGCTGACTCAAGCGTTATCTCTGAGCTCTTATGACTAAAACTTCATAGGCTCTTGCGCCTCGAATGAATTTTTTGGTATGAGATATCTTCTGACAAACACTGGCACACTAATATGTGCGATGCTGTGTTCTCGTTCTCTAACCACGCATTATAAATGAGTTCTTTTGAGTAAAGCTCCAGAGGTTCCCTCTTTTGCCTCGCATGGATCTTCTATCACGAGAAATCTTCTGCCAGTGACAAACATTGACTCACCTTATCTCTGAGTTCTTGTGACCAAAGCTCCATAGGCTTTTTTGCCTCGAATACATCTTTCAGTATGACAAATCTTCTACAACTGACAGACTCTGACACACTGCTATGTGCAAAGCTGTGTTTTTGTTCTCTAAGCACGGTCCACAGGTAACTTTCGCAGCAAAGTTGAACCATGCTAGGTGACTGCCAACTGAGAGTTCTTCTATTAAGAGTCAGAATCTTTTTAGCTTGACTGCCAAATAACTTCTTCAAAAGCCAAAAAATTTAGGATTACGTACTAAAAGTAGTCAATCAATTCAGACAACCAAACTTTCTTAGAATGACTAGTTTCTTCTAAGGTCAAACTACTTAAAGTTCCATATTTAACGCAGTCAGACAACTTGGAGTTCTTGGATTTTGACTAAGAACCTTCTTAGCTTGAATGCCGAATAACTTCTTCAAAAGCCAACAAACTTAGACACTCAAAAAACTCAGAGCTTTTTGATTTAGACTAAGAACCTTCTTTGTTTCACTGCTGAATAATTTCTTCTAAAGCCCAAAAATGTAGGACCCGTACTTAAGACAATCAGTCTACTTAGAGCTCTCCGATTTAGACTAATAACCTTCTTAGTCTAAACCATATGACTTGCTCTCGTATCGACGCTAATGTTTTTAGTTTCCAATTGTTGCGTATACGCACTGTGGTTCCACACAAATGTTTATAGCTGCATTGCTTCGTATGAAATTGTTTCTTTGGCTGCTTTCAAAACTTACTGAATTATATTTGAAATATATTTATAAAATTGTTTTTCATCTATAAAAATAATTTTAAACAACTTAAAGATTTATTTAGTTCGGTGAAAAAAATACAACGGCAAAATATTGTTGAATTATATTTTGATGCAAATGTGAAGTGCGGGCAAAAGTTTGGGTGGTTGTATTACCTGATGTGTTGGCTTATAATAAATATTTACCTTTTTACTTACTTTACTAGAAACCTATTTTATTTCTGTCATCAACGAAAATGCACTGAAATTCAAAACATTTCTAATTTTAGGGCAAAATTATTGCAAAATTTTACAACGCGTACGAATTGCCTCAAGCATGAGCACTTCTTTTATTGAGTACACAGTTTTCATAGTCATAATAATTCATAATCTTTTGAAAATTATTTGCTGCCTGATTTACAACAAACAGTGCAACAACATGGTTTCCATTCCACAAAACACTCATACAAAACAACACCGAAAATATGGCACCAGCAGTGACTTTGGTAGTCACACAAACACAGAGGACAGTCATACAAACTGTCAAAACGATGAGCCACAAAATATACTCGCATGTAAAGAGAAAGGTGACTTCACTTTGAAACTTTTTACAACAAAAGGACCTACATGCAACCAACATGTGTGTGTGTGTGTGTTTGTGAGTGTAGAAACGAAAAACGCTTTCGCATTGCAAATGAAGCGTTGCTACTTTCAACTGCTTGCATTCATCAATTAAAACCACCAACAATAGCAACAAAACTATGCACAACTAAATTGAAATGCCGCTGCACTGCATGGCATGGCTGTGGGTAATGAATTTGTATGTCTATTTTTGGCATTTGTGCCGCCATATCGCTATGACACTCAGGCAGTTTGCTTACGCTTCACTTTTCCATACTTTCATAGTTTCATACGTTTTCCAAGTTGCTGCTGCTGTTGATTTTTATTTTATTCGTTGCTCTCGTGTTTGTTGTTGTCATTGTTGCTATGATTGGGTAATGACAACATAATGGTTATGGTTAGTGGCGTGGTTGTGTGTTGCAAATTGTTGTTGTTTTTAATGATGACACCAATGACGCTACACGATTTTGATTTTTAGGCCAATGCAAGTCGACACGAAACCGACACTGCGTCACAACAGCGGTTTGCTGTATGGCAATTAATTGTAACAGTTTTTTACTTGAAATTTATGAAAACTATAGATTCGTTGACAAGGATTTGTACTGAAATAGTTATTAGTGCAATAAAATTCAAGATTTATTGAAACGTTTAAATTGCAACGAATAAAACAAAAAATTGCAAAATTTTAGTTGAGAGTTGGGAGCATAGATTTTTATTTTTTTAAGCTAGAGGTATTAAATCGAGTTGCGGGAAGAATGATTGTATTAGTTCAATTTACATGTGTTTTTGAAATAACACAGTTGTCCTTCCAATAATTTGATATTTTCAGGCGAATGTGCTTTGAATAAACCAGGCGTTGCACAGCACTTTAGAATATTTGGCATATTAGCATATTTCCCATGCACACTTTTAGGCGCAACTTTCAGTGCAAGTGACATAATCATTAAGTGGGATTACTAAACTTGACTATTGCATTACAAATTTGTTGCTCAATTGAAATTCTACACTTTTGAAATATTGCTAAAATTTAGAACTGGACTTTTATTAGAAGTTTAAGTTAAACAAACATTGAGAAAAGCTGAAATAGGAAAAGGTATGCTGTATGAAAGTAGGAAAAGCAGAAAGATTATAAAACAATGACCGCAATCATTAACACTAGAATACTCGATTGCAAAACAAAGTAACTAAACTTTAACTTTAAACTTTTAATTTTTTTAATTATAATATTTTCGGTTTTTGTATCTTATATGCCTCTATTATCTGTTAAATAAATAAATAAATAAATTTATTTTATATGTAAGTATTTGGCTTTCAAAAATAACACTAGCCAGATTTTTTTCCAAAACCCATGAACTAAAATAATAAAAAACCTCAGTGAAGAAATTTTGAATAACTTTAGCATTCTAGTGTTAAACCGCCTCTGAAGTAATCGATAGAGGTGTTAGCTGCAATCGTTCAATAATTTTAGTCCATACGTTTAGGCTAAAATAAAAATTTTTGTTCAGTTAGCTATAAGTTCCATTAAATAACTAGCTTGTTGCATACTTTCAGGCTTAACTAAACCTTATAGCTTCTTAAATTCTGTTAAAAAATATTGATTGCCTAATAGCCTATTTCCACCGGGCCTTAAATGCATTTAACGCTTAAATGCATTTAACATCGCATTTAAATGCTCTAATTCCCATGCAATTGCTTTGTATCAAAGTGAGTTAACTCACTTTCAAAACTGAGTTAACTCAGTTTTGCCGTTTACAGACGTCTAACAGAATATGTTATGTTAAAAGCTGGAGCAATACTGACAAATGTACAAATTTTGATAGCATGCTTTCAGGCGCTGCAAGAGCCGTACGAACACAAACGAAAAAAGGGATTTGAATTACGTTCGGTGTGGTAGATTTTTTGCTTAGACAATTACTTTTTACTGCATTTTTCGCAAAAAATACATATCGTCTGTCATAATCAAAATCAAAACTTCTATTATTTGCCAATAATAAATGCTGAAAGAGAAAAAAAAAACGTGGAACTTCTCATGAACCCTCTTGACATTAAAAATTCAGACAGCTCTGGTATCAATCAGCTGACAACTTTCATAAATGAAATAAACATTGACAAATGAAATAAATTTTCACAAATATGAAAACGCAGACATTCCTAGACTGTTGAGAAGGAAAGCGAATTGGTTTTCTTGCAGTAGAGGGGCTACAAGAAACCGTACATACGTATTCAAGGAGATGGCGGCGATGGATAAACTGTGGCTGCCCAGAAATAAATGCAGAATTTGGCTTCACCAGTTCACCAGTTTTGGTGGAAACGCTTGACAGTTCTCAAGCTTAACAGAGCCCTTAAATGCATTTAAGCGCTCGGTGGAAATAGGCTATAATACTTTTAAATTTGTTTTGAATGTTTATAGAATTAACGCTAAATTCTATGAAATACTTTTTTGTTGCATACTTGCAGGCTTAACAAAATTTTTAAGCTTGTTAAATTCTGTTACAATTTATTGGTTGCATACTTTTGGGCTAAATATGTTTAAAAATGTTTTGAGTATTTGTAGAAATAACGATAAATTCTTTGAAATATGTTCTTTGTTGCATAATTTCAGGCCTAATATTTGTTTAGCTTCTTTTATGTTAACTCAAACAAAACTTTCAAGATATAAATATGACAATAACTGCATAGTTATAAATCCTTTAACCCCCTAAAATATACATTAAAAATTACATTGAAACTCCAATTAAGTTCACAAATCTACCTCACTCATTATTCTTCCAACTGCCTCTTTATTTCATTTGAAAATTCCACCCTATCTGGCAACTATTGGCCAATGCACCACGGTTCGCCACTTGCAAAATTCAATTACAAAAATTTAGCGAACAAACAATTTCCGCTCGCCATATGCAAACAAATAAATTGCAACAAATAATTCGCGATGCGCCGCAGCATTGCTCGCATTGCCCGATTAAGTGGCAGCGTGTCCGCCTGCTGGCCACTGCTAGGCGCCTGTTCCGAGTTCTCATTTCAAGAGCGCCGAATTTTCACTCGTATGGCTGCCGCTGCGTCTTATGCGCGCACGCAACGTCTTCAGCGTGTGGCAACAATCGGCGACAGGTTCCTTTTGCACCGAGCGAAATTGCAGCGAGACGCAGCAAAGATGCCGGAAGTGTGCACGAACAGTGCGCACATTGTTCGTGTGTACGAGTGCGCGCACAACCGGAAGTGTCGGTGCTGTCGAAGGACCCACTAACAGGCGCGCAGCAGCCGACATGGCGCGCACACAATGCGTTTCCTGCTGCAGCCAGTTGAGTTGCTATGTTGCAGCGGCAGCGCGGTGGAGTGGTGACCAACGATTGCATTGTGTTGCGCTCTCGCTGGCCGGACATGGCAGCCATTTCATTGTGCAACTACTTCGATTGCCGTTGCTGACACCGAACGGGAGTTGGCCACATTTATACTGAATGAAAATCGATTACAGAATAACTGAATGAAAAGGCAGTAATTCGACCAGCTCGAATATGTTCACCCAGCGTTGGCAGCGGCAACACCTGTCAATGCCGCCAGCAATGCCAACTGGCTGCATGCTGAATTCCACTTTATGCAACTATACACACACGAAATCGCTCAACTAGTGCGCGCCAGTTGCAGACCACTGTGGCCGCTGGCGCCACGTGCTGTGCGCCTCATACAGCTGGGAAAAGAAAATTGGAATTTTCTTTGATGTGGCAATTAAAATGACCGCAGCGGCACGCCACGTATGCAGCTGTAATTTGAATTCGAAATAATTGCCACGCGTCGCCTGACCTTGAACATTGCTAAA
This sequence comes from Melieria picta, assembly GCA_964056695.1. Lineage (NCBI taxonomy): Eukaryota > Metazoa > Arthropoda > Insecta > Diptera > Ulidiidae > Melieria > Melieria picta. The sequence continues at coordinate 48,770,222 of OZ057398.1, forward strand.
TTGTTGCGCGCAATTTGGCTCAGCAAACATAGCCACAGCCCCACCGTCGCACAAACTTCATGCAATCAGAAGCAGCAGAGGTCATGCAATCAAAAGCAACTCACAATACCCACTCACACTCGCGCTCATGCAAACACTCATACACACACACACATACACTGCGACTTGTACCCAGCATCCGGTCGGCCGCACATTTGTCTCGGTCATTGCGCTCTCCATTTTCGGCAACGGCAGCCACCTGCGTGCGTGCGCTGCGCGCCTGTGACGCGTTGCCAACGTAAACCCCTGTTGACAACCGCACGTCTGTCGGTATCATGCCAACCTTTTGTTCGGCTCCGATGCGCTTCGTTTTACCGGCTCTGACACCATTCGCCATTGGCCCGAGTCTCACACCAGCCGGCATAGCTGCACACACGCGCACGCACACTGACGTCAGGGCATCACAAAAGGACAATCCGCTTTTCATCCCCTACATGAGTGGAGGAGGATGAAAAAGGCGACTATTTAGCTTTAACGATGCCATGAAGAAGCGGAAGATTGCAAGTTATGCGATATTTGGTAGGAGTTACAGAAAAAATAATTAAAAAAATTATACAAAAAAATAGAATTGGAAATTAAAAAAATATACTTGTAAATTAAGAAGTAAAAAAGAATTAACACAATAATTATTAAAAACTAAAAATTAAAACTGAAATATTAGAAATCAGAAAGTTAAAATTTAATACAAAAACCATAAACTTAAAAATTAGAAATCAAATTTTAATATTTACAAATTAAAAACTAAAAACTAAATTAATTAATTTTTGAATTAATTAATTATTATTGTTTTAAATTTTTAGTTTTTTGGTTTAAAAAATAATTAATTAATTGAATTACTAATTATTTAATTTATTTATCATTTTTAAAACTACAAAACTACAAATTAAAAAATTATTAATTAATTTAATTAATAATTAATTTATTTATTTATTATGTCTAAAACTAAAAAACTAAAAATTAAAAACAAAACTACATACAACAAAATTAAAAAATTATAATTTAAATTCAAAAGTTTTAAAATAATACATTAAGAATTAAGTAAAAAATCAAAAATTAATAATTAAAAACTAAAAACAAAAAAATAAGAATAAAATATAAAGAATTATATATCAAAAATTACAAACTATAAATTAAATATTAAAAACTAAAATTTAGGAATTACAAATTAAAAACTACAAATTAGACATCTAAAAGCAAAAATTCAAAATTAATAATTAATAGTTGAAAATTAAAAATTTGAACATAAGTTATGAAAAACTGAAAGTTAAAAATCAAAAATTAAAAATTATAATATAGATATAAATAATATAAACGCAAAACAAAAAAATAAAAAATAAAAGTTGATAAAGAATAACATATTAAATATTAAAAAGTAAAAATTACTAATTAAATATTTGAAACTTAAATTTAAAAATGACAAATTAGAAATTAAAAACTAAAAAATTAAAAATTAATTTAAAACAAAAATTAAATATTAAAAATTAAGAATTAAAATAATAAAATAATAATTTATAATATAAATCTAAAGAAATTAAAAATTTAAACATAAATTATTAAAAATTAAGAGTTTAAAATTAAAAGTTCATATATAAATAATAATAATAAAAATTTTAAAAACATTTTAAAAGGAAATAAAAAATAGTTAAATATTAAATATTAATAAAACAAAAACTAAATATTAGAAAATACATTTCAAGAACTAAAATTTAAAAATTTAAATACAAATTATGAAAAATTAAAAGTTATTGATTAAAAGTTAAAACCAACAATTATAAATTAAAACTCACAATATAAGAATTAAACTTAGAAATTAACCCAAATGTGCCTGAATTATTTTTCTTTTTTTGTTTTCTGAAAACATTTTTTTACCGATTTAAAATGAAACATTAGTGAAAAATTACATTTTATTTTTAGTTCATGTTTAGTGTGACCATATGGTCACGCTAGGTGCTACCGGTTTATATTAAATAAAAAATTAAAATTTTAAATTACATATCGCAAACAAAAAATCAATAACTAAAACTCAAATTATCAGATGAAGTTTCAATTAAATTAAATAAGTCTACTGAAGTCAAGTCAGGACAGTTCAACTCAACTCAACTCAACTCAAGTCAACTCAACTCAATACAATTCAGATCAATTAATTATAATTTGATACAGTGCAATTAAATTAAATTCAGTCAATGGAGTTCAGTCCAATCAAGCCAAATTAAATTTTCTTAAGTCAAGTGCAGTCAGGTCGAGTCGACTAGAGTCAATTCGAGTAAAGTGTAGTCAATAAAGTCAGGTCTAACCAGGATAAGCCAAGCCAATCCAAGCCAATCCAAACCAAGTCAAGTCAAATAAAATCAAGTCGAGTCGACTGAAGTCAATCAAGTCAAGTCCATCCAAGACAATTCAGCCAAGCAAAATCCAAGTCAAGCTAAATCCACTCAATTCCAGTAAAATTAAGTCAAGCCAAGACAAGTCTAACCAAGTCTAATCAAGTCAAGTCGACTGGATTCAATTTAGTTAAGTCTAGCTAAGTCTAGCCAAGCTAAGCCAAATGAAGTCAAGCCCAGCCTATTGAAGTCAAGTCAAGGAAAGAGTAGTAAATAAAGTCAGGTCTAACCAGGATAAGCCAAGCCAATCCAAGCCAAGTCAAGTTAAGTCAATCCACGCCAAGTGAAGTTAAGTTAAATCAAATCAAATCAAATCAAGTCGAATTGACTGGAGTCAGTTAAGTCAAGTCTAGTAAAGCTAATTCATCCAAGTCACATTAAGTCAACTCAAGTTAAATCAAGTAAAGCCAAAACAAGTCTAACCAAATCAAACCAAGTCGACTGGATTCAACTAAGTCAGGTCTAGCCAAGTCAAATCAAAATTAAATCAAAACAAATCAATCCAATCAAATCTAATAAAATTCATATAAATTTGGAACTAAATATTTGAATTATAAAAAATCCGAATAAATATTTAAAAAGTAAAACACCACCAATTACTAAATCAGATAATTAAATAAAATATAATTATAAAACTATAAAAATATTGATCCCCAATGACAATCAGTGCTATTTATGAGCCTAAAAGCGTGCAAATCGGTGACTTATTTATTGCCCAATTTTCAGTTCCACGTAAATCATTAATCACAATCCGGCACATTGTTCTTCTTCAATCGCTTGGAATCATCATTAAAAGTTCAGCAACAACAAAGCAAAACGTCGTAAAAGTGCACAACTCGCAATTCGTAAATATTTCATAAGTTTACGTTCAAGTTAAGTTTTTCGCAGGTTTTCCGCTCAATTGCGGCTTTCACTCAACAGAACCACAAAGTTCGGCATTGAAGCCCGGCCGCTCGATTTGTAAACTGCAGCAACTTTTGTCTTACCGTAGCTGCCGTTCAGTTGTCGTAGTTGTCATTATGCTGTCGACGGTCTTCGTCGGTTGCATGCGCATTGCAGTCATCATTGAGCGCGTTACGCCAGCAAAATGTTGAATGTGAAAAATTAGGCGCCTTTTAAATTTGCATGTTTTGCCATGAAATGAAAATAAAATACAGGTACCGAGCACGGCATCGAATCTTTCGTAGCGTTAAGAAATTTGTTGCATACTTTGAGGCGGTGAGAAGCGCATAAATAAATATTCATGCCGTGTTTGCTCTTTAACAATATTTGTATTGATTTCAAACACAAATTTGGCAAATTCTACTGAAATTTTCAGCTGCGTCTCGTTCGCTGAATTTAAGCACAACGCCAAACATGTGAAAGAGCAAAGAAAGAATAAAACAATTGACAGGGATGGCACAACAAATTTGTGCCTCACCACCTCAAGCGGATTTGCGTTTTGGCATTGTAAGACTTTAATTTATCCCTTTGGCCAACAGTAGTTGTTGGTGAAAAGAAAAAAATTAAAAGGGTGCCCAAAAACAAATATTTACAACAAATTTGAGCTTGAGAAATGTTAAAATAAAAATACGCTTCAAAATTGATGCATGAAATTCAACTTTTCGGTAGTGGCTGGAATATTGGGTAGAAGTTATTGATTTAAGGGATCAGCATAGCTTTAAGAGAATTGGATGGAGTACTTAAAGAAAGCAAAAAATATTTTTAATCTGTTTTGATTTCAACATATAATTGCAAGAAATGATTAAATGATATGCAAACTGTCTGTCAAATCAAAAGTAAATGTAATGGTTAAACAAATTACATATTTTTTAATAACAATTAGTGGACAAATTATTAAAGTAGTTTTAAAAGTAGTGAGACTACAGGAACAACAGAAAATTGCATTCTATTTTTTTACGTTTAATGCACTTCTAGCAATGATCTTTCAGGGTATTGAAAAAAGTATTAAAAAGTAAACATAAACATAACTAATAAATGTAATAATAAAAATTTTATAAAATAGGTTTCCAGTTTCCCTTTTAACTTCCTTATTCCATGGAAATCTTTTACCACCAAGACATTTCTTCATGTATCTTTAAAATAAATGCTGGGCACCAAATCTGTAGAACACATTGGATGAGAAAGTCATTCGTTGTTAAATTCACTCAATTTTTCCATTGTTTCTGTTTATTTTTTTATCACTTATTTCTACTTCAAATGAAACTGATTCTTCTTAAAATCATGGTTCAATCAATGCCATGTTATAGTTTTTCCTTTTTGAAAAAAATCGATGAAAATTATTCTATGTGTATATCCCAAACCAGTCACCAAAACAGTTCCAGCCGATGAAACCACCAGTTCCTGCAGTTCCCTTCTATTAACTGTTTTGACTGTTCCTAGACTCTTTGCTCTGTAGTGATGGATCCATATTTCTTCAAAAGTTATAAATTAAAGCTGAAATCTTTAGGATGCACTCCTGGCTTGTCCAAACATTGCTTTGAAGAGCTTGTCTGTTAATGTTTTTGATAAATTGAGATCAAACGCGGCAGTCATCTTGGTGACAGCTTCTTCATACCCAACAGAACATGGAGATAGCTTTAATAATAGGTGGAAAGAAATTACTCACAAAAATCCTAGAATCGCTAAAAACAACTTATTGAGATATTTTACTTTCCAACTATCTCTCACACTTTTACTCTTCAATCTTTCAAACCAAAACTGTGTAACTGTCAAACTTTTTTTCAGTAAGTGCCTAGAAAGTGAGACATAAATGTGCCTCAACCTTAACCCTTCAACCCTTTTGCCCAAATTTATTGACATGAAAAAAACGCCAATATATTTTTACTCATTTTACCGGAACTAAAGTGCCGGATGCAATTCAACACCCACCTGACAAACGGTCTTTCTTTTTCTCCTTCTCTTACATGGTCTTTGCCGCACATCTTAGCCAGTTCTCTCATCCCTCTCACTTCCTCGCTCTTCCTACTACACAGCATCCACAAATTCGTCTGAATGACTGTCTGGCTGCTTGTGAAACTTTGTTGTGCGTTTGAAATCATTAGCTACTTAAAGTTGTAGACCAACTTTTCACCCTCTCACTCACTGCTTACTCCACTCTTGATGAAATTTTCCACCTGTCGTAGGTCAAATGTAGCACTGCAGCTTTGTGAATTTCGAGCTGGCATGTCGTGTGTTCTGCAACTGAAATATGACATGAACCTTCTATTAAAGTAGCTGTGTGCAGTGCCTAAAAGTGTGCTATGGGTTTGTTCTGAGAAAGGGTTAACTCCAAAAAAGAATTAAGAGCAGTGTGAGTGCGTATTTTATTACAATTTTAGTAAAACTCGAAGCGTATGTTTACACTCTTTCATGCCAGCTAATTCACATTTCAAAGTGAATGTTTTCCACTTAAAAAAAAATTTGAGTTTTCCGCAAGGTTAAAGTTGGCTGAGTGCAGTGTTAAAGTTATGTGACTGCGGGTCAGGTATTTAATTTTTTTCGTAAAGTAAAATTAATTTGTATTAGAACAGATTTATAAAAGAGATAAAGACTTGATGACACTAACCAACAAAAACACAACAAAAAATGAAACGTTTGGCATTAGAAACGCGCTTAGCAAACCACTGGAACTTTCTCTCTTTCAGCCAACTATGAAGTAGAATGAAATAGCTTTCACCAAATAAAAATCGTATTTTAGCTTTCAAATATTTATGCATTATTTTAATTTAATTGAAATTCACAATTAAATGAAATCTAGCTCCGCAAGCGATTACTATGTCTCATTTTTCTATAAGCATGTTTCACCTTTAACCCTATCGGCACTACTTGGGTCCCACAAAATTTCCAACTACCGTCAAAAACTCGTATGTCCCAGGAAAAATTGATTTGTGAATATCTCTATACATATAATTGTTTTGTCAAAATTTAACGGGGTCAATAATGGGTTAAGGTGCATATGCGGGAGGACTACGAAAAAACCATTAACCGATGCGCCTGAGGTCAATCAAAGTTGGTGAAAACAATTGAAATCAAAAATAATTTAACACGGCGTTCTCAGTTTTTTGAAAATAAAAACTTAAAGGGTGAACTAAGGGTTACAAATATGTATGAAGAAATATGATTTTCACGCCTTTTGACTTCAAATATGATGAAATCACTTCAATTGAGAAATAATTAGTTAGGTATTTTTCATTTTTCGAAAATCGAAACCTAACGGGGTCAACTATGGGTTAAAAGTTTATATGTAAAAATACGATTTTATGCGCTTTTTGACTTCAAATATAACGAAAGCTCTTCAAATGAGAAATAATTAGATAAGTATTTTTCATTTTTTCGAAACTCAAAATATGACGGGGTCAACGACGGGTTAAGAGTTTGTATGGAAACAAGATTTTATGCGCTTCTTGACTTCAAATATGGTGAAAGCAGTTCAAATTAGATATAATTAGGTAAGTATTTTTTCTCATAAAAATCTGACGGGATCAACAAGGGTTTGGAAAAACTTGATCTATTGGTCCCATTGACTTTAAACTTGCGGTCAAAGCCGCGGGGCCTTGCTAGTGTAGACATAATTATCAAGTCCAATCCTTTCAAATATGCCAAATTTTCTACTAAAAGTATCGGTTTTGAGAATTAAAATCTGAGCCGTAAGAGTCAACTGAATCTCAAGACATCGCATTAGAAATGATTTTAATCTTTTCAAGTTGATGTAAAGCAAGTCGAATCTCTTCATGGAATATCTCCTTCAATATTTCTTCAAATGTCAAATCGATCTGGTCGTTGTATTTCAACCACTTTCAGCATTGTTTTAGTGTAGAATATTTATAAAGAATCTTTTTATATTCCCTTTCACTTTATTCATTATATTTGTCTCTTTCTCTCTCTTGCAGATTGCCAACCCAACGAATACAGATGTCATTCGGGCCATTGCATTGACGGCAGCAGACGCTGTGACCGTATGCGCGACTGTCCGGATGGCGATGACGAAGACGAATCATGTCGTAAGTTCTTCTCTAATGCGAAATGCATTTCCTTTTTAGAACTTGGTCTGATCTTTGAACTGAAACTGTGATAATTTAGAGCGTAGAGTCTAGCGAAAAGAATGAAAGCAATCAAACTACGCCTTCGAGCCATTAATGCTTCCATTTCTCTATATCTCTGTCTCTCTAATTGGCCAAAAGTACCTTAAGTAAATTTTGTATATAATACCGAATATACCAAAATACTTAAAATGTTAGCTACTACACAGCTAATTTAACTATTTACTTACTTATTTACTTGATTATTTACAATATTTACTATATGCCAACTATTTATACATATATAGACTTTAAGTAAATAATCGATTTAACTGCTAGTTGTAACCAAATTTACTTATACATATAAATGACTATAATTATCCAGTTATTGCCCGCTAATCTGTATGTATCTTTATCCTTCTCTTTAACAATTGCAACCGCAACCACAACAACAATTGCTACTACTAACTATTAACTAACCAAATATAATTTACAACAACCAATACTGCAATAAATTGGCATTGAAATAATCACCAAAAACTAACCACCCGAAACGGCCATTTGTACATTTGTGCCATGTCAAATATCCAAAAACAATAATTTAAAAACATAACGTTGTGCATGCCGTCGCATTAACCACGCCCACGCCGACTCCATCGCCATTCAGTAGCAGTCGATTGTAGCAACTATGAGTATCTGTGCAAGGACGGCTTGCGCTGCATTAGTAAGTCGAAGGTCTGCGATCGCATCACCGACTGCGAGCACGCTGACGACGAGGAACACTGTGACGGCAGTAAGTATTGGCCCACGCCCCGCCCACAACCCGTGAGACCCTAACGAGACACCAATGGGTCTCTTCTGTTCACACATTCAACACATTTTAGAGATTTCAAATTAACCTACATAACCTCATTCTAATATATATTCGCTCTCTTCCTCCCACTCTCTCTTTCTTGTTTCTCATTTGTATGTGTCTGTCTCTTTCTCTGTTTCACTGTTTGTGTCATTCGCAACGTTCTTGACTCGCCTTCAGTTGTGCCGCAGTTGCGCTACTTTTGTCCGAAGGGAAAATTCACCTGTCACGATCTCTCCTGCATCTCGATTGTGCACCGCTGCGACGGCCACACCGACTGTCCCAACGATCGCGCCGACGAGGAAGGCTGTCGTATGTTTGTGCTCAAGTTTAACTTTGCATTTTATTGACTCCTTTTTTCTTTGGGTGCAATTTCCTTTTTGGATGATTTAGTTGCATTTCTTACACAAAATTTTTGAAGCTTAAAATTCATTTCCTGCACATTGTGTGCTCTGCTCTCTTTTCTCTGCCTTTTTGTGCGGCTGTCACTACGCCGAACATTTCCGTCCATGGCCACAGCCTGTCTGTACGAGCGCTGGCAGTGCGATGACGGCACTTGCATTGGCCAGGAACTGCGCTGCAACGGCAACATCGACTGTCCCAACGATGTTTCCGACGAGCGATACTGCGGCGGTGAGCATTGTCGGGGGGTTACTGAGGGGGAGTCTTAAGTTGAGTGTATAAATTTATGTCTATATCGAGCTAGGCGCAAGGTAAGTGGGTCAAGGCTTTGAGCTAGTCGGTCATATGTGAATGATGAGAAAGTTTTTTTTGAAGTAGACAAATTTGGATCGCTTTTAATTTCTTAATTAATTTCTTAATTTACACACAGCACTTTATTAATTTGCCAACTTTTTTTACACAAATATTTAAAAAATGCATACAAATATAATTTTGTAACATTTTTTATTGGCAAGTTTGGCCCTCACGACAGGAAATGCAAACCTGTGAGGCAAGAAATGCTTATGAAAAAGTTCCCAACTGGTCTTTCGAAAGACTAAAATAATTGTAGACAATTATTGTCTTTAAGGAACTTCTGGTTTGCCGTTCGAAAGACCACAACTGCCTTTGAAAAAGCTCCCAACTCAATGTGCGGAATCGGCATACAACTGTAGATCTCTTTAAGTTATGATCATTGTCTCATAGTTGAGCTTCCTTGATCGTAATGGAAGGTATTGAAAGCTTTTAATGTGGACTTTTATTCATTACATTCATTTCACTTGTCAGACATACCTCAGACGACTTCAATAGTTCAGCGGGTAGCGCGCTGACTTTCCATACTAGAGACTCTAGGTTCGATTCCCAGTTCGGGCTGATTGTCCAATCGTATCTATGAGAAATTCTATAGAACTATAGAGATTCATTCAGAATCTAAGGAGTTCGGAATCTAGGAAGACGTGTAGTCCATTTCCCTTCCCTACCATTTTCTTTCTTTTCTCTTATAACCCCCACCTCACTATCCTCTATCACACTTTTCAACTTGAGCTTTTAGTCCAATGAGCTGCCTAGCCTGAGTGCTTGAGAAATTGGACCTTCTAGAGTTCACTGTCTCAGCTCCTCTCATATTCATTCATCCATCTATAGCAATGCACATGAGGTAGTTGAGATTCATAAGAAACGTCAAAGAGCATTCTGGGCAGATCAGGATATTTCCTCCTAGATTTAGGAGATTCTTGGCCTTTTAGGAGAATTTTTAGGAGGAAGAGTTGTTAAGGAAAAAGTTTAGGGAATTTATATTTTATATTAGGGAATTTTTCCGATCCGATAGTGGATTTTTGGGAGATTTTTGGTAAAAAATGCATTTTGGAAGAAAGGCCGCATTAAAAAAAATTATATGTACATATATATTTTTGTTTTTTATGAGAAGTTTAATTCCTTTAAAATGACGCAAACTATAAAAAAATTTTAGGAGATTCTTTCAACTTTTGGGAGGAAATTTCAATTTTTTTTTAAGATTTAGGAGAAAGTCATTTCAGGTATCTGGCAACACTGTTGCGGAACCACCGTAGGTATTACTTGGAAACGCCTTCACTGAGCAGTAACTCATGTAGTCCGTTAGTACTGAGTCAATCTAGTTATAACCTTTGTTAGCAATCGAACTCTTTGTATGGGAATCGAACCTACGACAGTCTGAATTTTTATTCAACACACCAAGCAGTGTGCCGCTTGAGTATTCGCCTAATTGACAACAAATCTTCTTATTTTTGGTTCCTCTTACAATGCTCAATGCAGTCATGTTAATCCAAAATCATCGGTAGACTTGCCATCAGCTGTTATTCTCTCGTACAATGACAATGTAAAAAATTACTTTATTTACGGCTGTGAATTTCATCATTTGATATCTCACCACTCTGGCAATGCCAATTGCCACTTCCAAAGTTCTACTTGATCCATTTATTTATCAATTTGTATGTCCTTTTTTAATATTTTTTTAATGTCGTTTTATATTTTTTTTAATCCTCGACGTATTTATTTTTATATGCATCCAAAGTTGTTTAAATCTGATTCATGACCATTCAAACGCTTCGAGTTGATCGAAAATTTGTGAATTAGCAGAAAATTTATAAATCGGAGGCATGAATCATATTTGATTCATCATATTTATTTTGATTGATCATATTTGAATCACATTTGATTCATGGACAGGAAACCTTTTAAGTGCTATTTATATTTATAGTCACAAGACGCAACTATAGTCTACCTCACATTTACATTTTATTTATTTATAGTTTATTGGCAACTAAAATCTTCTATCACTATTAATTGAATAGCTTAACAAATTTATTCTAAGCAATTTTTTCAGATTACAAATTCGCTTAAAAATTCCAATATCGTCTTTGCACGTTACACACCCCGCTGACAGCTGACAGTCAGCTGTGTGCTGGCCAGCATTTTAATGACATTTCAAATGACAACACTTTCGGCTGTATTGAAAGCCAAGCAAACACTTTCGAAAGTATTTCCGCTATTGTTGCGACATTTGTGCTCCATATTCATGTCGCATGTGCGGTGCCATATTTGTTGTCAGACTATTTACACATTGGCTGTCACTCGATTTGCTTTTCTAATAATCCAACACTATCAAATGAAAATATTTTTCTTGTTATTTGTATACTGATTTTATGGGCTTCTCATTTTGTTTCACTCAATTCTTACTGCATTTTCTACCAAAACTTTGGTGTGTACTTTAATTTAAATTGTGGTTTCATTATTGTTTCTTGCGTTTATGTTTCATGTTAAAGCATTGTCAGAGACCACACAAGTTTGGTACAGTTTGGTTTTAACACATTCCATCTTCAATGTTTTTCTCCTTTGAGCGTCTAACATTGATTCATCATTTTCCTGTGATCTGAAAATACTTTTTTCTAATTGGTTTACAAAACACATTCAGTGTTGATGTGCTGATTTTTTTAAATTTGTTTAAATTTGTTTACACATTTATTCTGCTATTCCAACAATGACTCAATCAATATTCACTCTTTTCCTTCGTAACGCATTGCACAATTCATTGTTCCGTATTTTCTCAATCGATCTGTTGTCTGTCATCATTCTGTGTTATTTCCTCATCACTTCAACAACGTACTCGGCAATTTCTCCAAACTTTCCCTGTTGCTGTGCCATCATTGAATTATTCACTGATTTTATTAACCACATTTGGACTTTTTATTTCTGCGCGCACCACCATAACCCACCACACCAAACTCAAACCCTTCACACTTGCATGATCTCTGCTCCATGACTCTGTCCCACAACTGCGCCAGGCGGCGACTTCTCCGAGTGCAAGCCAACCGAATTCCAGTGCGACAATGGTCAATGCATTCCCAATCGTGAATTTTGCGATAACATTTACGATTGTGTTGACTATTCGGACGAGAAGGATTGCGGTAAGTTGTACATATTCCATGAAACTTTAAGACTGACAAAAATGGTGTTGGAGTTTAGAGTTTACGAATTTAAGTGTTTAACTTTAAGTGTTTTGGAATTTAAGTGTGAATTGTGTTGGGAATTGGTGTTTGTTGAGTAGTTTATAGACGTAAGAGGTGTCTGGCGCTTAAATGTTCAGTATAAGTAAATGTTTTAAGTAGAATGCTGAACCTGCAAATTGGTATGGAACCAATCAACAAAGAAAGCTCAAAAGTGAATAGTTAATCAGAGCTTTTAATACAAAGTTTGAGGCATTAAATGTGCGCTTTTGCTTAGTGGAACATGGTAAAATGTGCTGCAAATACCTGCAGCAATTTTTTTCCCAGCTTTGCACTTTCCCCGCTTAAAAAGCTTGAATGGTTTTTTAGTTAAATTTTTATTTTCATTATGCTGACAATTCTTTCAAGTAGAAACACACACGAGAAAAATAAAGAATTCAGTCAGCATACCTTTAATAGTTCAATGTTAGTGTTGCTTTGAGTTTTTTTTTAAAAGCCCAAAGCCCATGACGAGTGTCATTAGAGCAGTGATGACCACTCTGTGCTGCTCGCGAGTACCCGAATGGCCATCACTGCTTTAGAGTCCTTGACATTAGCGCTGCTGCTTTGCTAAATGTTCTCCATGCGTTCCCTGGTGCTGGTCTGTGCAATGTATGTTGCAGCCGTCTGTGTTGCTTCGACGTTAGATGCCACCACGCCACGCTTTAATGCAACCGCAACTGTAGTTGTCCCTGTCGCACGCATTGTAGAAAATTCCAAATTTGCAACAATTCAAAATTTGTTTGGTATTAATTTGGTATATTTTCTTTTTCTTTGATTCTCTAAACAACAAAATCCAAAAATTATGATTTCGAAAATATTAATTTGGCTGGTTTTGGTGCAAAAACAAAAACTACTATCAATCACTGCACTCCTACTCCAACCCGCAACACTGCACAATGTGGAACGTTACAAAAACTGGATGTTATTGGATGTCATTGGCAAAAACTCAAATCTTACACCCCCCCAACAACAACAACTCAACAATAATTTGCATGTCACAAAACAAACAACTAAACCCCGACCCCAACCAAATACCACAATTTAACTATTCTCTGTGTGTGTTTTGGGTGCATGCGGTCGCTTGATTCAATTGGCCCAACGTCCAATCATAAACACTTGCAATCGGCCCAGACTTGACCGATATCGGACGCAACGTCTTCGACGAGGACGAAATGATACGCGAATACGGCGATCGGCACTACGTGCCCAGACCGTACACTGATGCGCCGCCGCCGCTGCATGAGCTGGACGCCAAGGAGTTCAACTACTACAATCCGAACCTCTACGAAAAGTCGAACGAGAAGAATCCGTGCAACGAGCGCCAGTTCAAGTGCGGCAACAACGTCTGCATTCCGCTGCATCTGCGCTGCGACAACTTCTACCACTGCAACGATCTCACGGACGAGTACGGCTGCGAAAACTACCGCCGACCGAATCGCACCACAGCTCCGCCGTCGAAGCTGACCCGCACCACTGCGCCAACGCCGTTGCCCTGGTGGCGCACCACTGCCGCTCCGCCCACCCAACGCACCACGGAATCGGCGGTACGAAAACCAGCGACCACGCCCCAAACGCGCACGAACCCACCACTGACCACCGTAGCGCCGAGTAGGTTTTTTGCGTACAATTTTTAGCGGGTGGCGGGCTCAAAGCGCAACGCAAACGCCGGAAGAATGCAAAATTTGTTGAAAGAGCGAGATAGATAGATCGATGTCGAACTGTTCTGCATGTTTGAGTAGAACTAGAAAATCATAATAAAAGTAGTAGTAATAATAGAGTAATTTGCATGTCTTCCTGTGCTGCGGCGAGTTGTTGAAGGGGCGCTCAACGTTGCGTGGAATCTTTGCTGGCGGTGTTCACAAATTGCGTTGTATGTATGGTTGTATTTTCTTTGGTTATAGTGAATGTTAAAAATTAATTCTGTGTGCGTCACTGCGCATGATTCTCCTCGTGGCACTTACAATGGCCAACAATATTTCCCAGCTTAGCTATACCAGTTGCAAGAATCCCATCGAGAAGGAAACCGTCCACCATTTTCTCTGCGCCTGTTCGGCTCAGTCAAAAAGGAAATGGAAAGTGCTGGGCAAGACAACATTTCAGAACTTCGAGGCGATAGCGAAGTGATCGTCAACTCACTACTCGCCTCCATTAACCTCTCGAACTGGATATATGGGCATTATAGTCCAGAAGACAGCACATACCTTATAGTATCTACCGGGTATAGTGGTCACAGAACGGCGCCTACACGCTAATTGGATGTCAGAACTTATGCACTGGAACCAACCGAACCAACCACCCTAAACTAACTCACTTTTTAAGGCAAGCTACCCTCTCAAATATACTTTTACCAGCTTCAAATGCAACCCTGTTCCATTTTAAATTAAAAACAGCTGATTTGTATTAGTTTTTGAGCAGCCCTGTTCGATTTTAAATAACCAAACAATTGATTTTTAAAGCCAGGCTTGTTTCTAAAGTGTATTTTTACCAGCTTCAAATGCAACCCTGTTCCATTTTAAATCAAAAACAGCTGATTTATATTAGTTTTTATACAACCCTTTTCCATTTTAAATAAAAAAAGCTGATTTTTTTAAACCAGGCTACCCTCTCCAATGTACTTTTACCAGCTTCAAATGCAACCCTATTCCATTTTAAATAAAAAACAATTGAGTTTTATTAGTTTTTATGCAACCCTGTGCCATTTTAAATAACAAAACAGCTGATTTTTGGGGCCAGGCTACTCTCTCAAATGTACTTTTAACAGCTTCACATGCAACCCTGTTCCATTTTAAATCAAAAACAGCTGATTTGTATCAATTATTATGCAACCCTGTTCCATTTTAAATCAAAAACAGCTGATTTATGTCAGTCATTATTGAAATTCATAATTTACCACACATTGTGAATACCGCCAATGAATTGAAAATGCCATTTGCAACAATAAATTCCCACTACACGTTGCGTTCCCCGACTCGCTGCGTATTCTAATCATTGCCATTAATCCATTAACTCACTCACCACTCACAAAGCCACATTACAAAATTTACTTAAATTCCAAAAGCGTTTAAATGTCTTTGGACGTTTCCATTTCGCAACCACGACCCCATTTACGAAATCACACAGTTGTCGCTTCCATTATTTTGTTATTTGAGAATTCTATGTTAAATTCTATGAAAACGTCATTGACAAACGCATAAAATCGAATACTAACTCGCAGGCGACAACACTTGCCTCGAGCACATCGAATTCGCCTGCCCGAGCGGCGGCTGCATTCCGCTCGAGAGCGTCTGCGATGGCGTAGCCGATTGCGGACGCCAGGAGGACGAAGCGTACAGTCTGTGCTACTGCAGCAGCGACAAGGTAAGTGCCGGTTCTTGTGGCCACCACCACCAACAACAAAAACAAAAGCAAATGAATCAAAAGCAAAAAATAAAGTTACGAACTTTGGCAATTTTCTATAAAACTGCAAAAATTTGTCATTAAAAAAGTTGTACAAATTAAATTAAAAAATTCAAAATTTAAGCTAAACATTTCGAGCTAAAAACTTGTTCAAACACATTCGAAATATATGTTAAATCATTGTATGTGTGCGCGTGCGCAGTGGAAGTGTTTGAGTGGCGGTGGCTGCATACCCAAGACGCAAGTCTGCGACGGCAAGCGGCAATGCAAGGACGGCAGCGATGAGACAGTCTGTCGTAAGTACAAAGCCCACTGGCGATTCAAGTATTTACAGCAAGTCTTAACCCTTCAACGAGCAATGGAACGTACTCCATGTGTGGCACATGAAGTTTTTACTCTCTCAAATGTAACAAAATGTGTTTTAGACTGTAAAGTTCCATGTGTTCGACCTATGTTTCTTTGATTGTGAAAGGGTTAACACAGCATGATTATATTTTGCATAAATTCTGTAATTTTAGTCTAATTATGTTTGTGCGTTTGTATGTCTGTAGTGAAGTTGGCATGTGCATGAAAGCAATAATAACTTTGAGAAAAATATCCAAAATTCGTCTAATGGCCTAATGAAAGCACCGACTAATTGTTGCTTAACCAATAGTCTCGTAGTTGAGCTGAGTAGATCTAATAGTGGCCATAATTGAATTTCTTAGTAGTCAAATAATGAATATTCGTATAATTAGTACCTGAATTATTTGTAGTGGTATTATTTTAGTTGTATTATTTATAGTCTTTATAGTAGCTAACCTTCAAAGTCTAATAATTTATTTTTTAATAATTATTTATTTTATATTTGTATTTAATTTTTTTCTATATATATATTTTTTTTGTTAAGTATTCTACAGTAATCAGTTTTTGCAAAAAATATATTAAAATATGTAAAATATTCATAAATATTATTTGTTTAAAAATAATTTTTACTTGAATTATATAATTTTATGCACTTTTAAGCTCTTTGCAACTAATTTTTATAAAGCTTTACTTATAAATAATAAGCAAACTTCAAACGATATTCTTCAACGTATGTCATGTCATATGTATGACGTATGTATGTATGCCATTTTTCAACGTATTCAACTTCTTCTGAGACAAATTAGTTTTATGAAAAAAATTACAAATTTCTTTCTTGAACAGCATTTGTGAAATATTTCGATAAATGCGCAAACCTTCTGTGGATTCTAGAAAGACACATTGTTGCTATTAATTCATTCAAAACTTTGTCTCTCCAACAATAAACAAATATTCCGGGATGCATAAAAAGAAACCATGAAACAGAAATCACGCAGAGCAAAAATTCAAAGAATCTTCTCTGCAGTGAGCTCTAAAGAATCTCTTTAGAAAGTACTGTGGGCAGAGCTGCAAAGAATCTTTTTAGAAAATACAATCAGCAGACAATCAGCAGCAACTCCCTTCCTTTTCATATATATATCGTGTCAAGTGCAGTTTTTCTTTACAATTTTGGGACATTATGTGCCAAAAGGGATATCCAGATATTTTTTTAATTAAGTTATGAAACCAAGTTAAACGAATTGAACCTGAACTACTAAAAAATAAAAAATTTATTAATTTCAAAAAATTCGAAACTCCCTGCCTCTTCATATATATGGTTTCAATTGCAGTTTTTCTTTACAAGTTTGGGACATTATGTGCCAAAAGTCTAATTCAAAAATTTTTTCTAGGTGTTACTTCAGCCACGTCGAAAACATAAAACCTGAAGTACTAAAATACAAAAATATTCAATTTTACACATTCTAAACTCTCTCCGCCTTGAAGTATAATGTCCCAATTGTTGTTTTGGTTGAAAATTTTGGAACATTATGTCCCAAAAAGCTAACACAAACATGTTTTCTATGTGTTATGCACACCAAGTAAAACGAATAAAACCTGAATTACTAGAAAACAGCAAAAATATTAATTTTTGTAAATTCTTAACTTCCATTTTCTTGAGATATATAGTCCCAATAGCCGATTTGGTTTAAAGATTTGGGACATTATTAACATATTTTTGTATTACACTTCACCAACGAAGTCAAAGAAGTTAAACTTAAACTAGTTAGAAAGCAGCAAATCTATGGATTACAAAAATAATAATCAGCTCTACATTGCCATATACTGTCTCAATTGTCGTTTTTTTAAATAAACTTCAATTATTCAATACCATTAAGCTTGTTTGACATGTACAGCGCCATTCAAGTTGATCAGCATTCGAACTATCAAAACACAACAACCCTTTTAATTTGTACAAAAGTTCAAAAGTCTTCTTGTAAGATTTGCTTTCCATTCTTAAAATACGAACACGAAGTATTCAACTCGTTCAAATCTTCTCCCTCCCTCCCATAATTTTTTTTAAATATTTGTTGATGCTTCTCGCATATTTTCTATGTTTTCAAAATGTTTGCAAACCTAAAAAAAATTAAACTCATTTACATTTACAATAATCATAACCGCCTTGTCACGTGTTGTCGTTAAGCAACTAACCCCACGTTACGCTCACTCACCACTCACTTGGAACAAATTCATAACTCTTTTACTATTTTCTTCCATGATTCTCATTTCTCATGCGCGCCGCTCATCTGCTCAACTAGACTTTCATGCCAAGTATAATAAGAGTCGCATTAGCAATGAGTGCCTTAGCTTTCAGTACCAATGCGCCGACGGTATCTGCATATCGGGCTATAAGCGCTGCAACGGCATAACCGATTGTGTCGACGGTTCCGACGAGACAAATTGCCCATTGAATTACGACGACGCCAATTATGGTATACAAAATTCATTTTTCGTCACACTTTTCCACGTCTGCCCCCTCTTAATTAAAACAAGCACAACAACAACAGCAACAAAACCATAAATATGGTAAAATTGCGCTCTAACTAACAGCAGGCACACCCACAAATTGTTTGCGTTGTAACGCGCAGCAACTGCACCAGTACCAGCTCCTTCGCCTAAGAAAGCAATCAACACTAAGTTTCCCCCCGTCCTCTGCCTTCAAGCAAATGTTTTTTTGAAGTGTTTTCAATAGCGCTGACATAATCTCTCTTTTACACATATCTCTTACATATATACATCAACACATAAATCATACAACAAATTCATCAACAACAACCACACCAACATACAACACACAACATTGCCAACATCAATCTGAACATCGGCGTCGCCCATGTCTGCATGTGTCTGTCAGATTTCGAACCGGATCAAACACTCAGTGAATGTGACATTTACGAGTTCGAGTGCGATTACTCGCAGTGCATACCGATCGATAAGAAATGCGACGGCTATCCCGATTGCGATGACGAAACGGACGAGTTAGATTGTCCACCGTTCACAGGTAAACGGCTTCTAGCGCGCAACTCAGACGCCGCTGACCGAAATTGCATGCACAAATAACCGCTGAATACTGAAACGTTAACCCCAAATCGGTGCACGATCCAACGAGACAAGCTGTCTTAGGCACAATGCATGCTGCCCTTTTGACAAGCCCCAACGAGGTTTTGGTGTACCCAAACCCCATCCCAGGCAGTGGCAATAGTCTGTCCAAAAACGGGGCAATTTTGCGCGATCTCAATAAATTTTGTGTTTCTTTCGATAAATTTTCTGAGGCTACTTGAAGAACGTGCTTAGAATTTTGTGAACAGTTGGCGTTCAACGGAAGTATCGATCGATACCAAAGCCTATGAAGGATATATCGATATCGATATACTTTCTGAGGCTACTTAAAGAACGTACTTGAACATACCTGATACCTGATGCCAATGTCGATCCATTGGCTTTATGAGAAATGTCGATCGATACCAAAGCCTATGAAGGATATATCGATATCGATATATTTTTTGAAGCTACTTGATGAACGTACTTAGAATTTAGTGAACAGTTGGCGTTCAACAGTGTCCGACCGATACCTGATGTCAATGTTGATCCATTGGTCTTATGAGAAATATCGATCGATACCAAAGCTATAAACGATATATCAATATATTTTTTGAAGCTACTTGATGAACGTACTTAGAACTTAGTGAACAGTTGGCGTTCAACAGTGTGCGACCGAAACCTGATATCAATGTCGATCCATTGGCTTTATGAGAAATGTCGATCGATACCAAAGCCAATGAACGATATATCGATATCGATATACTTTCTGAGGTACTTGAAGAACGTACTTAGAATTTAGAGAACAGTTCGCGTTCAACAGTGTCCGACCGATACCTGATGTCAATGTTGATCCATTGGTCTTATGAGAAATATCGATCGATACCAAAGCTATAAACGATATATCGATATCGATATACTTTCTGAGGTTACTTGAAGAATGTACTTAGCAGTTAGTGAAACGTTGGCGTTCAACAGTGTCCTACCGATACCTGATCCCAATGATGAGAAATATCGATCGATACCAAAGCCAATTAAAAAATATCAAAATTTAATATTTTATGATCTCATTAAGTAAACTATTTTTTATCGAAATTATGAAAAATTGTCTAGAAGGAATTTCACTACACGGAAAAAAATTAAGACTTTTCAAACAGAATTCTTTTAATGATTATTTTTTTTAATTTTATTTTTCCTATGGACTTTAATTCTTAAAAATAACAATTTATACAGTCGATCATTTCTTATTAAATTTTTTCATCGATATTAATTTCATTTAATCGAACGGACACTCGTTAGTCCTAATAGTTTCCTTCAATATCTGACATATTAAAAATTAAATTGTATTTAGAGTTACCATCTACCAATTAATTTTTTTTTCAAATGCTTTCACCTGCAAGCTTTCTTAATAACTCTAACCAAAAACTAGTTAAAGCACTTGAAAACGTTCAAACTCCGGTGATAGCTTTAATCCAATACGCCGTTTCGTCTTCACTTTGATTTTTGCCAACACAGACTTTACAATTGTTAATGCTTTCACCACCCAAGTCACAAACACCTCCAACCACTAAACATTCAGTTTCACAACCTCACCCAACATTGACTCACCTCACAATCTTTGCGCTGTATATATGAACAACATTTTTGCTTTTTCACAGAGAACTGTCATGAAAACGAATTCGAATGCGATCAAAATTATTGCATACTGCGCGAACAACAATGCAACGGCATCGCCAATTGTAACGACGGCACCGATGAGCGCAATTGCACCTTTTGCCGGGACGGTGCCTTTCTGTAAGCCAAATCGAAGCCAGGGTCTCACTTGCGGCAGTGAGCGAGAAGCGCATTGAATTTGCTTTGGTTGGAATGTTGCAGGTCTTCACGGTAGACATTTGAGTTATTAAGAAGATTGATATGAGTTGTTTGAGTTAGTAGGCGATTCATTGTTCTATAATTGGATAGAAAGTTTTGAGGAAGCTTCAGATTCTCCGATCTCTTTTTCTAGATTTAGGTTAAGAACCAACTTAATCTTTAGTTCAATTTGATGTTAAGTTATTCAAGTCAGGGATTGGCTTCAATGCCATAAAAGCTAACTTAGAAGTCGCCACAGATGACTTGATGTCAGTCTGTGATTTCGGTACTGGGATTCCATCTTTGTATTATCATCCAAGTAGGTAAATCTGGGGATCGGGTGGTTTTTATTTATGTTTTAATGAGAGCCAGGGATTCCTTTACTATTTAATGCAAACCATTGCTTTTGTTCTGAACGCATGTTAGGTTAAGAGACGTGGGATTTGAAGAAAGATTGATGATGATTGATATGATTGACGAACACTTGGTTTGTTGTGGACATCTCCAAGACTACTGAAAACTGTAAACCCACAGACAGAAGGTGGAACTGTTCTTTACTGGGACTTAACCTTTAGGTAAAGTAGGCGTATAACCTTCCAAATACCAGCAGTGTCCTTCAGGCGAAGATTTTTGCGTGAAGAAAGCAATTAAACTTCTTCAAGGAGGTTTGACACACACCTTGCATTTTTTAATCTTTATGGCCAGATAGGCTGCGATGAAAGCAATAAAGTCCAGGGAAGTGAAATAAAAAATTGCTAAAGAATGTCTTACTTTCCTTCAGGGTCAGTGTGACCCCTCAGTTCAGTGTTAAAACTTTGGACGTCAAATCAGAAAGAAACTCTTAAACAGAATTAGAATCAAATTGAATACAAATACTTACGATATATTGGCTAACGACTTATACCCATATACCTAAATATTGTTCACCCACTTTTGAGCAGCGTTGCCATATAAAAATATTAAGGGAAAATTAGGAATTATGGAACATTCAAAATTGACGAAATTATGTAAATTAAAAAATTTAGTAAAGTAAGAAATTTAGTAATTTTGGAATTTTAATAATTTACGAATTTTGTTAGGAAAGTTTTAATTTAAAAAAAAAGCTTTTAGTTTATCAATATTTAAAAAAAGAGTATGATATCCTTTTTAACTCCATATTTGTTAATTTTATTTCATTCATGACCTTTTTAATTATTTGTTTGAATTTTGATACTGAAAAAGTAACCCACATAGGTGGGGTACACCTCCTTTTGAGCAAGGTTGCCATAAAAAACTATTTAAGGAAAATTAATTCCTAATAAAAAATTAGAACTTTTGAAAATTTAAGTTGAGATATTTAGTAATTTTGGAAATTAAATAATTTAGGAAATTTAGTCATTTTGCAAATTCAATAATTTAGGATATTTTGTCATTTTGGATATTTAATACTTTAGGAAATTTCGTAATTTTGGAGTTTTTAATTTTGGATATTTAGTTTAGGAAAGTTTTAATTCTTACTAAAATAATCTTTTATTTTATCAATATTTGCTAATTTTATTTCATTCATGACCTTTTTAATTAATTTTTGTGATTTTTGTTACTGAAAGTAGGTAAATATAAAGTAGGCGTATACCAAAAAATGGGCATGGTCTGCTCATTGGCCTTTGATTATTTTAAAAGTCGACCGAAACCGACTAAAACACTCTAAAAATGCTTATTTATTCATTCAGTTTGATGACCTTTGAAGATACGTTTTCGGAGATTTTATATACATTAGAAAAGCTCATAAATTTGGTCAAAATGCATTCATAATTAATTCAGACAAACATCCAAACCACATTTTTAATCAATTTTAATCAATCGATCAGTGAGACCCTTCTGAAAATTTCAGCCTCAAGCATATTCAATGCGCGCTCATTTCAATTGAATTTGGTTTAATGGAACTTAATTTTTTTTGATATTTCAACATTAAACATCATCAAACATCTTATCATCAACAACACGCACACAAACACACATGTTCAAACAAATGAAATCACCGCACACACTCACAACACATCAAACAAACTCGTCTGACCATTCGATGTCCTTCGACCGCTCGTCTGTTGTTTTGCGCTCGTCCAATTGTAAAAATATTCATGCGAAAAAATAACATAAAGCTGCAACACTGGCGAGTGTTTGGCGCCCAAACAGCGCTGCAACGGCCAGGCCGACTGCGCCGACGCCAGCGATGAGCTCAACTGCGGTAAGTGAAACGTCTGTGAAGCCGCTCTGCATGCCATCAATGCGTCAACGGTTGAGGTAGTCTAATGTTAAGGAATTTCCGTTCTTGTTTCAATTCTTTGCTTTTAGTAAAAGTAGCTTTTGACAGTAGTACAATGTGCCGTAAATATTCTGCGAGCCCCCTGCCCCCTCTTCTGCAATTTTATATATTTATGTAACCCGCAACTAAATGCGCTTATTTTACGTTATTCAATTGTTTTTTGCATATATAAATAATTTCCACACACACACACACACGCTCACATCAAAATAAAAACAAAAAAGGCGAATGTCCCACGTTGACCATCAAATGTAATGGCACTTGTGTCGATTGGAGCCTACAGTGCGACGGCAAAGTCGATTGTAACGACGGTCTCGATGAGTACGAATGCAATGGTAAATCATTATTTAAACTTTTGATTATTTTATTACATATGTAGTGAAGAATGAGATATTTTTTCCATGACCTAAAGTCCTCTTTTTGCTATCAAACTGAAATGTAGTGTCCGACCGAAACCACTTTTTTGGGCCGAAACCGAAACCGAAACCGAGTTTCGGTTTTTTTTTAATATTCGGCCGAAACCGAAACCGAACCGAAACTTTCTAGTTAAAATAAAAATCACCATATCAAGCATTATTTCTCAACAAACGAATTTTACATTAAGTAAATAAAGAACAAACATAACATAAATAAATAAATACTTATTAATAAAAACAATTTATTCATATTTTAAAAACATAAACATGAAAAAATCACCCTTTCATACCTTACTCCCTAATATTCAAAATTAAATAATTTAATATTATATGCTAAGAAAAAAGTTTATTTACATTGGGGGCATCCAAATTACTCCTCCTTTCACTATATATCTGCTACACAATAAAATGTAAAAAAATTTTGTAGAAAGTTTCGGTTTCGGCTTTTCGGCCATTTTTTGGCCGAAACTGAAACCGAAACCGAAACCACTTATTTGGGCCGAAACCGAAACCGAAACCGAATATTCGGTCGGACACTACTGAAATGCAACTTCCAATGTATGCCATACATTTCCGATTTCGAAATAAATTATTTATCAAAATTGCTCCAAGTACTTTTCGGAACATGAATTGTTTATTGCCATTGCCACACCTCGCACGAAATCCAATCCCTGTCTCCATCAATCTGTGTATTTATAAATCCTTAAACCCATTCCTCTTTGACTTCTTTCAATGACAAACGCAACTCTTTGCATTTGCATCTTTCTTGAACCAAATTCTCCTCTCATCAGTCTCCCTCCTCAATCTCCGTAAAAATACAAAATTACTCCAAAAACTGTTCGGAACTTGAATTGGCTCTTACCATTGCTACACCTTTAACCAAATGACCCGTTGAAAATGTAAAAAATAATCAATCTTTTTACCTATTAATCTATCCATTGATTTCCTTAAAGATACATCAATTGTTTTAAGATCTATACGGAAATTTGATTGTCTCTTGTTTGACTGCCCAAAAGACCAATTGAAAATTTGATTCTCCATCAATCTCTTCATACA
Source organism: Melieria picta (assembly GCA_964056695.1). Lineage (NCBI taxonomy): Eukaryota > Metazoa > Arthropoda > Insecta > Diptera > Ulidiidae > Melieria > Melieria picta. The sequence continues at coordinate 48,794,901 of OZ057398.1, forward strand.
TTAAACTCTCCACTCATAACATTAATCTCTCTATCCATCAGTATCTCCAACAACCCATCTCTTCATCCATCGATTCCTTTAACCGTCAATCTCTCTCCGTCTCTCTTTCTCTCTCTCAACTCGAACTCTTCTTTACTTATCTCCACAAGCTTTAAGACTCGTTTGTATATATCAGAATTCTTCCAATCTCACATTTATCACATATTTATGAGTGATGGGACGTATCCATACTTTAAAAAATCGGCTAATGCAGTAACGATACTTTAAGTAAGAGGTTTCTTCTAAAAAATCTATGATAAATTAAAATGTTGCTAGTTTTATATTATTACCAATTATTTTCTATTTTTACCAACTATTAAATTACAAAAACCGCAGTTTGAAAAATCGAGCAACAACAAATAAATAGAAGAAAACCCCAGCAAAAAGCACAACAAACATTATTAACCCATTAGCCCCTGAACGGACATTTTTTAAGACTTTTTTATCAAATTTATTTATGAAAATGTTGGGTTTTTTAAATTCAAAATGGCCACATCTAATATGGCGTTAAAGTTAAAAATGTTGATATTTTTAATTATTAATGGAAAATTGAAAAGCGGGATGAAAACTAGAAAATAATAATTTTAATTTGAAAAAAAAACAAAATTGTTATTAAAAAATAAAAAATGCATAAATTTTAATGAAACTTCTTATTTAAATCTATAATAAGTTTTCTTTAATTTAAAACAAGCAAGTTTTTTAAAATTTTGTGTCAAGTTCATTATTATTTTTTTTAATTTTTCACTCATAAACTTATTTATTAAAACTTATTAAATCCATTTTTTTTGTAACTGAATAAAAAATACGTTTTTATTGAAAAGCAAAAAAAGTTAATTGCAAATTTTATAATAACTTTTTTATTCAAATGAAATTTTTTTGCATTAATAAAATGTGTGTGCTAAAATTTAATGTATTCTTATCTAACGAATAAACAAATTTTTATTTAAAAAAGCACAGAAAAATATATTAAAAATTTTTTGTTTTTATTCAAATTTAGTTTTTCCAATTGCATTTTTTGTGTTTTTGAATTGTTATTTATTTTTAACTAAATTTCTTTTTTATTTTTTTGTATAAAAATAAACTAACTATAAAATAAATTAAAAATAAATGTTTTCAAAATTTAATTTAATTATTTATGGAAAAGAGTTGCAAAATTTAGTTTTTTTGAAAGAAATAAAATTTTGTTATAAATTTTTTTTTTGTTTCAACAAAAATAAAATTTCATTTTAAAATAAAAAGAGTTTCTTAGTAACAAAACTGTGTTATTAATTTTGTTATTTGAAAATTAAATTTTTTTTTTTTTAATTTATAATTGTTGTTTTAATTTTGTTATTAAAAAAATTATTTTAACAAGCTTTAATACGAGTACATTTGTATGTCTGGCTTCCACAATGCATAAATTTCGTAAGTGATATATATTTCGATTCCAATACAAAAATATCAAAAGAAAAATATAGTTTAATGACAAAATCAAATAACCATAACGTTTTCAATTTGAACTGCTAAACAATTTTTATTGCAATTTTAAACGTTCAGACAATTTTTCGAAGAACATTTCGACCAAATTATTTTAATTCAATTTTGTATCGAATTGAAACAAAATCAAATAAAAACGAAACCAAAAAGACTTCAAAAAACAGCCGTTCAGGACTAATGGAACATTGTTAAAAAAATCTATAAATTGTTTTGATTTAAAAAAAAATATCCGACATCTTAAAGTGTCGATATTACAATATTCGACTCCGAGCAATTCCGAATACGTTTGTGTATTTTTAATTACTCGAATCGTTACCTCAAAGAATCGTGTAACGAATCATGTTTCTGTGAATCGAGTTTTTACTATTTTCAGCCCATCACTTATATATATTTTTTTATTTTTTAATCTCTTATGGTTTTTTATGATTAACATTTGTTATTTATTTTTATTCAATTTCATAAAACAAAAAACTGTACACGTCATTAACCCATCGTCTGCGTTACTTGTTTATATGTTTGTGTGTCTGTGTTTGTCTACTCTCCGGCACCATAACACAATCACCCCTCAAAATAAACTGTGAACTGTTGCGAAAACACTATGCACCACTGCAACAAAATTACAACAACAATAGGTCACGACAGTGACAATGAAATACACATTTCGAGCAAGACCTGCCTGCCGTATCAGTGGCAGTGCGACAACTCCGAATGCATCAACGCAGATTTCCTCTGCGATAATCGGGAAGATTGCACCGACGGCTCCGACGAATCGCCCAGGCAGTGCAAGAAACAGGGTAACATTCTTATACAATACACACATTAGATTTTATGCCACGATACCCCAGTAGTGCGAGCGAGTCTCTCAATGTCTGTACAACATTTTTCATTATTTTATTTATTATTTATTAAGTCGAAACTTTTACTTGATTATGAACAATTTCGAAAAATATGGCCACAGGTTAGTATCGAAATTCTATCAGTTTACTGTTATCATGTAAAACTCGTTTCGTATTGTATATAACTAGAACAGACAAACCAATGTACGTATCGCTGTTATCGCTAACTATTTGAATGGTTACTGCCAATGCTTCTCACATTACTATATTCAACGCAACATCACAACACTCAACACTAACGCAAACATTTACAATTTCCTTCTCTCTCTCTCTATTTCTCTATTACGCCAACTATCTCTTTTTACCACGCCTATTTTACACGCATCTCATTGCTTGTGCGCGCCGTTCTACTGGCCGAAACACGCTCGATCATTGCAATGCATAGAAACCACACGCCACTCACCCGACGACTGCACGAGCGATCAATTCTTCTGCGACGACGACTGTCATCCCAACTCGATACGTTGCAACGGCTATGCCGACTGTACCGACGGCAGCGATGAGCAAAATTGTCCCTACCCCTATGCGACCACACGCCGTCCCCAACCGATCTATCCGTGTCCGGAACGTACCTGCCCGAACGGTAAATGCTACTCGGAGAGCGAACGCTGCGATGGCTCGCGCGACTGCGACGACGGTTCCGATGAGGCCAACTGTAAGTCAACTATTGTCATAGCTAAATGGTGGAAAAATTATGCAAAAGTCAGCCTAAAAGTATGCCAATTGAAATGAGCTGGAAAGTATTAGAGGTTGCCGGCAACTTGAGATTTGGTATATAGCTATAAGTAAAGACTGTTTGAGGGGGTTTGAGGTAGAAATATGATAGGATTAGCTGTTCATGAATATGAAAGCGACTTCCATAAAAAAACATGAAAATATATTATTAAAATTTATATATATTAGTTACATATTTTAAAAGATTAGCAGTCTCGTTAAATCGTCGACATCAGAGCATGTCCTGGAAAATCAGTATGTATGAAACCTCTATGTTCTAAAGGACCCTAATAGTTCGAGTTAATCTGATAGTTTTCCACTTAAATAAACGTTCCATTGGTTTAAAATTAATTCTAATTTTGAAACTTAAGATCTATTGTGCCCCTTGCCAGGCATCAAAGTCCTTCTTAAAGCGACTTCCCTTGGATTTATACAAGGACAGGTGTTCTATCCATACTTACAGCCAGTGAAGTAAATCATCATTGTGGAAGATGTGGAGATCTGAACTTCGAAAAAGATATTTTTTACTTTTTATGTGAAAAATGTTTTAAAGCACTCGGAAACTTAATACTTATTTGATTCCATAACTGGTTTATGTATTCGATTTAGAAGCTAATTTGAAATTTATATGAATTTCATATGTGGTTCTTTTAGGTTAGTAATCAAAACTTTAGGGTATACTACCTACTCAAACGACTTAGCTTTCTCCCCAGCCAACCTAACCTAAACTCTATTACTCGGAAGGTATTTCACATATCCAACTGAACTTTAAAAGGTTTTCATAAGTGTTCGACCGAAGGGGAACTTTCGACTAAAACCGAAGCAGAATATTCGGCATAACTAAAATATTCGACCAAATCCCGAATACTAATAAAAAAACTGATCAAATTTGGCTATTCTTTCTTTATTCATTTCTTTGTTCCACTTAGGAATTAATAAAAAACAAAAACATAAATACCTGAGAGATCATTTTTATTAATCGCAATCTTGAACCCGAAAAAATTGGCCAATTAAGCCGAATGCCGAAGCCGGAACCGAATATTCGGTCGGACACTTCTTCGTTTAAAATGTTGAGTCAGGGTTTCTTCATTTATATAAAGTCAACAAGAGGCAACGGACTTAACTGGGTGTAATTTGTTAGATTTTCAGAGTCTGGGTTACAGACTTGTTGATTTGTTTTTTTTAAGAAATTAATGTTTTGATAACTTTGAAAGACCGTGAAAGGAATCTTTCAGAGTTCATTGCGGTCTACTAATCAAAGGTTAGGACAACATTTTAGGAGGATATATGGAAAAAGTGTAAAAAAGTAGCGCTTATTTGTTATTGAAATTTCAAGCACGAAGAACCTATTTTTTTTGATAATTTTAAAAACTTTCAGATAGTAAATAGGACTCTAAAAGTAGTATTTAACAGTCCTCGAAAAAAGAGTCTAGAGAGGAAGAGAAGCCTTCAAAAGGTTGGCCTCGTATGTTTAAAGGATCTGTAGCAAAAAAAATACAAGCAACAAAATATTTATCATACATAATTTAGTTGATTCTGAAGAAGAATAAACATTTTGCGCAACCAAGGCGTTCGAATTTCACATCTCGCGTTCAAGTTAAATCGCAATAACTTTATTCAGGATTTGAATATTTTTAAGATACACACAGAATGATCCATTAATTTCAAACAACTGCATACATGTATAATAAACACCACGAAAAAAAACCAAAGTATTAAAATAATGTCCATAATTAATTAAAAAATTGAGTGAAATATATTCTAAATCATTTACTCGCACCACATTTGACTGTATCAAAGTGCTTCGTACACATTCAATAAATTCACAATATCGGTGTTGGCACATTTACAAATTTCTTCTTCACGCACATTGCTTTAAAATCGATATTACATATTTTTTATATATATTTTTCAACTAAATGTTACCATCTCAACCGCTGTCTGAGCTGTTTCACAATTTCTTTTACTTATTCATTTGTTTATTTTTTTGTGCTTTTCCACTGCCTCACTGCTTCAAATGCTTCGACTATTTTCAAAATAAAAATATTAAAAATACATAAAATTTTAACACCGCCAAGGCACCACCTGCAAGGACAATGAGTTTTTCTGTTTTGATCGTCAATTTTGCATAAATGCAACACAGCACTGTGATGGATTCTACGATTGCAAAGATTTCTCTGATGAGCAAAATTGCATTGGTTAATAATTTTATGCTATTATATATTTTTACGCTTGACGCCTCTCAACCTACCAAAACTAATATAAGTTTTCAACTTGATTTACTTAAGTGTCGAATTTTTACACAAATATGCCTATAACTAGAAGTTTAAGTTGTTTAAGTATCAACCTTTGAATTTTTTACGAAATTCAATTAGATGTAAAAGTGTGTGCACTTGCCTGTTGAATTTTTTGTTACGCCCCTTAGTACCCTTCAATGAATATTGAGCGAAATCAACTGTTCTCCAATTAGAAATAGTGACTTCAGATCTCATTGTTAATGATGTTGATTTTAGAAGTCGCCACATGTTCACAAGACTTCGCACCTGAGCAAGTAAAAGGTTAATCTAAGATCTATTTCGAGTCGAAATCAGAATCCAAAGCTAGTATTTTCAGTTAGCTTTAATAATCGCAATAGTTGATATCATATTTGCTCCTAAAATATTTTACCGTATAAATTAAATTTACTACTGTATTGCATCTCCGTATTGTCCCAATCCAGTGAACAGGATTCAAGCCATTTTTTCTACATCCATGTTTCTGTTTGGTTTTCAAATTTAAGATAGAATTCCCTGCTAAGTTTATTTTAAACTGTTTGGGATGTAAAGTCCTAATTGATTAAGGCAGGTTAAGTATTTTTTGTGTGTGTGCCTATCTCTGTTTTGTGTATATAATTTGAAACATAAGTTTATGGTAGGTTTCTTTTGAAATGTTTGAGAAGTGTTGTCCCGAATCGAGAGTTCAATAAGTATTCGAACGATCAACGATCGATAACACTGTGCAAGTCCAAAATTTAGACATGGGGGGGACCTACTGGGTGAGTTTCCTATAGGTATACTGAGTTGAGATCCACCAGCCGTTTGGTAAGATTGGCTCTAGTTTATGAGAAATCCGACTTTGAAGTTTGGTAATTTTCGTCAAATTTGTCGCTTAAGTAGGTCCTAAATCGTTCCGAATATCGCTTTACTGTCTTCGGCAAGTTTGTAGATATTTTAACGACCAACACATTTGCTTAAGACACCAATCCAAAAAAAATACATTTAAACTGTGTAATTGCGATATGTGCATTTTTGAGCGCAGCGCAACGTGGCGTATGAGTGTCATTTAATTATAATTAACACTCATATAATTGACACTCATATGCCACGTTGCGCTGCGCTCAAAAATGCACATATCGCAATTACACAGTTTAAATATATTTTTTTTGGATTGGTGTCTTAAGCAAATGTGTTGGTCGTTAAAATATCTACAAACTTGCCGAAGACAGTAAAGCGATATTCGGAACCATTTAGGACCTACTTAAGCGACAAATTTGACGAAAATTACCAAACTTCAAAGTCGGATTTCTCATAAACTAGAGCCAATCTTACCAAACGGCTGGTGGATCTCAACTCAGTATACCTATAGAAAACTCAGCCAGTAGGTCCCCCCCATGTCTAAATTTTTGAGGGCAAATTTCACGCACAGTGTAATTATTCATGCCAAAGGCTCCAGGTTCGATTCCTGTGTATACCACCAAACAACAGACTCGATTTCAATGCATTCAAATGGTTTCCATTTAAAAACACACCTGTCTTCTCGGCTCCAAGAACATGTAAACGTGTGTAATCATTGACGAACTCTCTGCTACTTCGATTCCTCTCAATATTCAGAGTCTTTTTTTATCACAACATTTTTCCAGCATGTTATTTACCAAAACCAAAAAATGTTAAGCATGCACTTCCAGCTCCACACTTTAAGCAAATAATTTTTTTTAGTATTAAATACAAAAAATTTTTTTTATATTTAATTTTTTCCAATGAATTTATTTTAAATTTTACTTTTTTGTATAAATTTATTTTAAATTATTATTTTTTTAATTATTTTATTTTTTTAAATAAGAAATTTTTTAATTTTTACTTTTTATGTATAAATATATAAAAACAAAAAAATATGAACTTACTTAAAACAATTATATATTGTCCAGCTTTAACAATTTATTGTTTAATAAATTTGTGTAATAATAAATTTAAAAAATGTTTGTTATGTGTTTTAATGACTTTTTTTTAATGAATTTATTTTTAATTTTTCATACACTTTTTGCAAAAAAATTATAAAATAACCTTATCAAAATTACATAAAACTATGTATATTAAAAAAAATATTTATAATATATATACAAAATTTTTATATATTTTTTTAATTTATAGTAATAAAAATTACATGTGCAACTATTTTTTTAGCATTCATAATTTTGTACCATAAATATTTGTTACAAAAATTTTACGTGAGCAATTTGCGATTTTAAAACTTTTCCAAACTTTTTTTTATTATTTTTTTTAATGAATTTGTTTTTCATTTTGCATAAACACTTCATGGAAACAAAATTATAAAATAACATTAAAATATATTGAAAAAAATATATAAAAAATGTGTATATATTTTTATCTATAGATAGTTATAAAAATGTATGATATATGTACACAAATTTTATAAGTATTCATAATTTTGTATCATAGATATTTTTTTATAAAATTTTAAGTGAACATTTTGTAATAAATTTTTTAAATATTGAATTAAAGACCTGACAATTTCAAATTTTTTCAAATGTTTTTTTCACAACTACCACTAAAATTTTAACCATGCACTGCCAATTGCACATTCCGTTTAAAAATGGTTTAGTTTCTAAACAATTTAACTAAATTAAATTAAAAATAAAAAACAAATTGTTTGCTTTTTTTTGTAAATTTTTTTTAATTTAATTTTTTTTTATTTTTGATAAACACTTTTTGTAAATAAAATGTTAAATAACAAAAAACATTCTATAAAAATATAAAATTTTTTTATTTTTTTTTATTTAGATATATAAAATTTATATTAATGTATTTCTTTGTACCATAAATATTTTTTTATAAAACTTTTGAGTGGCAATTTGTAAATATATTTTTTTACTATTTTTTTGACTTTAATTGACTTTAAAACTTTTCCAAAAGTTTCAACTTTTTGAAAAAGTTTTTCCCAAAACTATGCCTAAAATTTTAAGCATGCACTGCCAGCTACACATTCCGTTTAGGAAATTTTTTTTTTAATAATATTTTAAGAAATTTTTTTTTATAAAATTGCCTGCTGTAAAAGTGTGTGTATGACAATTTTTTTTCTCTAAAATTGGGTGTACTTTTGAATATTTTCCAAACAATTTTTTAATAGAAAATTTCAGTGTCCCATATTTCCATTTTGTTGTTATATTTTATTGTAATTGTTTCATGAAAATACTTAAACGTGACTGCCTCATGCAGGTTGTGCTTCGAATCAGTTCCGCTGCCGCAACGGTGACTGCATCCCCGAGCACGCGCAGTGCAATGGCTACCCCGACTGTCGCGACGGCTCCGACGAGGACGCCTGCTCGGACATACCCTACGAGCAGCCGAGCCGCGGCTGCGCACCCTCCCAGTTCCGCTGCAACAACGGCCAATGCATCAATGCGGCCGCCAAGTGCAACGGCTACACCGACTGTGCCGACAGCTCCGACGAACTCTACTGCAGTAAGTACTGAGCTCTGTTCCACAGCGATTTCAATCATCATACAACAAAATATTTGAACGTGCCTCCAGCCAGTCATTGTAAATGAACTCATACTCATACTCCTTTCCAAACCGATCTCTCCATACACTTTTGTACATACAAACACACATATACACACACACACACACACATATACACACATGCAAAATGCATCGCACGCTCAGAGTATTTACGCGAACCGTATCTCGAATTCGAAGGACGCAGCAAGGCGTGCGGCCCACACATGTTTCGCTGCGAGAACGGGCCGTGCATTCCGACTGCTCTGCGCTGCAACGGCATTGTCGACTGTCCGCTCGACATTAGCGACGAATTGGACTGCGGTCCAATCACAAACGAAATCGATAGTAAGTCCAGAAGGTCGTGGCGTTTGAAACTGGTGGAAGCGTAACGGTCACCGACGCACAAAAATACAAGAAAGTCATGTCGTTCACTTTGCACCGACTCTAACAATTTCTAGCTGTAGCGTTTTTAACAGCACATTACATGTTTTCTAACCGCTGAACAAAAGTTGTTTTGACGCTCAACTGCTTGGGTTTGTTTTTAAAATTAAAAAAAAGTACAATTAAATCCAAAGTGACAAATTTGCTCTGTTTGCGTTTTTTAGATCTAAAATATTAATTTGTTTTTGTTAAAATTTTAATTAAAACATTTTTTTTGAAATTGTAAAATTTTTCGTACGAAATAAAATATTAATTAGAACTCGATTATTAACAAATTTTTAATCTGTATCTAAAATTATTAAAAATTAAAATTACCTAAACATTGTTAAAGTTCCGGTATTAATTTAAAAATTATTATTCGTTTTGGTTAAGATTTTAAATCTTAAAAAATTAAACAAAAATTCGAAAAATAACCGTTTACGACCCATAGAACTCAGTGGCCCATTTCACTTAGTGTGACTAGACTTCAGTCACTAGTGTGACTACTATCACAGGAGATGCATTATGGGATATATATACAAGAATATAAGTTCCAGAGCTACAGATAATTTAACACCAGGACCTACTCGAGTTGAGGATAAAATCATCAGAAGGCAGGTCGATGAGTATGGCAGAGCTCCGGACGGAAAATCCTCTTCGTCTAAAGGCGCATCCGCATCCAATTAAGTACCATGGTTTGCTGAATTCTCAGCTGGCGGGGTTTGAGACAGCACTTTACTAACGAATACGCTTGTATTATCCTAAAGATTTTCACACCCGATTAGGTTAGGGCGACTGCATCTGTATGACACACTTAGGCCCACTGTGATACCATTGTAAAATTTTTTTGTTTTGCTTAGATGTAGACAAATGTTTAACCAGCCTGAACTAGGAATTGAACCTAGAGCCTTTGGTATAAAAATTGAAAGCGCTATCCAGTGGACTATCGAGGGCGACTTTCACTCTCATTAAAAAATTAAAACAATTACTATTGTCTAAACTAGTGTGATTACTGTCAAAGTGTGACTAGTGTGACTACTTTTCTTTGTCTGAATTTCGATTTTTACTGAATTTCATTACAGTTCTTCTGATGCTACTATAAACATTTGAAAAACTTAAATAGTTGACCAAAAATCACAGCACGGCTTAACATATCTTGAATATCTGAGCGAACGTTCTGATCGATAGATTGTATAGTGTTTTTAATTTAACCGATTTTGTTTAACTACTTACGAGACGAAAATTACGAGGCCGCTGTGCCTTTAGATGGCTGCACAATCTAAACTATTACGAATTTTTCATAAATAATTTTACAACACATTCTGGATATGTGAGTGACCCGGATCTATGACAGAAAAATTTAATTTTGACATTTTTTTTTACGATATTCAGTCCTTAGAGTAAAGAAAAATTCATACGGGACACGTGGTTGTGCCATTTTGGAAGTTAGACGCCCAAGATCACTAACCAAAAATAAACAAATTACCACTAAACTTACAGTTCAGGGTTAACAAAAATATTTTTTAATTATGTAAACCAACCAAAATAAACAATTTAACATTAAACCTGCAGTTGGGGCTTAATAAAGTTTTTTGTTTTTTTTTTTTAACTACGATATCTAATATCACAAATGCTGTCCTGCCAAATCAACTGAATTGTGTTCCACTTTTAATATTTTGCAATTCCAACTTTCAGGCAGCAACAAACGTTAAACACGCTAATTGATGTTTGGTCTAATCTACTCATAAGCCCCTAAATGCACTGCATAAATATATATAACTCTAGTCACCAAATATTTTGTGTTTCAAGTTCATTTTAATTGTCTCACACACACAAACGCAAACACTCATATCAATAATACATTTACACATTTTAGGTTAACTTGCACACTTTAAAAATTGATTTTATTAAACCCATATTTCATTTTTTAAACAGGTCCGCAACAGCCGCCTTCTTCAAATCCACAACTAAACCTGAGGACCTATCCAGATAGTCAAATCATAAAAGAAAGTAAGTAGACATTGCGAGTAGAAAAACTTCTAATTCTTCTAAAGAATTGGAGTCATACTAAAACAAAGTTACCATGAAGTAAAAGTATTGCGCAGATTATGGCAGAAGGCAAGAAGGCAAAAACAAAATTTGATTTAGTTTTTCATATCAGTACAGAACAGATTTGCGGTATTAATCAAATCAAGTGGAGGTACATAAAAGTACAACAAAGTCCTAAACATTTCATTGAGCTTTTGTAGACTGAAATGTTTGGTATCGGATCCAAGGCAGAGGTGGCTGAGCTTTGGCGAACAAATAAAGCAAAATTGTCGCAAAGCGATATATGCAAAACTATTCAGCCGATTTCACGAACCATTTGGGTTAGCACTACCGGAATTGGACTCCTCGTCTTCTCCTCTATTATGAACTGTGTTCACAAAACCACAACGAACTTTCTTATAACGTATCACTTACTACTACAATTAGATCGTTCGTCCTGTTCTCTGTTGTGGGCATCACAGGGACCTTTTAGATTTCGTTTAACACACCTTAACCCACATCGTAGTAACCCGTAACCACGTTTACTGGTCAGCACATACAAAAGTGAGACAATCCAGTGACAATCGAGTCCTCTCTTGAACAGCGTCTGCCATCAATCCATGTCAATACTTGTGCTCTTCGCTGTTTTTTTACAAAATCTCGTTGCCTTATCCCGTTTAAATGCTAATCAACTTTGCCTTTATCGTTGCTCTTTCAATTTTGCCAAACACTCATTAACATACAAAAACAAAACTTAATAAACAAACATAACTGCAGGATATATTAAGGAGGGTAAGTTTTCTGAAACCTGTAAAAAAAGTAAAATTGTATGTCTTCTTGTTGATTTCGCTTAAAGAAACATTTAACATAAAATTGCATTTTGTTGGTGCTAAACTGCACCGCAATATTTAACAGTTAATACAAAATATTCTAAAATTAATTGAACAAAACTAAAGAAAATTAAAAATTATACGATAATAAAAGAAACATTGTTTAAGGTTAATTTGCCGTCTAATGAAAACACTGAAACAATTAATGAAAAATCGTATAAAAAATAATGTAATAATGTAATAAAAAATAAACAACAAAATAATTCAAGAAAAAATAACAAACATCGAAAACCACGAAAAATCATAAAAAATGAAAATGAAAAAAATATATTTTCAATTAAACAAAATAACTTTTACAAATATCTTAAATTACAAACAAAAACTATTGCAATTAATACCAAAAACTATAAAAACTTAAAAAAAACGAATCAAACAATAGAAACAAAATTAATATTACAAAAAAATAATAATAATAATATTACAAAAAACAGGTATTTAATGTTAAAATAATAGCTCAAATCTTAAAAAATAAATTGTTTTAAATCGAAAATTAAATAGTTTTTTATTTTTTAACAAATACAAAGGAAAAAAAAGTTAAAATAAAAAAATAGTTTACAACCCTTAAAATAATTGTTTAAAATCGAAAATTTAATTAGTTTTTTTTATTAAAAAAAATAGGCGTGTGCAAAATATATCAATAAATCAAAGATTAAAAAAATTGACCAGAAATTATATAAAAAGAATAAAATACTAAATATTAAAATTTTTCAACACAAATAAAATCTAAAATAACACCAAATTTCATTTTTAACTTTTTAAAATAAAATATTTAAATATCTTTTAAAACTTTTAAAACTTTAAGAAGAAGAAGCAAAAATTTAAAAAATTATAAAATTCATTTTTTACTTTGAAGTTTACAAGCAATACAAAAGTTTAAATTCAAAATGCTAAAAATTGAAATTTTTCAACGTAAATAAAATCTCAAATATTACCAAATTTCAATTTTATGTTTTTAATTTGGATTTTTTAATGAATACAAAAAATATAAAAATATCTATAAAAACTTTAACAAAAAGAAACAAAAATTTTAAATAATTCCAAAATTCAATTTTTACTTTGAATTTTACAAGCAATAAAAAAATGTATAACAATAGTTTTGCAAAAACCCAAACCACAAATTAAAAATAAAATTATAAATTATTAAAAGCCATAAATAATTTAAAAAAATTTATTTGAAAAATATTTAAAGTCAAATAATGAATGATTTTTTTGAGAAAACTTTAACCAATACAAATTTACAAAATAATATCAATAAAAAAAGTAAACAAAAGTAAACAAAGTAACAAAATACTCAAGATGTCTTAAAATAAATTTAAATATTTTGAAAAATATTTGAAATAAAAAATAATAATAAAACTCAACTTTCAATTTTTAATATAAATTACACTAAAATACACTAAAATAAAAATAATTTTTAAAAGTTTTATAAATACAAATTAAAGAAATTATCATTAAAAAAGTAAAAACCATTGTCAAGAAACTAAAATTTAAATGTTTACAATTGAAATTTAAATGTATTTGAAAAAAATTTTAAATCAAAGATAATAATAAATTTCATATTTCGAATATCAATTTAAATTTTACAATTAAAAAAAAATATTTAAGTTCAAAAACATTATTTTAAAAGTATTCAAAATCGAAAATTGAATACTTCTTAGAAACTTTAACAAACACATATTTACAAAAAATATCAATAAAAAAGAACAAAATTACAAGAAATTATATAGGAAGTATTTAATATTTAAAATTTTTTTTTTTTCAAATATATGTATGTACCTATATATAAAAACAAAAATAAAAAATTTCAAATTTCAAATTTGAATTTGAATTAAACAATTAGTACAAAAACTATATACAGTCGTGTCTGGATATAGTGAACTAATTATTGCAAGGCCTGTTCACAGTTTTAAGGTTGTTCACTATATCAAGGTTAATATTTTTGTTCAAAAACTCGTTTTATTTGCTCAAAACACACTTTTTGCTTTTTGCTTGAAATTGCTTTCAAAATTTTGTTCATGATTTAGAGGCTCCAAGTCAAAATTTGGGTGTTCACTATATCGAGGTGTTCACTATATAGGGTGTTCACTATACCCAGACACGACAAAACACACTTTTTGCTTTTTGCTTGAAATTGCTTTCAAAATTTTGTTCATGATTTAGAGACTCCAAGTCAAAATTTGGGTGTTCACTATATCGAGGTGTTCACTATATAGGGTGTTCACTATACCCAGGCACGACTGTAAATAATTTTACAAAATTTAACAAATAGAAATTTAAAAAAAATATTATTTAAAAAGTAACAAAATTGTTAAGAAATCAGAAACATAATTAAATATATTAAATTGCTTTTCACATTTATTTTAAACATATTTAACATCAAAAATTTTAATTTAATTATTAAAATTAAAAAAATCATACAATAGTTTAGAAAAATTTAGCAAAAAAAAAATTATTTTAAGAAAATAAAGTTTTATGATTTTTTAAACATTTTAATAAAACCAAATTAAAAAAATAACAAAAAATAAAAATGGTAACAAGAAATTATACAGAAAAAAATAAATATTCAAAATTTCAATTTATAACAAAATTTAATTTAATTCATATAAATATAAATTTAATTTGTTTTATTTAATTTTTAAAATCATAACAATAAATATGCAATTTAATTTTCGAATTAAATTTCTAAAGTACAACAAATTATAAAAGAAATTTAAAAATTAAAACAAAATATGTTTATTATCACAAATTAAAACAAAAATCAACTTATAAGCTGTACAGCACTCCATGCTTGCCAAGTAATGAGCATACAATACACACACAGCATCTATGTTTATGTATCAAACTATATTACAACAAATAAAAGTCCATATAGAGCACTTGTAATTTAAACTGTAAATACAAAAATGTGTCTTCCCATATCCGAATACCAATAAACCGGTATTAAATGCAATAACTGAACAATCAGTATATATTCGTACACACCGAGCATGCGCTCGCCTATAAAATATTCACCGTTGCAACAGCAACACTGCAACACATCGACACTGTGTATAAAGCCCGCTGCACCGAATGTCAATCTTCCCCCTCAACCATTTGCGCCGCCCTGGACCAACTTAACTAATATACTTTTTCATCGCTTAGGTCGCGAAGTGATCTTCCGCTGCCGTGACGAGGGCCCGCTGCGCGCACGCGTCAAGTGGTCGCGTCCGGACGGACGACCGCTGCCTGTCGGCTCACGCGACAATGGTGATGGTCGCCTGGAAATACCAAATATACGCGTAAGTTTCCACTTTTAATTTTTTATTTATTAATAATTCAAACATTTACTAAATAAATAATATACAAAAATATAATGTGAAAGATCAAGAAATTTAAATAGCAGCACTAGCATATATTTTAATTTTTGTAATCCCTGTTTTATCTATAACTTTGAATCTCTATTTTCACTATTTTGCCACTTCAGATTGAGGACTCGGGCCATTATGTTTGCGAAGCAGTCGGCTATCCGCGTCATGTGTCCGGCCAACAGGTCACTGTACATCTCACAGTCGAGAAATGTAAGTATCGATCAAGAAATGGTTGTCACTGCATGTCATAACCTCAAATTTGCTTACCCTGCGCACGCAGCTTGGGGCGAGGATAAGTACGAAATTGCCTCTGAAAAAATCAAGTATGGCACCGTGCCGCACATAGGCCTCGAATTCTTCGGCTTAGGTAGGCTCGTCAACGTAACGACCCAATTTTCATATTCAGTTTGTTTTTGTTTTCAAATTAATTTCACACCTTTAAACGTTTCCCTCTTAAACTTTAATCCCAATGCTGACGGCATTTCTGAACAAACGTTGTTAATGTCCGACCCGGTAAATAGTTTCGTAGTTGAGCGCGCTCACAGTGCCCCACGTTTCGCTTGATTGCAGTCACCACTCACCTCGTTCGCTTTGTTTTCGCAGACAATCCATTCGTCGACGGACGACCGGTCACAGCCTGCCACCCCAACCAGGCCACCTGCATGAACGGCGAGTGCATCGACAAGTCGCAGATCTGCGACGGCATTCCGCACTGCTCGGACGGTTCCGACGAGCACAGCTGCAGCCACGGCCGCAAGTGTCATCCGAATCAGTTCATGTGCCGCAACTCCAAGTGCATCGACCGCATCTGGCGCTGCGACGGCGAGGACGACTGCGGCGATCATTCGGACGAGGAGAGCTGTGATCCGGAGCCCAGTGGCGCGCCCTGTCGTTACGACGAGTTCCAGTGCCGCAGCGGACATTGCATTCCCAAATCCTTCCAGTGCGACGACACCAACGACTGTGTCGACGCTTCCGATGAAATCGGCTGCAGTAAGCTTTCAACTACATAGTCTTATCAATATTTTTCAATTATTCATGCAATTTTTTCTTGTGCTTTTGCAGTGGCGCCCGCACCCATTCGTCCGCCGCCACCGCGCATCAGCCTGTCGCAGGGCGACCCGCTGAATCTGACCTGTGTCGCCACCGGTGTGCCAGTGCCAGTCATCGTCTGGCGTCTGAACTGGGGCCATGTGCCCGACAAATGCAAATCGCGCAGTGACGCCGGCACCGGCACCCTGTACTGCCCCAACATGGAGCCACAGGACAGCGGTGCCTACTCTTGCGAGATCATCAACTCGAAGAGTACCATCTTCGTCACGCCCGACACGCTGGTAACGGTCGAGGGCCTCATTCGGCCCGACGTCTGTCCAGCCGGATTTTTCAACATGCTGGCACGCCGCTCCGAAGACTGCATCAACTGCTTCTGCTTCGGCATCACGAAGACCTGCCGTAGCGCGAATCTTTTCAATTTCGCCATTCAGCCGCCGATTAGTTCGCATCATGTGAAGAACGTCGAGCTGAGTCCCTACAGCGATATCATCATCAACGAGGCGCCGGCTCCGAACATCATTCATCGCCACCACGGCGTGCAGTTCCGCGCGTCCGACGTGCAGTACGGCGGCCGCGAGCAGCCCTATTTGGCGCTGCCGAGCGACTACATGCGCAACCAGCTGAAGTCGTACGGCGGCTACCTGCGCTACGAGGTCAACTACATGGGCAACGGCCGCCCCAGCCAGTCGCCGGACGTGATCATCACCGGTAACGGCTTTACGCTGACGCACCGCGCCCGCCCGCAGCCCGAACCAAACGTCAACAACAAAATTTCGGTGCAGTTCAGTGCCGGCAACTGGCAGAAGCCGGACGGCCGTCGTGCGACCCGCGAGGAGGTCATGATGGTTCTGGCCAACGTCGACAACATTCTGATTCGGCTGAGCTACATTGATGCCACCGAGCGCGAGGTGGAGCTCACCAACATCGTCATGGACTCGGCGGGTCTCGAGGATCAGGGCTTGGGCTCGGCTTCGCTGGTCGAACAGTGCACTTGTCCGCCCGGTTACTTGGGCGACTCCTGCGAGACCTGTGCGCCTGGCTATGTGCGCGAGAAGTACGGTCCCTGGCTGGGTCGCTGCGTGCCGTTCGTGCCCGAATGCGGACACGGAACGTACGGAGACCCGCGTCGTGGCATACCGTGTCGCGATTGCCCCTGTCCGCAGGCGGGCGCCAACAACTTCGCCAGCGGCTGTCAGCTCGCGCCCGACGGCGAGGTCACGTGCAACTGCAATGAAGGCTACACTGGACGTCGCTGCGAGATGTGCGCACCTGGCTACCAGGGCAACCCACTCATCCCGGGAGGCAGATGCTACCGCATACCTGAGAGCACCTGTAACGCCGAAGGCACCTACTATCCACACCCGAACGGCACTTGCGAGTGCAAGCCGCTGGTGGTTGGACCACGCTGCGACACCTGCGCGCCCGAGTCGTTCCACCTGAACTCGTTCACCTACACCGGCTGCATTGAGTGCTTCTGCAGCGGCCTGACGAAGCAGTGCAGCAGCAGCTCGTGGTACCGCGATCAAGTCTCGTCGAACTTTGGACGCTCACGAGCGCCGCACGGTTTCAATCTGATCCGAGACTACGAGACATCGCAGCCGTCCCAGGTTAGCTTCCAGATGGCAAACACCGCACTGCAGTTCAGTCAACAGCCCACTTCTGATCCGCTCTACTGGAGCTTGCCGGCACCATTCCTGGGCGACAAGATCACTGCCTACGGTGGGAAACTGAGCTACAACCTGAGCTACAATCCCCTCCCAGGTGGTCTCATGTCCCGCAACAATGCACCGGATGTCGTCATCAAGAGCGTAAGTGTACCTAACGGCATTGATTTTTGCAACAATTGCAATACCAAACGTTTACTCCAATAGGGAGAAGATCTGACCATAATTCATTACCGCAAAGCCGGTGTGAACCCCAGCCAGTCCACGTCCTATTCCGTACCGATCATCGAGAGTGCCTGGCAACGATCCGACGGCCAGGTGGTCAATCGTGAGCACTTGCTAATGGCGCTATCCCAAATAGAGGCCATTTACATTAAGGCCACCTACACGACCAGCACCAAGGACGGCACGCTGACGCACGTCTCCATGGATATTGCCACACAAAACAACATTGGCACGCAACGCGCCGTCGAGGTCGAAGAGTGTCGTTGCCCTCAAGGCTACGTTGGACTCTCCTGCGAACGTTGCGCGCCCGGCTACAAGCGCGACACCGAAGCCGGTCTGTACTTGGGCGTGTGCGAGCCGTGCGAGTGCAACGGCCACTCCGACCAATGCGACGCAGAAACTGGCGTTTGTTTGGTAAGTCAATCATAATCACAACATTATATCCATTCTTTCATTCGTTACTCATGTTCACAGAACTGTGCACACAACACTGCTGGCGAAGCCTGTGACCGTTGTGCGCCTGGCTACGTTGGCAATGCTTCCGGCGGTTCGCCGTACGACTGTCAGCCAGGTGGTGGCGGCTCCGATCCGTACCCACCCCCACCCGGCAACCAGACCCTGTGCAGCTACTGCAGCCAGGCTGGCACCACTTCGTGCGACAATGGCTACTGCTCCTGCAAACCGAATGCAGTTGGCACATACTGTGACCAGTGCCGCCCCGGCACCTACGGACTCTCCGAGCGTAATCCCGATGGCTGCGAGGAGTGCTACTGCTCGGGCAAGAGCACACAGTGCCATTCCGCTTCGCTGTACCGACAACTCATTCCCGTTGACTTCATTGGCAGCAAGCCGTTGTTCACTGACGACGAAGGCGCTGTGGTCGACACCGAAAATCTGAGCTTCGATCTGCCTTCCAACATGTATACGTACACCTACACCTCGTACACACCGAAATACTGGAGCCTGCGTGGCTCGGTGCTGGGCAATCAACTGTACTCGTACGGCGGCGAATTGTCCTACACTCTGGAAGTCGACTCTTTCGGCCACTACGAACCGGGCAACGATGTCATACTGATTGGCAACGGCATGAAGCTGCTGTGGTCACGACCCTCCGAGGAACAAGAGAACACCGAGTATCGTGTGCGCCTGCACGAAGACGAGAACTGGCATCGCATGGAACGCGGCCAGGCTGTGCGTGCCTCGCGGCTGGACTTCATGAAAGTGCTGTCCCACCTCGAGCATATACTCATTCGAGCCACGCCCAAGATTCCGACCACCCGTACCGCCATACGTGACGTGATCCTCGAATCGGCGGTCGAGTACCGCACACTCGACGCACAGCAGGCCATCGAGGTCGAAGTGTGCTCCTGCCCAGCGGGCTACTCGGGCATCTCCTGCGAGAAGTGCGCGCCAATGCACTACATCGACAACTACGGCTCGTGTGTGGCTTGCACCTGCCGCGAGGATGCCTCCACTGGCTGCAGTCTGGACGAGAACGGCTACGTGCGCTGCGACTGCAAGCCAGGCTACACAGGCGATCGCTGCCAAAATGAGGGTAAGTGTTGCAAGCAGACAAAACACCGACTTACTGCCTGCCTCAATCAGATTAACTTCTGATGGATCTGTAAAACCAAAATCGATGGACCAAATTTAAACTGTATGACAACTCATAACAGTGACACGTCGGCACACAAAAGTTGTCATCGGAGCAATGCCTGACTGACTCTTGCTGGTCAGGAACACGTTTCCTTGTGACAAGTAATACAAACTAGAATGTAACGCTTTGTCCCCACACTACGTGTCAATGTTGTCACACAGTCTGAATTGGCCATTCAAGTGCGGTCACTGTCACAAGTCACCAAATAATAACAGGACAGCACAATTTTAAAAAGATTGCTTAACCTTATTGGCTGCACTTGACTAAATGCAACAGAAACCAACCCTAATGAATGATCTCAAATGAATTTTATCAAATTTTTATTCTATTCTCGCTTTGCATTTGCATAAATGAACTGAAATACCACACAATACACGAATTCTTCTGTCTATCAGAAAATACGTCGTGCAATAGAGGCTGTGGCTATCTCTTTAAACTGCTGCCCAACGCAACGTTCGACGTCAATGACACCCTGCATATTTACAAGAACAACCAATCGATAGGAACCGTTACCAAACAATTCAACTGCAAAGGTCGACGAGGTTCTTTTTCGAAAAACAACTTAAGCACAATTTTCTTAAAACAAAAACAAAAACTACTTTTTGCTAGTGTTGGGCAGAATCGATGCTCCGAGAATTAACCCTTCAATGCATAGGTCCGCCGCAAAGCGCGGTAACATAACTTCAAATTAAACCCCGATATCATTTTTTAAAATTATTACTGAATGCAAATACTTTTTTAGTATTAAACATTTCTCTTAAATGGTTTTCTGCTTATAATTAAAAAAAACGTTGTTTATTTAACAAGTAAGAAAGCAATTCATGCATTTGAGGAGAAAGTATTACGCGATTTTTTTATAGTTTCATGAGATAGAATATTGATACTTTTTCTCAGTATCGATGGTTTTTCTAAGTATCAACAACAACAAGAAAATATTGGAAAATACTCAGTATCGATACTTGTACCTGGTATTTGTAGTCAATATCGATATTCATTATTGGAAAGTACATAGTGTCAGTACTTGTACCCAGTATCCATAAGTACTCAGTATCGATACATGTATTCAGTATTGGAAAGTACTCAGCATCCATATTTGTAGGTACCCGATATTGTAATATACTCAGTATCGATACTTGTACCTGGTATTTGTGGTCAATATCGAGAAGTACTCAGTATTAGTAGTTGTACCCAGTATCAAAAAGTGCTCATTTATGATACTTTTATTCAATATTGGAAGGTACACAGTGTCACTACTTGTACCTAGTATCCAAAAGTACTCAGTATCAATACATGTACTCAGTATTGGAAGGTACTCAGTATCGAAACGCACTCAGCATCCATCTTTGTAGGTACCCGATATTGGAAAGTACTCAGTATCGATACATGTACTCAGTATTGGAAAGCACTCGTTAGCAACGTACTCATATTTGCAGAAACTTGGCATTAGATAGTACTCAGTATTGATACTTGTACCCAGTATTTGTAGTCGAAATCAAAACGTACTTAGCATCGATTTTTGTGCCTAGGATTGACACGTGTACTCAATATTGACAAGTACTCATTAACGATACTTGTATTCATTTTTAAAACGTACCAATACCCATAATTATTCTCAGTGTTTTTACTCAATAGCGATACTTCTATTCCGTATTTATAATCAGTATCGCTGCTTGTACTCAGTATCGAAAAGTACTCAGTACCGACTCTATTTAATACTAAGTAGACTTGCCACAAGCAAAAAATGATCTAAAAAACAAAAACATTGATTCTTTCAAAAACTATCCGATCGTTTAAAGTATCTGCATTGCAGTTCTCGATTCTCAAAAGCATCGATACTTCCCAACACTACTTTTTTCCACTGTACATTAACTATAGTTCGTCTTGGGTTAGATTAGCACTCTTTGTAGGCCATCGAGTAGTCAGTAGGTACTGATAATTGTTGAAGTAATCGTAATTAAATTAAACGTACTCATATTTGCGTCTAGTAAATGTTTCCACCTACTGTTAGCCTCCGTAAGAAATATCCAATCGAAGCAGCTTTATCGCTATCCGACCAAAAATTCTAAACCTTAAAGCAAGTTTCGACTGCAGTTCTGTAGTTTGGCCTCGTATTTGGTAAACAATAATTTGCGTCTTAATAGTTAGCGGCTTACATATGTGTTCTATGTGTGTGTTAGACACTCTCAATGATTTGCAGAGTCCTCTCAAATCATGCAATGTCTTCGTTCTCTCCTCCTCCACCTCGTATCTACCACTGTTGCGGCTGGCATTCGGCGATGCGCAACGTCAAGTCTAACTTCTGCAGTAGTAACATTAAAATTAACTCCAAGCGTCGAGTCTAACTTCTGCAGTAGCAAAATTACAATTAATTTCAAGCTTTTACTACCACACCTGTATAGTATAGTTCGATATTAACAACTGACGGTCCCTGCTAACGGTCCCTAACAACGTTGACCCCGTGCTGATTTGCGTAACTTTCCGTTCTAACCCAGCGCCCGTCGCGCCCCCAGCAGAAACGCACCAACGCGGCGTTCTGTTTAGTTAGAGTATGTTTAGGTAGCATCTACTAAACGATAGCTATAGTGCCGATCGTAGAAATGCCTCTGTTCTAACCGTTTCGAGTGCACTGATCGATTGATTGATTTCGTACCATAAAAATGCAATCGTCATTTTCGTTCAGTGTGCTCTCTCGACTTCTTAGTACTCATAATACCTCCCTAGCCCCCTTGCCACTAGTCTCCCGTCACTAATCGCGGTTCCATTTGTTTTCTATATGTTTAACTAAATTCAAACTTCTTCGCTACTGCTTATTGAAACATTGGACTTGTCGATGCAGGCGACTATCTGCCGCCACCAGTGCCGACCACACCAGCACCACAGCCCGACTACCAAACCCAGATAACCGTGTCGATTGCGCCGCCCGAGATCACCATCATACCTGTGGGCGGCTCGGTGACGCTCTCCTGCACCGGACGCATGGCCTGGAATGGCGTAAGTCCATTAAGATACTTGCCCACTTATGTCGATTTCATGCACATGACCCGCTTTACAGAGTCCTGTATTTGTATCCTGGTACAAACTGAACGGACGCATGCCATACAACGCCGAGGAGCAGGATGGCGTACTGCGCCTGTACGATCTGCAAATCTACGATTCCGGCGTCTATATCTGCCGCGCCGTCAACAACCAAACGCAACGCGTCTTTGAGGACGAGGTCTCCATCACAATTACCGGTAAGTCGACGCCAAAACACCTCCCTCCACATCTCTCTATGTCGCACAACAAACCAGAGCGATTTCGCACTCAAAATTGAAAATTATCTTCTTTCTCATTAACCCTAACGCTGCCGTAATAAAACCAAAAAACCTACTTCATAACTTTCATAACTTTAGTATACGCCAAAGAGATGTTGGCACGTTACGGTAAAAGCATTGCACCCTTTTGTCCCAATGATTTGTCATCATGAAAGCTTCAACTAAACATTGCTTGTTTCCATTTCAGAGGATTCCCAGCGCACACCGTCGCAAATCGTCAACTTGCCGCAAGTGGTCACCTTCGAGGAGTACCAACCGAACGAGATCAGTTGCGAAGTGAGCGGCAATCCCAGTCCCGTCATCACCTGGACCCGCATCGATGGCCAAATGTCACGCGAGGCGCACACCGAAGGCTCGCGCCTCATCTTCGACGCGCCGCGCAAATCGGACGAGGGCAGCTATCGCTGTCACGCCACCAACGGCGTAGGCTCGGACGAGAAGTACACGCAGGTGTATGTGCGCATTGCGCCGCCACAGCCGCCGCCGCCCACGCGCGAGCTCGTCTACATCAATCCGCCGTCGTTCACCGGCAACGCCGGCGACTATGTGCGTCTCGAATGCCAGCCCACCACATCCATAATGCTCATCTACGAGTGGAACAAGGACGGCTACGCGCTCTACCGCACGCGCAACATCCTCGTCAACGGCAACGTGCTTGAGATACGTGAGTCGTCGTCGCGCGACTCGGGCGTCTACACGTGTATCGGCATGGACCAGCGCGGTCGCCGCAACTACACCAGCGAAGCGCATGTCATCATCGAAGACAGCCGTCCGTACCCGCCGCCCGGCCCCGGACCGCAGCCCGACACGTAAGCTACTTTGCGCGATTGTGTCTTTGAGTGATTACATATATAGTTTATATTTTATTGCAATATCGCCCCACAGTGTAAAGCCTACAGTAAAGCGTCTGCCCGAAGAGAACCACATCGTACAAGGACAAGACTTTAGCATCACATGCGAAGCGACCGGCACTCCCTATCCCACCATCAAGTGGACCAAGGTAATCATGGGGTTACAGCAGTCAAATACTAACCACACTTATATGCACGTTTTTTATCACGTTTAGGTGCACGAGGCGCTCGCCGACAACGTGCAACAGACCGGCAACGTGCTGCGCATTATCAATGCCCGGCCCGAGAATCGCGGCATGTATCTGTGCATTGCCGAGAACATTGCTGGCTCCCATGAATCCAACACTATTATCGACGTCGATCGTAAGTAGCGAACGAAAGTGACTCTTTGACGCCTAGCTAGCACCTCACACGCCAAATCGATCTGTCGCCAGACCACTAACCACAACCAATTGCCACTCTGTACAGTAGCTATTGTACATAAAAGAACGATGACATAAAATCTAAGCATTATATTGAAAATTCTATGATCCTTGCATTAAACTCCAACTAATCAGCGTTTCATACGGTTTCTCTCGTCTTTTCCTCAACACTCCTAATTTACCATATATTTTGTTAAAATGATTATTTTCATAACACTGATACTTATATCTCTCTGCATCCTTGATAAATGCCCCTTAAATCCGAAAGTTTACAAGAAAGGAGTCGGTAATAAGAACGTTCCAAACCATTTGCTCGTTATGCTAATCTGTACAACAACAATAATTTACTTGATTGCAGCACGTGAGCGCCCCACTGTCGACATACACCCGAAGGAGCCGCAATCTGTCGAAGTGGGCACCGAGGCAATGCTGTATTGCAGCGCCAACGGTATTCCCGAGCCGCGTGTGCAGTGGCGTCGTGTCGACGGCAAACCGCTGACACCGCGTCACAAGGAGAACGCGCCCGGCTACATAATGTAAGTGACTCAGCACTGTCTGACGGCGCAACTTTTCATCACCAGCCTCTGGTTACTTGCAGCATCGGCGACATTCAGCTCGAGGATGCCGGCGATTACGAGTGCATTGGCGAGAACGATATCGGCAAAGCCTCGGGCATACACAGCATTCGCGTGTTGGAGCGACCGGTCATTCAGCTGGAACCCAGTGACGACACGATTCACGTCAACGTCGGCGATGAGCTGAAGGTGGTTTGCTCCGCGACGGGCGTGCCCCATCCGACTGTGCAGTGGTTCGACGACAGCGAAGACACGCTTCGCTCGATCACTCAAGCCAGCAGTCAGTTCAATCAGGCTTATTTGGAAATCTACCGTGTCACAATGCAAGACGCCAAGACCTACAAGTGCGTCGCCACCAATGAGGCTGGCAGCACCGAAAGTTACATCAGCGTGGACGTGGCCCCGCGTCGCGGCGATGTTGGCGGTAAGCAATCAACCCGAAACGTTTCACTTCTTGCGCAATCTTTAGTTACATTAAAAGTTAGTAATTTGCATTCAATTTGCATGTCTCACGCAGGACATGGCAAAACAATCGGTAGTACCGTTGAAATATGTCATTTAGTTACGCAACAAGTGGAAAATTAACGCTTTGTTGCTTCTCGTTGTACTTGCAGGCGAAGGCGATGTGGTACACAATCCCTATTCACCACCACGCCGTCCACCATACGGACCACCGCAAAACGTTTATCAAGCCAATGCTGGCGATGCCGTCACCCTAACCTGTGATCTGCGTAAGTATTCCGATGGCAAACGATCGAACTATCTAAAGCGAGTTTACTCCTACTTTTTTTCAATTAGAAAACACACCATACCTGCATACACGCTGGGAACGCGTCGATGGTCGTCCACTGCCCGGCAACTCGTACTCGGAACGCAACAGTCTGATCATAACGCGCGTCGAGGAGGAGAACAGCGGCCAGTATCGCTGCAATGCGCTGGACAATCGCGGCACCGTGGTGACTTTCATCATTGCCGAATTGGTGCTGGTGCCCATACCGCACATAACCTTCCATCCGAAGATGCCGATTGTGGTGACGTCGAACGAAAACGTCGAGATTTACTGCGAAGTGACCGGCGAACAGCCTATCGATGTCTCCTGGCACACCGACAATAATCGTCCACTGCCGAGGTAAAGAATTGACAGAAACGAGAATTTTATAGTCGGTGAATTCAATAAGGTTTAGTTTGACGTAGATTTTAGTGCGCATACCCTGATGAGTTAGATGCTGGTCTAGTTAGAACTGTTGAAAGCAGCTTTCTTGACATGATGTTCATAACTTGATTGAAATAGTCTCATGTAGGGTCAGGTTTCAAAGGTGTGCCTGAAAAAAATGTATGTATTTTTACTCGAATTCTGATCGATCGATCTAAATCGATTTGCTATGTTGCTCAAATTAAAGACGCAACGGCATTGCTGTAGAGTTGAGCAGTGACTTAGCAAGTGTTCTATTGTCTCTGTTTCGTCTGCATATCCGCAGCTTCTGCAAACATCATAGATTTCAATGCAAAGTGTCCTCCGATGACTCCAGTGAGCCGCCTGCTAGAAGTGCTACTCAGTGATACTTTGTCCTCTTTATAGATCTCACAACATCGGTCATATTGTTTGAGAAGATTCAGTGTTCCTGTGTACTCTCCTATTAAGGTCTAGAAACCAGACATAGACTATTTCACTGTTTGCCACTACTACAACAGTGTTTTTACCAACTTGTCAGCGAGCTCAGCTCCATCAATACCGCAGTGTTCCACAACTCAACAAAGAGTGACATCGTGGTACCGTACGACCGAGAGTGAACATCGGACATCGTAAAATATTCAATTTCTCAACAACAGATTGAAATTATTTTGAAGCAACCTGACTATTTACAAAAACCTGATGAAAAAGTCTTTTTTCACTAACATCTATCTCTCAAATTATTTAAACTTGGAGCACAGTCGCCGAGTTTGAGGTCAGTAGGTCCATTAATTAAGTTTCTGCATATACAATCTAAACAAATTTTGGACCAAGTCACCAAAATGTTGTCAAATTTTGCTACCCCTTCTAACATCTTTAACCAGTTTTGAACCCTTGAAGATTAAATTCTGACATTTATATGATTTAAGTTGGCAGTGTCGCACACCAAGGAGGTTTTGGGGGTTCAAACCCCTCCCAAATATTTTTATCTTGCCAACATTTTTAGTGCCAAATATGGTCTCAACTAATATTGCGCTCAAAAGTTATGTACGAAAGCCCCAAAAATTAAATGTTGTCTGCTGATGTAATCAACTTTAGGCTTAATCAAATCTTGAATCAAACAACAAATGCCAGAAGCCAATTAATTAACGCCTTTCATACTCCTCAGCTCCGTACGCATTGACGGCCAGTACTTGCGCTTCGTTTCCATAACGCCAGCGGACGCTGGTCGCTACTATTGCTCGGCCTCCAATCGCTACGGCAACACCACCAACATGGCGGAAGTGGTTGTAAATCGCAGCGGTGCCTATCAGCCCGCACCACAAGCCCAGGTCTACGACATACCCGAGGGCGAGGACATCACGCTGCATTGCGATGTGCAGAGCGTTCGCCAGCCAATCCGCGGTGAAATTCGCGTAAGTTTTTCTTCGAGTCAAATAGGATTACAAATGATAATTTATTTTTGATGTGAATTTGCAGTACGAATGGCGTCGTGAAGACGGTCGTCCGCTGCCGCAAAATTCTCTAATACGCGACCAGCAACTGTATCTGCGCGGCGTCTACAAGCAGGACGAGGGCCGCTATGTCTGCGAGTCGTACTCGACGGGCGGCGGCTCGTCGGCTCCGTCGTACGTAGACTTGCACATTAAGCGTGAGTATACTCCTAATACTTCTGCTAACTATGGATCGAACTATCCGAGAAGGCGAAGAAATAACTATGCCAATCGTCGACATTAATTCAGAAATTTCTAAGCTAAAGCAAAAAGGAAGATACCAAAAAACGAAAACCTTATTTAGATATTCTCACAAGCAGAGCGTGAAGTTATTTTTAATACTAACTAATAGTTACAACTGAGGCGAGCAGTTCAAGACGTCGCCCGCCCGAATCGTTAATATTATAATTAAATGAACAAATTTTTAGGCGAAAACCATTTTTCTACCAAATTTCTACCTTTCCGTAAAGAGATCTAATGTTATTTTATGTATAAACAAAAAACGAAAAACAAAATCGAAAAATTGTTGACACATGAAGAGAAAAAAAGAATTAATTGGACATGTTCAACGAAAATTGCAACGTGAGCAAAATTTCCACCACTGATTTTACTTATTTTGTAGCTGAAATTCCTCTATTGTTTTTGTGTGTTCTTACCGTTATAACTATGATATTAGTTTGAGTATTTTACTAAAACAATGCTATACATTTTTTTGTTGTAATATTTTCACTGTAATTTCCTAAACTCGTTTTGCTAACGTTCTCCATTAATTTTTTCGTACATTGCAAAATAAGAGCAAACAAACCAAAAACAACAACAACAACCAGCCACAAAATTGTACAAAATCAAATCCATAGTGTAGAAAAGAAAAAAACAACAACAACAACAATTTAGCTCACCTCTGTATATAAATAGCATTAACAATTTAGAACCAGTCAACAACAACAACAACCACGTCCACCACCACCACCAAAACCAAAAACCAACCAATAGCAACAATAGTGCAGTTCATTTTTAGTTTGTATAAATTGTAAATTGTTCTACATATAATTTTGTAAATTTCTCTGTTAACCGGTGGCGGGTATTTTCCTAAATCTTAAATCACCGCTAGAACAACAACAACAACAAAAGTAAACATCATTACTGAACGACTCACATCAAATGTACAGCGAATTAACGCAGAGTTGGAAAAATCTACAAGAGAAACTAAAAAAACAAAAAACCTAAAATAACAACAACCACAAATGCAAAACCAAAAAAGCGAACATTTTCAATTTAATTATTATGAAAATTATTATTATTAATATTAAAAATTACCAAAGCATGCATGCCAACCACTCCGAAATCCTTTCTCTATAAAACTCCCCCGCCCCCAAATCCGCATCCCAGTCGCTATCACCTACCTAACTGCCACAGCGAGCGCCAAGTTTCCAATGTTAGCTGCGTCAATGGAGCAACATTGACAACAAAACAATTCAACATTTATTTTTAATTTTAAGTGAATAACGAGATTTTAATTAATTTGAAACCCCAATTGCGCCTTCCACATCCTCGATCCTCTATCAACCTATTAATGTTAATGTTTTAATTTTAATGTCAAATGCAACAACAACCACTGGCTGCCATTGAATAAATGAATATTAAGCGAAACAAATAAATGCAAACCAATTTATTAACACTTCTACGTGAACGAATTATTAATTCCTCAATGCCTCCTCCAGTTGCTCAATTACACAATTCCGTACTACACACTCTCGTTTGTCCAGTGAGCGATATTTTCTTTTACTGTTTTTTTGTTTTTTGCAATTGGTTGTGATTTCAATTTGAAATTAGAGAAAAATCTGATATTTGCAGGAAAATATGAATCTTGATGTTTCTATTGTTTTTACTTTTCACCTACCAGTAAATTTTGAATTTAATAAATTTGCGACTTAAGGTATACAATATATATTTTCATAATTGTCTATGAGAATATTAGAATACAATGTTAGCTTTCCAGTTGAAAAGAAACAATTTATTTTACAAAATAAAATGCAACTTTTAAGTAATGAATGTTTTCTAATGTACAGAGAAAAAAGTATTTCTTTAGAAATAATAAAAGTTAAGGTTTCGAAAGGGAATTTTCCAATTTTTATTTTTAATTTTTTAATTTTTTGGGATTTTCCCAGTTTATATCTGCTTGTCAGTTTTTTTAACTATTTATTAAAAAAAACTTAATTTATATGAAACATAATTAATAAATTAAAATTAAAAAGTTAATTAGTAAAAGCAAATTAAAAATAATAATAATAACAAATAATAATAAACTAAAAAAAACAGTATAAATAGTATTTAAATTTAATAAAAAGTCCAGGTTTCAAAAATCAATTTATCAAGTTCAATTTCTTTTTGAAACTTTCCTTTAAAAAGAATATAAAAAATAAAAAAAAAAATATAATACAAATAATAAACATTCAGGGTTACAAAATTTATTTTTCCAATATTAATTTTGTTTTATAAATTAAAAATCAGTTTCAGATAAAAAAATATTTGTTTTTTAGACCAATCCGAAGAAGAAATCTTTCTTTAAAAAGTCTAAATTTCAAAAGTTAACCTTCCAAATTTAAATTAGTTTACAAATTAATAT
The DNA here is from genome assembly GCA_964056695.1 of Melieria picta. Classification (NCBI taxonomy): domain Eukaryota; kingdom Metazoa; phylum Arthropoda; class Insecta; order Diptera; family Ulidiidae; genus Melieria; species Melieria picta. Next base: position 48,825,539 of record OZ057398.1, read on the forward strand.
TCAGTTTTAGAACAAAACTTTCCTTAAAAATAAAGGAAATTCAAAGATTCCAAAGTTAATCTTGCAAAAATAAAATGATTTTACAAATTAAAATTCAGTTTAAGATAAATAATTATTTGTGTTTTGCGCTAAAGAAAGAAACTTTTTATTAAAAATAATAAAAAGTGATAGTAAAAAATTATTAAAAACAAAAAATAAAGCTAATAAATTAAATAATTATTCAGGGTTTCAAAAGTTACAAATTGAAATTCAATTTAAGATAAACAAATATTTGTGTTTTCCGCCGAAGAAAACAACATTTCCTTAAAAATAATAAAAAGTGATAAAAATAAATAATTTAAAAAAAAAATTTTTAACTAAATAAACAATAAAAAATAACTAAACTAATTAATTAATATAACTAATAATTCAAATAAATATTCAGGGTTTTAAAAGTTAATTTTCTAAATATAAATTTGTCTACAAATTAAAGTCCAGTTTTAGAAACAACATTTTTTGAAATTATAAAAAGTCTTGGTTTTAAAAAGTTAAAAAGTTAAAAGTTTTGAAAGTTAAATTATTTTACAAATACAAATTCAGTTTTGTATAAACAAATATTTGTCTATACCACACAAGAAAACACATTACTTAAAAAAAATAGAATATAATTTTCAAGATTATGAAAATTTTTTGAATATTTTTTTAAACATTAAATTTACGTTGCAAATCATTAAAATTATTTTATCACTCAAAAAACATTCCCTTTAACAGAATAAAAAGTCAAAATTAATAAAAAAAATATATACTTTTTAAGTAAGGTTTTTTTAGGCTGAAAATATTTTATAAAACAGTATTGAAATTTTTAAAATTTAGTTCAGATACAATTTTTTTACCCCAAAGAAAACACATTGCTTAAAGATATAAAGTAAAATTTTAAAAAATTAACTTTTCAAATTGTAATTAATTTTTTATGAAATTCAGTTTCAGTTAAATAAATATTTGTTACCTTAAAAGACGAAAACAACAAAAAATACCTTAAAACAAAATAAAAGTCAAGGTATGAGTAAATCTTTTTCAATTTCAAATATTTTTTTATAATAATAAAAGTCAATTTCATAAAAAAAAAACCATATTTTTCTCACAAGAGAAAACACATTACTTTAAAATATCAAAATCAATTATATAATTTAATTAATTTTGCATTTTCAAAAAATTTTACAAAACAAAAGTCAGTTTGTAAAAATACATAATTTTTACTCTAAAAGAAAAAACATTCATTCAGAAATAACAACAAGTAAAGATATCAAAAATTATTTTTCAGCAAACCATCAAACAAAAACAATTTGCTAAAAAATTTTCTTTCTACAAAATCCATAAAAATGTCCGGAAGTAAAACGTAAAATCATCACGAGAAGTGCAAAAAACAAAAACAATAAGAAAAAACAAAATTCAATTTGGTTGTGGATTTTCACCTAAAATTCGTCGTCCTCACATTTTGGTGCTTTCTTAGTTTGTGCGTTTATTTCCTTCCCACCACCACCAACACCACCACCACCACTACTACTACGTCTAATTCGGCTGCAGCTGTTATTGTCTTTATTTTCACAATTTTTTTTTTGCTGTTTCTCGCCCTCACCACTCGATGTTCCGTTTCCGTTCCGGTTTCTGTTTCCTTTTTCTTGTAATTAAAACCAACATAAATGTTTTCCCTATTTTTGGTTATTCTACGATTATGGCTATTTCGCTCGCTATCTTTCACATTTCCTCCTCCACGTATATATGTCTGCGTCCCTATCTACACACACACATACACACACACACGAACATATTTTCTATTCTTGTAATACAATAAACAAGTCTGATACTCTTTCGGTGTTGTACGTTTCATAATTTGGCGATAATCGTGCATTTGCTGCATTTTAATATATGTTTGTTGTTTTGTTGTTGTTTCGTTATCATTTACATTGTATATAACACATACAGGTTTGCATGCGGTACAAGGTGAACAATTTTTCTCAAACCAAAAACATTTTCTTACAACTATGCTTTCTTCGTACTACAAACATTGGACATTTTACTAGTTTAAGTTTATGCAAATAGGTTTTGTGTTTATGTCTGTATGTATTGTAATCGATGTAGTTTATGTTTATCTATGTATTTGTAAGAACAATGCATATGAGCGACATTCACAAGACAAAACAATTGAATTCGATTTATTCGGGTTTGAAAATTCGACACCATTTCCAAAGCAAATTGAGAAAGCGACACTTGAAAAGTGAAAAGAGTGAATATAAAGAGAGAATAGTCGATAGGAAGTGAGAAAACTGCGAATAGTGAATAGTAAAAATGTGAATAGTCAATTCGAAATAGGGAAAGTTTATATTGAAAATTAAAAAGTTTGATTTTAAAATGAAAAAACTCAAATTTAAATTCAGAAAGTTTGAATTGAAAATGAAAATGAAAAAGCTTCAATTTGCATGCTAAAACATGAATTGATAGTAAAAATAGTCTTTCGAAAATGAAAATTGTCGACTAGATATTGGAAAGTTGCAATTAAAACTGAGGAAGCTTCAAATTGGATTGAGAAAATTTACTAAAAATGTATTCATTTGGATTGTAAATTCAATAAAAAATGAATATAATGAAATGAACAAAAGTGGGATTTTCTCAATTAAAAATGAAAATAATCAGCTATAATGAGTCATCAGGTGAGATTGCTTTGAACAAAAATCTTCAGTCATTCAATTGAAAACGCGAATCGGCAGCTAAATATTGAAATATTTTCCAATATTTTCCACTCTAATCAAATATTGGAAAATTCCAATTTAAAATGAGGAAGCTTCAAATTAGATTCGAAAAGCTCAGTTGGAATTGAAAAAGTTAGATTCAAGATAAAATAAAAAAAAATAAAAATAAATGAATAGTTACAAGAAATTAAACGTGATCTTAGTTAATTTAAAGTGCAAATTCTTCAATTCAAAATTAAAATAATCAGTACAAGTTGAGACAGCTTTAATCATATATTATAAGATTTTCAATTGAAATCGCGAATAGTCGACTAAATATTGGAAAATTGCAACTAAACATTAGGAAGCTTCAACTAAAATTTAAAAATCTGTTGAAATTAAATAATTTAGATAGAAGTTTGAATTAGAAATTCATATAATCAATTGAACGTGAATATAATTAATTAAAAATGCAAACTCTACAATTGAAAATTTAAATAATCAGTAAAAGGTGAGACAGTTTTAATCATACAAATTGAACATTTCAATTGAAAACGCTAATAAATATCACGAAAATTAGAAAAGTCAACTAAAAACGAAAAAGCTTCAACTGTTGCGGTAACTTCATTGAAAAAGGAATATATTTCAGTTCAAAATAAGAATAGTCAATTAAATAGGGGAATGCTTCGATTTAAAATGAAGAAGCGTTATTTGGAAATAAAAATCGTCAGTCAAAATTGAGGAAATTTCAATCAAAAACCAAAATAGTTATCAAACAATGCAAAAGCCTCAACTGAGAAGGGAAAATCTTCAATTCAAAATAAAAATAATTAAGAAAAAGTAGACAATTTTTAAATGACAATAAAAATAATCCGTTAAAAATGAAAATAGTGAACGCAAATTGGATAAGACTCAACTGAAAATTTTAAAGTTACAATCGAAAATATAAAAATTATAATTAATCAATAATATTAAAAAATATAAATGAAAATATAAAAACGAAAGTAAAGTAGCTTCAATTAACAGTGGAAAATTAGAAAATCTCTTAAAAATGAAAATAGGCTCAATTGAAAATGAGAATAGTTAACTAAAAATAACAAAGCCTCAACTGAAAATGGAGAAATTTCAATTAAAAATCCACCTTATCAGTTTCAAAAAAGAATAGTCATCTAGCATGAAAAAGCTTTTATTAAAAATGACAATAATCAGTAAAAAGTGGAAAGGCTGTAATTAAGAATTTAAAAATAATCATCTGAAAATGAGGATAGTTGACTAAGCCTCGGAAAACTGCAATTGAAAATTAAAACACTTAAATTTAGAACGAAAAAATCAATTAAAAATTAGACTAGTCAAATGATAATGGCAAAGCTTCAATTGAAAATGAGAAGGTACCACTTGAAGATGAGAATAGGTAGTAAAAAGTGAGAAACTTTGACTTGCATGGGACCATAATCAATTACAGATGGGAATAAGCAACTAAAAATGAGAAAGCTTTAATTGAAAATTAAAAGCTAAATTTAAAAATGGATTTAGATTGAAATTAATCAATTGAAAATAACAATAATCAGTAAGAAGTGAGAAAATTTCAATTATTCAATTCAATTGGGACTAGTTAAGTGATAATGAAAAAGCCTCAATTGAAAACGAGAAGCTACCACTTGAAAATGAGAATACTTAGTAAAATATGAGAAAATTCTATTTGCAGGTGACAATAATCAATTACAAATGAGAATAATCGACTAAAAATGAGAAAGCTTTAATTGTAAATTAAAAACTAAATTGAAAAATTGAGATTGAAATTAATCAATTGAAAATAACAATAATCAGTAAGAAGTGAGAAAGTTGCAACTATTAAATTCAATTGGGACTAGTCAGTGAAACTGGCAAAGCCTCAGATCAGAATAGCCAGTAAAATGTGAGAAATTTCGAATTGCAGTTGACAATAATTGTTTACAAATTAGAATAATCAACTCAAACTGAGAAAGGATTAATTGAAATTTAAAAACTAAATTGAAAAATTGATTGAGATTCAAAATCAATTGATTAAAAAATTAGGGGCCTCAAAACATGCAAAGCTTTTATTTTTTTTCTTTTATTCTTTTTGTTTTTTGCTTGTATTTCAGACTATAAATGGAACATATAAAAGAGCATATTTTGAGGAATTTTAAGAATTTTTTTTAAGGAAAAAGTATGAAAAGTGATGAAAATGGCTATGGTACATTTTTGCTATTATTTCGATGCGAATGTATATTCCGCCAAATAATTTAGCTGTATTGTATTGCTTGATGTGCCGGCTTTTATTATACACCAAATCGTTAACTGATTTACAAAAAATGTGTATGTTTTTGACCAACAAAGAAAACGCCTTAAAATTCCATACTTTCCGACTTTGAGGTCCAATTACCGCGGCATTTTAAAACTTATAAAAATAAGTTGCATCGAAAAAGAAGCCGTGCGGTGTTGTTAATGCGATAATGTGAAAATCATGTCAATCGGTTTTTTGGTTTAGAAATTACAATCAAAAATATGGAAAAAGTAGAGGAAAAACTGAAAAAATGACAAGGTACCTATATCTCACTAACTAGAGCTGCTAGACAAAATCTGAGGGTAGATTCGAAATCAGCGCACCCAAATTAGTAAGAAACAGTAGAAAAACTCCATGCAACAGACAAAAAGTGTTTTTTGTTGTCCTGTGTTACAAATTGTCCCGATTCGAAATATAAAAATATGAATAACTTTTGAGAAGAAGCAGATCGGATTTCAATTCCAACGGATTTTGGACCTACAATCATCAACAAATACAACGCCAATTGCAGTTTTTGTCGACATTTTTGTGCTACCTGTCGATGCTTCCTGCCTACCGTGAGTAGAAAGTTAGAAACCTTCACTTGAAATCGATAATAGTGAATTTGCAATTGGAGGAAGTTTCAATATAAATTGAGAAAAGGAAATTGAGAATGAGAAAGCTTCAAGTCGAGATTAGATCGTCCAACTGTATATAAAAATCTTCGCTTGAGAAAAAGATTATACAATTTTTTTTAGAAAACTTCATGTGAAAGTGAATTTACTTTGAATTTGAATTTATTTATGAATTTATATAATTTTCAATTCACTTCTTTACATTCTAAATGCGTAAATGGTTAGTTATCAACTAACGGAAAATCTCAAAAATTTTAAATATATTTAATTGATTAATTACATTTGACTTGTGAACAGCCTATATGCAGTTTTATATATATTCGTTTATATGTGTTTTATGCTATTCAATGTTTTATTAGTTGTCACCCAACCATAATCACTATTTTATTGAAATTTCATTTTATGTTAATTTTAAGTAGTGTTAGTGTTAAGTGAATAACCACACATGCAAACAGCACTCGAGTAGCCGTCACCCAAATAGTTCACAACAGCAGAAAACTTGTGCAAAATCCGCTTTAAATGCATCACGACTCATTCTATATTTGATGAATCCTATTACACGCACAGACACGCACACAAAGACACCGCCACAGTCACACTCACACCCACACCTACAACTACACTGACGTACCTTTCCGAAAGCACACAAATCAAGATAGCGACTTATGCCGCGTTCGCATTCACCTACCTATACATACACGAGCCCCCTCCTCACACACACACATGCACACATACTCGCGCACTTTGTGCTAACCTCGTTGCGGTACCATAATTTGTTTTGTCTGTGTGTAGACACCATTCACGGTTTGGTAGTTTTTGTTCTTGAATAAGTTAAATCAGTCAATCGATTTTATTGTCATCAATTAGCAAAAAATCAAAACTTTTTTTGAAAAAACCACATTCGAAAACCAGCCAAATTCCAGCTCAACAACAACAATGTCGCAAAATCGTCAAAAGAGAACAAACAACAAAAATCCTTTTAAATATTTTCTCATTCCTGATGATGTTGAATTTTGCAGGCCACTTCTGAACGTTTTTTTTCTTAATTTATTATTTTAAGGATTACTTCTCTGCTTCTTTATTTAATTTCTCTCTCTGAATTTATGTTTATCTATATTTCTTTCTCTCTTTCTTTTTCACTCTCCACTTGCTGCAATGTTTCACTGCATTTGCTCACAAAATACCAAACAATAAACACAAAATATGAAAATAAACAAACAAAAATTATATACAACAACTACACAAAAAAAACAAAAACACTTGTAACAAAAACAAAAACGCACGCGTCTTAAACACATTTCTTGCTGCTTGCAACGCAAACAACACTGCAAAACAATCGAATCGAATCGAATCAAACATTTCACTCAAACAACGACACAACACAACAACAAAAACAACAACAACAATCGATTTTTGTAAATTCCAAATCCAAAAAAAAAAAAACAATCTCACCAAATTTTTTCACATCAACATGTCATGCCACCTAACTATACATCATGAACACAACCAACAACTACAACAACAACAATCGAACAACTCACCAAACCAAACACACCAACAAATCGCTCCACACTCACATCAAACAATGTGAAACGAATCGAACCAAAAATCAAAATACACCCAAATGAATCGCTCGATCGGTTGCGATTTGTAAAGGAGGTCACAGCGTAAATTGCATGGTTTTCTATATTTGTACAGGTGTGTTACATTGAGAGTCGAACGTCTCTCGTATCTCTTATCTCTCGCTCTAACTACCGTAGAAAATATATCACTCACGTATTCACGACCCAAGCACCACTAGACGCTAGAAAACCGTAGCTTTTAGACGCTTAGCAGCATTTGTACAGTGACCCCACACCCCACACGTCTGTTGTACTCCATAGCTACCTTCGATCCGTATTGCCCCGTAGTTGTCTCTCATCTAGCAAGTCCCGCCCCAGAAACTTCAGCAATTGACATCACGACCGCTGTAAATATGCCGCTTGTAGGGAGCATCTCCCTCCGAACGACAACTGTCCCCTCCATACAACCTGTGCTAAATACTATATATGTTCTTGTAGTTGTACCATAATTATAGATGTATTCATTAGCGATAATTGTAGATTAAAAAACTAGCATTACCCTAGAAATTTTTAGACGCCAGCGTTGGATCCAGCGCTGAGTCCTGAACCACTTAGACTTTGACTTATCACTCATGTGTCCATCCAATACCCAATTACCATATTTTATTGAAAGTTTTCCTACTTACAGCCATCTGAAACCAGTCCACCAATTATATAACCTTGACTCCTGTTAATATTGTACAATACTGTTTAGTGACTCAGCGTGTAGTATGTTGTATTTGTAAGCAGTTGTAGCTTTTCTTTCTAGTGTAAGCAACAAATCCTAACATATCATTGAGTTTGAAATTAGTGTAGGCGATTTTGAAAATCAAAAATCCCCAATTGGTATTCGCGTAAAACACATAACTGACTGATTCAAAATTTGCCATAAGAATGTAGCAATCTGTGGTCTTATTACAATTGAACTCTTGGAACATTACACTCCCCTAAAGTACCTTGCACTAATTTTTTTGTACCAAACTTTATGTCGTCCGAAGAACATTTCTTTCTTGTTACATTTTTGTCCATCTACGGGACTCATATAAGATTAGATATCTACATAGGTGCCTTTGTACTTTAAACTGTTCCACTCCTTATAAACAAAGTCATTTTTAAACGTACATGTTGTCTCATAATCGTAAATTTTATTTTTAAAAATTTTTTAATTAATTACAACAAAGCCTTTACCGATCAGACTGTACTGCCTGTAGTTTGTTTTCCAATACCAAATAGTGGGTTAGGTTCTGTTTCAAAGCGAATCTGTTTCATAAAGGTGCTAGCACCACAATAGGTGTGTTCAATATAGTTGTTACAAATTGTTGAAAATTTTTATTGGAAAAGCATTCACAAACTCAAAAAACTTGCAAAAGGGAGCAAAAACGGGAGCATAAAAACGTCAAAGTGAAAACGTCAAAAGAAAAAAAATCATGCCTACCCTTAAAAATATCGATTAGCTAAACTGCAAGTCGGTCAAATTTAGTTAACTAGAAATACTATCTTACTATATCCTTTCCTACATTACCATAACAAGGCATTATAGGAGCTGGGCTTGCTTCAACTCTTGTCTTGAAGTGAAGTGAGTTCTTCAGCCTAACAATCAGCTTTCTGTTTTCTCGATTGGAGACGTGGTTTCCACCTTTGCTGTGGTCTAATGACTTCCACATCGAATACCCGTAAAGCTTCATCACTCATACGACATGGTGTCCCTCTGAACTGGTTTATGATTCTTTGATTGTTAAGGGCGTTAAACAGCTTGAAGAATCGACAACATTTATTGCGAGTCCTTTTCCTAAACCTTAAACTATTCGTAGGTGTTTAAAAAAAGACTCAATTCGATTGATTCAACTATGAAACAACAAGCAACATAATAACCCATAGGCCCATAGGCTCATAGGACTACACAAACCATACACACAACAATGTGACCTTAAAAAAAACATGAAAAAAATATCTCGCACTCGAAATGACAACTTCGTTGTCAACGTTTTCCACCAGATAACTAAATTCGCAATCGAAATTTTAACCAGCTTAAAATTTATTTCGTCTCTCAGTAAACATTTTGATTTTCAAAATCGAGTAGTTTGTTTGTAGCGCAAATTGCAGTAATCAGTTGAGCCCGTAGGTACATTTTGAATTCATCTCAATTTGTCCACAACATTTTTCTAATGATTTTCTTTTTATTTTCATATCTGCTCGCCTATATGTATTCCCCACCCAACAACGCCTTCGTCCTACCTCTCTCCCCCAAAAAACCAAAAATCGTCTATTGCATCAAACATCGCCAATCCATCAACTCAATTTTGTAATCGCCCCACAAACGAAAATCCAAACATTGTCTCCATCGTCATTGCCAATGAATCGAAATCTGAATCGCCTGTCAACTGCTCGTGTGTTTGTGTGTGTGTGTGCACCCACTCATTTAAAGACTTCAAGCCCACCAAGGCGCTGGTGTCGAAGTCGCCGACGCGCCTCTCGTACGCCTGCCAGCCCAGCGACTTCAAGTGCGTCTCGCATCCGCACACCTGCATCAAGGCCTCGATGGTGTGCGACGGCATACACGACTGCACCGACCACTCGGACGAGTTCAATTGCACGCGCGATCCGCTGCCGCTCGCGCCGCCGCCCCCGCAGCCGCAGCAGCTCGGCTTCAAGCGCTGGAAGAAGAGCCAGCCGGGACGCCTCACGGTCGCGCAACGCCAGCGCCGCAACCAGCTGAAAAAGCGGAGCCATCTCCGTCCGGCCAGCGGCGTTTCCACTTTGCACCAGTTCGGTTCGTTTTAAAAATTTTCCTTTAGCTGACTTGTTTTTCGTTTTCGTTTCGTTGCAACTTTTATGTTGTTGATTTTTCTTTGTTTAGTTTTAGTTGAAATTCGACACGATTTTCAGTTGTCTCTTTATTTTTAGTGCAATACACAACTCTGTTGTAATTCTTGCGTATCGTTTCTGTATTTCTCTTTTTAATTTCAATTTAGCACCAAATAAATTATTTTCATTTCGAATGCAAACGAGAAGAAGAAAGTGCAATTAAGTAAATGTCCCAAGTAATTTAAAAGCACAGTTGAGAGAAAAGTAGTCGAAAGAGTTAAACCCCACCCAGCAAACAAAGCGAAGGGCCACAGTGTGTGACACGTTAACAAAACTCAGTAGACACTAAAACCCAACACTGCACAAATGCACCAGTAAAAATAATGTTAGTCATTGTTTGGTACAAAAACAACTACAAAATTGAGTGTAGAATTGTCTCCTCTCCGAACCCGAATGCGAGTAGAACGAAAAGGTTTGCAAGTCGAGTAGTGAAGTATTGAAGTAAAATTTGTAGCTAAACCCTGGTGGACGGTATGCTTGCGAAGAACACAAGTCGAGGGATTGGAAAAAAATTCGAAAAAGATTAGAAAAAAAATAAATTGGAAAAGGGAAAAGTGCATTAGGTTAAGTCTCTAATAAGTTACTTGTTGTAGTTAGCAGCTTAAGTCTCCCTGTTTGAATTGAAGACAGTGACATCTAGTATCGGATTAGGCAGATAGAGGCAGGCCGGGGGTTTAGAATAGAACAGCGGCGTATGCAAGAGGGGTTTTGAGAGTTCAAAACTTTCGGAATGTTAGTGTGTTAAAAGAATTTTGGATGACAAATATGGTTGCAAATGTTATTTCCGCCCCGCCCCCCCAAATGAATTAAATACTGTGTTGTGTACGCCACTGTAATAGACCAATGGTCTTAGTGCGCTTTGACTCCATTCTAGAGACGAGTCTGAAAATATCCCTTTCTATGCAGCGTGGAAAGAAGACACACCAATTTTTGATGAAAATTAAGGAGTTCCTGGAAACTCGACAATAGTTCGACACAACGACTCGACACAATAGTTCAGTATTGGACGCAGTGTCTCAGGAAGCTGTTGAACGACAGCAGCCGCGACTCGACTGCTGTACGTAACCTAATTTAATTTAGATCGTCTGTGGGAAAGTACTTCATTACAACGCTTTTCTTTCATTGGCAAATGTAATTTTCCGAAAAAGTAAAACTTGTCTCGCAGTCGAGACGAGCCTGAAAATATCACTTTTAAGCCCGAGTGGATAGAAGACCAATTTCTCTGCTTCTAGTTCATTTATATAATTTTGGGTTCTCTTATAGTGATTTTAAAAATTGACTTCACCAAATTTGATCAAATACTAAGTAGTTCTTAAATCCATAAACTCAAATAAAACAAAAAAAATTATTAAATTTTTGCTTCCACGTTAAACGTTTTTAGAATGATTGAGCATTGAGCTTTCTTATAGATTATAACTACGAGGTGCGCTCCAAAGTATGGAGGACTTTTTTAAAATTTTAAGTAGAAAGGTATGATAGCTAGGATTGGCTGGCCCAAAGAGGACCCCACTTAGGTCATTGTGATACCACAAACAGTCGAACTTAGTATTGCTCACTCATTGAATCAGTTTGAGCTATTTACTAAGACTTGTAAACTATGATTAGTTTTATCGGCTGGATCCCCTAAACTGTTGAAGAAGAAGTTGCCCAGATAATTCTTTCTTCTTCTGGATAAAGCAGTGCAAGTGCCTAGAAGGTGAAGTGCATTTTCTTCATAGACGATTCTTCTTCAGGATTTGGCAGGACAAGTGCATAGAAAGTGCATTTTCTTTCTCTTCCTTGTCCATACAACTACGACAGAAGTCGTTTAAAACAGCCCCAAATTTTTAAAATAATAAAAACAAAATATTTGTTTTTGGTAATTGCCATCTTCAGACTCTATACGGCAATTTGCATGGTTGAAAGCAGGTCGAATGAGTGTTTTAGTTCGTTGGCAGGGAAGTCTTTCAGGATGTTGGCTCAAGCTTTTAGAATGGTTTCTATGTCCTCAAAACGTTTAACTTTCATAGCAAATTGCATTTTTCCGAAAAGGTAAAAGTCACACGGTGTCAAATCATAGTTACAATAGTTACATTGTATTTTTTAGTCAAAAACTTGGTCACAAGTGTCTATCAATGAGAGTCAACTTTTCAACTTATGCAGAGCAAACCGTGCCCACATCTTTCGACAACCAAATGTTCAGTTCAAATGTTATTGAGATGCTTCAATACAATTTCAAGAATTCCAATGCAGATTTTGGTTGATCTTTGGTGAATCCACGCACAGTTTCGACGGAGTCCGCGGTGTTCAAGGATTTTGGTTGGCCAACATGTTAGTCATCCTTTATGTGCTCACGACAGTTTTTAAATCGCTTATTTAAATCTGAATTTTTAAAACTTAATTCATATGTAAATTGAAATGTTTGTATAATAGTTTAGCCAATTTTTAAACCAAACTTCATATTGGTTCTTTGCTGGATACTCATTTTTGTATCAATGGTACAGATGACACAAACATGTTGTCACTTCAGACACAATAACTTTGCTTCCAGTGAACCAAATGTCAAGAAACTTTTACTGAATATCGTGAAAGTATATTCCTTTCTAAGACACTAAGTCACATATAGGTGGCGCCAGCAGAAATTTCAAAAGCCCTGCTTACTTTGAAGCACACCTTGTAATTTATCAGTTATTTATTCAAAATTTAAAGTATCTGTATTAGGGTTTAGTCAAACAATTTATGCTGGACTGTACAGCCGCTCAATAGAAACATTTTCATTGAAAAGTTTAGGGACAGTTCTAATGATAGTGCAGACCCTGGAAATATTTATTAGTTCTACGTTTAGCAGTTCCAGAAATCAAAATCGGTATACGCTTTTACTGAATGATTTTCATGTACTTGGACAAGTTTTTTGGTTCGTTATATTTGTTTTTCTTATATCAGTTTTTTATTTGCTAATGTAGTCTCTCATGCTGCCAAGTATTCAGACGGAGATTTACCAAAATGTGTAGAACGTGCTTCGTCTTTTCCTTTTGTTTCTTAAAAAACATATTAAGTACAATGTTAGCTTTCTTAAGATTAACATTTTTCAATCAGTTTTGGAAAACCCCACAAACAATACAAAACCCAATTTGTTTCAAACAAGTCATCAGAGTCAAGTCAAAAAATTATTTCATCCCAAAACAACTCCTGCGAGTCAAGTCTCCAACTCCACTGCGCCCTTGTTTCGCCCCACTGTGTTTTGTTGAAGAGCTTCGGTGAGTAGGTGTCGTCGTCGTCGTTCGCATTACCAGACATTCGACATCAGCCCTCAACATCCTTCATAAGCAGTTTGTACGCCTCTACTCTCTACATTTCGAACCTAGTTTTAAGCGCAATTTTGTGATAAACAAACAAACACTACTTTGTAAGTACACTCAAGTTTACATTTCTGTATGTATGTATGTATGTAAATATCGTATAACGCATAATTATCCATTACCGTATCATTTAGTACGTAACATTAATGAACTTTGTATGTAATTGGTAGAACTATATTCCACAGCATAACCGTACATTTCATGTGGTAGACTCGACATTCAACAACTCATTCACTATTCCCCGCACCGCGCAACTACTCTGACACAGTAGTTCGCACCGCTTGCACTATCACCTAAAATAGTCTGTATGTACATATGTATGTCTTGGCTTAAGCATGTTGTAAAAAGTTGTACGAATCGGTATGCTGCGGCTCTCTAACACTATCCACAATATGAACGCTGCAAAATCCCAACCAAATCCAAAATTTGTGTAAATAAAATCGATAAAACTTTTCCAAATTTTGTAACAATTCAATCCTGCATTTATTTCGGCCCAGAGTTAATCCATCATTGTTGAGATTTTTCCAAATTTTTACTGTAATTGAAAACAAACAAACAAAAAAATGCTAAAAACAATGCCAGCTGTGGCGCTGCCCTCGCCTCGTATTTATATTTATGTGTTTTGTTGCTTTTGAATTGCATTTTAGTTATTGCGATAAATTGATCGGTTTTGTGCGTTAATCACATTCGGTAGCTTTTTTGGTCCTTATGGTAACTGCCCGCCCGATCCTCCACCACGCCACCAAACCACTCATCGTCTTCTCTCATTCGTTCAATTAGTGTTTCGTATAATATCGAGTTTTTAGTTAGTAAAAAAACGATTCTATGTTGACAACATGAACTCATGAATTTTTCAAAATTTTGCTAATTTGTGTATTTTCTCTACTTTTCCTTCCTCCCATACGAAACGAAAACACACAAACACACACAAACTACCAAAACCCACCATCCACAAAAACCCACCAAACGCCAATCGACCTGATATCTAAATGCGAAAACCTACGTGTTTGTCATCTCTGTCGTTGCTACTTTGTGATTGTATTGGTAAACGCAAATCGAACACACATCAAAACGCTATCGAACTATCGCCAATATCGCCAACTTCGCCAACACATCGAATCTCCTCATTTCAATCGAATCAATGTTTGCTGTGCAATGAAAAACACTCGTGTGTGTGTGTGTGTCTGTGGTATGCGACCATCGATCGTCCGAACGATCGCAACGATTCGGCGCGCCAAATGCTTCTTCTCACTCTCTCTCTCTCTGTCTCACACACACACTCAAACACCCAAACACACACACATACAAACCAATCGATTATGGCTGTCGGTACGGCCATCGCTCCCCATTTCTCCCTGAATTGTCGACGTGACTCGCAAATCACTGCGATGTTGCGCGCACAATACTCAAAACGATATTTGTGAATCCGTACAACAACAACAATGCGAAAAAAACAGCGGCCGGACCACAATTTCGTCTGCCAACGGATCAGCCCTCAGCACTGCCGCCGACACAGCCAACACGGCCACGCGACCTCAGCCTGAAGTTGGATCAGCAGCAGTCGAACTTGCGCGTTGGCGAATCGACCGAAGTGGAATGTTATTCGTCGGACAGCAGCTACACGGACGTCGTTTGGGAACGCTCCGACGGCGAGCCGTTGCCGCCGCACATTCAGGTAACCGAATATTGCGTTAGTTTGGGGTAGAACTAGGTTAGGTTAGGTAGGGAAGGGTGTATTCGGCAGGACCGCACTTTCACTCGGAGGCCAAAATGGCCCATTGTGAATACCTTCTTATGGTTTTCTGGAGCTACCCAAAACTGTCTCAGTCAGGGGGAAACCAGTTCGACTTCTTAATGAAGGAGAGCAGATTCGAGATTTCAACTTTCGCCGCGCAAGCCAGATCTGTCAGGAATCTTGACCCCAAGGTGCGGAGTCGGCGTTCCTGCAGAGCCGGGCAGTGGCACAGGAAGTGTTATATCGTTTCTACTTCTTCTTCATCTTCACAGCTACGGCAGACATCACTGGACGAGGGGCGACATTTGGTAAGCATAGATCCAATAGCGCAGTATCCGGTGATGACTCCAACGAGCTGCCGAAGGGAGGTACGACTCAGGGACAGTACAAATCGTGTTTTCGTCAAGGAGAGGGGGAAGGCCACAGTGTCCGGCAGTTGCCGCAGTCGGTCCTAATTCGCCATGACGACTCAATGGGGGTAGAACTAGAGCACCCAACTTTTGAACCCAATACCATTGGAAATCATGTTTGTAACAAACAGATATTTGGGAATTTGAACCTCCAAAGACCCACTAGAATGCGCTACTGAGCAGGGAACTAGACACCCAATCACTGCTGTCCACACGGTCAGATCGAGTTTTTAAAAAGTTTCTAACATAGTCCCAGGTCTGAAATTCTTGTCACTCAGATCATAACTGTAATTACTTCTAAACCAAACTTCGACTGGCTTCATTAAGGATTCAACAGGGTCTGTGCCTGGACTTTTGGGCAGCCAGAGTAATCTAACCTAACCTCACACTGATGGTTACGCAGAATCACCTTTGATGCTAAGTTCTCGTAGAAGAGATACAAAAAAGATACAAAGCCCAAAAAGGACACAGTACCCAAATAGCACATCCACTTAGCTATAATGCCGAACTTATGTTCAAGGATCGTTTAAGTACTCCCAAAGCGCCTCATGCTCTCATCTGCTATCAAACTCAGTCATACCTTTGAGAGTCCTAAAAGAACCCCAGTCTTAGTTTTAGTTCTAGTTCTAGTTCCAGTTTTATTTTTTATTGTGCACCTTCATCAACAAATTGTCACCTTTTCTCACTTTGTTTTCCTTAGCAAATTGGCAACCGCCTGATTATCTCCCACGTGACCGCAGCCGACGCCGGCAATTATGTCTGCAAGTGCAAGACCGATGCTGGCGACCTCTACACCACCAGCTACGAATTGGGCATTGAAGAGTCGCCACACGAATGGAAACGTCCAAAGATTGTGCACGCAAATGTGGGCTCAGTGGCCAAACTGAGTTGCGACGCCAACACCAGAAGCGGTCAGCCGTCCTACAGATGGTCACGTCAATATGGACAAATGCAAGCGGCCAGGGACATACTGAATGTAAGTGCAGCGGCTCCCAGTTTTTGCTGCTGTCTCCCATTAATAAATTCTTCTTTTAAACTTCCCCTTAAGGACCACCTCACACTGCAAGACGTACAAGCAAACGATGCAGGCACCTATATCTGCACCGCCGTCTCGCCAGATGGTGAATCGGTCGATCATCCCACCATTTTGGTGGTAACTGGCGCCATACCGCAATTCCATCAGGACCCCGTCAGCTACATGGCTTTCCCCACCCTTCCGGACTCGTACATTAAATTCAACTTTGACATTACATTCCGCCCGGAGCAGGGCAACGGTCTGCTACTCTTCAACGGCCAGAAACGCGGCAGCGGCGACTACATATCGCTCTCGCTCAAGGATCGCTACCCCGAGTTCCGTTTCGACTTTGACGGCAAGCCAATGATTATACGCGCCGAACGACCCGTTGCACTCAACGAGTGGCACACGATACGCGTCAATCGCTTCCGGCGCGACGGCTTCATGCAAGTGGACGACCAACACCCGGTCGCCTTCCCCACGCTCGCGCAAATCTCGCCCCTGGACCTGATCGAGGACCTCTACATTGGCGGTGTGCCCAACTGGGACATGCTGCCGCACAATGCCGTCGAGCAGCAGGTGGGCTTTGTGGGCTGCATCAGTCGCCTGACGCTGCAGGGCACCATCATCGAGCTGATGAAGGACGCCAAGTTCAAGGAGGGCATTTCGGCGTGCCAGCCGTGCCAGAGCAACCCGTGCGAGAATGGCGGCATCTGCCTGGAGAGCCAGACCGAGATGGCGTACACGTGCATCTGTCAGCTGGGCTGGACCGGACACAACTGCGCTGTGGCGGGCACCCAGTGCACGCCGGGCATTTGCGGCAGCGGCCGCTGCGAGAACACCGAAGTGGGCATGGAGTGTCTGTGTCCGCTCAACAAGACCGGTGATCGCTGTCAGTACATTGAGCACCTGAACGAGAACAGTTTGGCCTTCAAGACCAACAGCTATGCGGCCTACAGGTGAGCACAAGCGACGCTCTGAGCTTAGTTCGTTGTTATCAACTAAACTCGTTCTTGTTTCAGTACGCCGCGCGCCTCGAAGCTAAACATCAAATTCAAGGTGCGTCCCAACTCGCTGCAGGACGCAGTGCTGCTGTACGCCGCCGAATCGAAACTGCCCAGCGGCGACTTCTTCGCCGTGGTGCTGCGCAACAAGCACGTCGAGCTGGTCATCAATACCGGCGCTCGCCTGAAGCCGGTCGTGGTGCGATCGCTGAACGCGCTGCCGCTGAACAAGTGGACTGAAATCGAGGTGGCGCGTCGCTTCGGCGAGGGCATTCTGCGCGTGGGCGATGAGCCCGAGCAGAAGGCCAAGGCCACCGGTTTGGCGCGCACTCTCTACATCAAGACCCCAATGTACATTGGCGGCTACGACCACGAGAACATCAAACTGAACCGCGATGTCAACATTACGCACGGCTTCGATGGCTGCATATCAGATGTAGGTGTCAAAATTCGTTCTGACTTTGTAATGTCACTAATCGTTTGGCGTTTTTTCCATAATTGTTTACAGCTGCACGAGGCGCAACGCCAAATCAATTTGATTGCCGACATCCACGACGCAGCCAACATACAGAACTGCGGTGAAATCAACGAAATCGATCAAAACGATATCTTCAACACGTTCGAACAGCCGCAAACGAAACCTCCGGCGCCCACACCAGCACCACATCGGGACCAAAATGTGGACGAAGGTGCACCGGAGCCACAGGATCCTTGCGCCAGCGACCCGTGCGAGAACGGCGGCACTTGCAGCGTACAGAATGGCGCAGCGATCTGCTCGTGTCCTGTGGGCCTGACGGGACAACACTGTGAAGAACGTAAGCCGCACAATTGCACTCGACGCTATTCATTCATTAATCTAATCACATTGCATTCAACCGACAGACATCACCATCGAGTATGATGCCAACTTCCATGGCAACGGCTATCTGGAGCTGAATCGCAATCAGTTCGATGAGACAGTCGAACAGAAATACTCCTTTGCGGCGATGGTCTTTTCCACCACAGATCCGAATGGTCTGCTGCTCTGGTGGGGCCAGCTAAAGGGCGAGGAGTACACGGGCCAGGACTTTATGGCACTGGCCATTGTCGATGGCATTGTGGAGTTCTCGTTCCGCTTGAACGGCGAGGAGACGGTCATACGCAATCCCGATAAGCGCGTCGACGACGGCCGACGCCATATTGTGTTGATCAAACGCACCGACAACACTGCCATCCTGGAGCTGGATCACTTGCTGGACGCGGGCGAAACGCGGCCCACGGGCAAGGACACCATGACGCTGCCGGGACATGTGTTCATCGGTGAGTTGGAACGCTGATTGTTGATTGGTTTTTTCTAATGAATGTATTATGCGACAGGTGGCACTCCGGACATTGCCAAATTCACTGGCGGCCGTTACACCAAAAACTTCAATGGTTGTGTGCGCGTTGTCGAGGGCGAATCGAAGGGCATCATACCGCTGGGCAACTTTGCCGTCAGCGGGGCCAATGTCGACACGTGTCCGCAGTAAGTGAAAATCTGTAATTTTCAATTTCTTTTTATAATTTTTTATGTAAGCATCCTCAAATATTTTATGCGGTCAATAAGAGAGAGAAATTGGTAGGAGAAGACAATGTCGCTTTGTATTTTAATATTTGTTTATGAAAACGATATTTTTGTTTATGAAAACACAGTTTCGAAAGAAGTTTCTTCAAGACTTCTCACCGACTCTTTTCGGCACAGAATCAAATTCAAACCAAATTTTTTTCAACGTAAACTAATTTTCAATAGAACCCAAATTGAAAAAGGTTATGTTTATTCATTTAACATTATTTTTTGTCATTTCGATTTTCGAAGTTTTTCAATATTTGTTTACTGAAAAGAGTCGCTGAAAGTAATCGTTGAAACATGTCTTAAAGTCCATTAAGGCGCGAATGTGTTAAAATTAAAATAAATTCGTATATGCCTTTTGATCTCTTTTTGGCGTAAAATATTTGATTTATTAAATTTTTATATTTATTTATTCATTAAGTATTAACTTAACTTATATTATTTCTTTATAAGATTCTCAAAAATAACCACCGACATTTTATTTGTTACCTACAACTCATAACTTTTAAGTTGTCAATTCTTATTAAGAAGCCCCTAAGTTAAGCAGACTGACATTTGCTGCTCTCTGTCTCGTTTGCTCATGCCGCTTCGTCATGCAGCAGCTGGAATCCGTCGAGTCTAGTCTATCACGAAATCGACATGCTGGACTTTCGCTACGATCCGTCGCTGTTCGACGAGCTCGATCAGCCGCCGCCCGTGCACATCATCTACCCGCGGCCGACACCCAACACCTTCTACCACAACAGCGCTGCCTTCGCTTCCTGTGCGTGCACGCTCTCCACGGCGGCCGTGTCACTGCTGATCGTCCTGGGCGCGCAGCACTGCTGTTGGCCGCAGCAGAAGGTGTGGTGTGGCCAGCCGAGGTGCACGCGGTGGTCGCATGGCAGCGCGCGCTGCCACTGCTGGCTGTGGGCGCTGACGTCGTTTGGTGCCGTTACAGCGTCAGCAACGCAACGCAAACGCGCCAAATTGAAAGCGTAAAACGGCTCGAAACTAACTAACTTTAAGCTTAGGTAATGCGCAACGCTTGCAAAGTGCGCGCAGTTCCAGTTGTTGATTTAGACCTACGAAGACAAGACTTTTTTATACGAACGCGTATTCGGCGGAGTCGATTGGGTGCACGCAAAGTGGTAGGGAATCAAAATAGCACAAAACGGCACAAACTAAAAGTTATACATAAATGTAATAAATATATATAGAATATATAGTATATAAATATACACACCTATACTGAGTGTCTGCTGTAATTGTATAGGTGCCGCATGTAGCGTGCAAAGTCAACTGAGCAGTTTAATTGTTTCATGAATAACGCTTTTCTGTAAATGTTCACTCCATCTATCTACATTTAGTACTACAGCGTAATCAAAAGATATATCAATTGTAGGCATATATATTGTATATTACTCGTATAAATATGTAACTGTAAAGCCTTCATTGTAGTTAGCGAGCGTACGTTGAAAATGGGAACATAAATATTGGCCTAACTACTAAACCTTACAAGTATTTAATATAGAATTGCAGCCAGCGAGCTATGGTTATGGCGCCTTATCAGAGACCTGCGCTGAAGGAGCAGCCTAGAAGTATGCCATGAAAATAAGAAAAACTTGTTCCTCTAGTTCGTAATCTCTTTTGCCCCAATCAACATGGATTTGTTGGAGGCAGATCTACAGTTTCAAATTTAGCCGTGTTTACTGAGGACACTAAGCCTTGTAGCTTTCAAGGATGGCTTTAAAATTGACGCCATCTATAAAGACTTTTCTAAGGCTTTTGATAGAGTCTCGCACAAGATTCTAGTATCCAAGCTTGAACTCCTGGGATTACATTTTTCTTTTCTCTAGTGGGTTAGGTCTTACTCACCAAATATACAACGTCACGTATACAAGAAGATATCATTCGTTTTTCCCTTCGTTCCCTCAAATTTTATGAGCCTACCCCTTCTTACAACTTTCACTGTGTCGTCTCGTACTCTCAGGAACTTTAATTATTTTAATGTTTGCTTTTGTAAATCGGAGTACATCAAAATTGCTCCAATAGCCAGGAGCTATTTTCGAACTGAATTATATTCCACATCTAAATCTAATCGAATATCGACTTAATTTTATTGGATAGATAAAGTGATGACATCCACATTCCAAAACATCCCTGGTTATGGGTGGTTTAGGTATTGCGGAATCGGCAGCTCTTGATGTTCTGGGCATGTCCATTAAGAACGATCTTCGTTGGAACGATCATATTTTTCGCGTGTCGAAAGAAGCAGCCAAGTGCCTCGGCTTCCTAAAGCGGTGCAAAAAATATTTCACTCCGTCTGATCTCCGCATTATTTATACCACCTATATCCGACCTAAAATGGAGTTTACTCGCACCTATGGGCGGGGGCTTCAAATACCAATTTGGAGCTCCTGGACCGGTTGCAAAACCGTGCGATCAAGCTTATAGGGGACAGTAGGGCATCCAGCTCTATTGACTCCTTGGAACATCGTCGAAACGTGGCATGTGTGGTGTTATTTCGCCGATACTTTTTCGGTAATTGCTCAGTGGAGATGATGCCATCACTCCGGGTATTCCACCGGGCCACCCGTTTGAACACTGGCGCCCATGCATTCCACGTCGAAACGATGTTCCAGCGCACTACGCACTACAGAGTAAGTTCGTTTCTGGCCCGTACAGCGCGGTTGTGGAATGGTCTCCCTGCGGATATTTTCCCCAGCACTTATGATCTCGATGGGTTCAAGGCAAGAGTTCATAACCACTTCACTCTTAACCCTATCTCCTAACCTCTATATCCTTCCTGAACCAACGCAATGCCTCGCATTAATAGGGGTCATCCCCTGCGCGTTTGTTCGAGTTAAAAAAAAAAAAATTAAGGTAATAACGACTGTATCAGTCATTAGCGACAAAAGCCATTTGGAATGCTCAAAATTTGACTAAGCATAGGTATTATTATTGCAATTATTACTGGGGATAGTGCACTACCTTCTAAAAGATCTATTGTGCCCCCTTGAACTCACAATTCTTCCGTGAGTCCAGCATCCGAGAGGAATTTTAGTAAATGTATCTCCTAAATCTTTGGAATTCCAACTGGCACCTGTTTTGAGGTAATTTAGCTAGGTGAAAGTTCAACCTGCAATGCGCTGTCAAGATGCGTGTAACAATTCTCAGTTTATTCTTTGAAAGACTCATAAAGTCCTCGAGTCTTTCCTTCTTACATGATCCGATATAATCGCCTTGGAATGTACATAATCTGGTTGATTTTCCCAGCATTGATTATCTGATTGATTGTCTCGTCTTTTCTGGTTAGGATGAATAAAGCTTCTTTGCCCACATCACAAAAAGGATCCAGACCGACAAAAGGCCTTGAAGCGTCCCTCCTTGCAAGTTTGTCGGCCTTTTCATTTCCCTGATCTTAGAGGCCAAGTTCATTTAATTTCTCAAGGCATTACGACACCTGTTTCATGAATACCTGGTATGATCTTAAAGCCTTGCTTATGTTTAATGCTTAATTGCCGCTTGGCTGGTTAACCATAAGCGAGGAGAGGAAATATTGGCTTGGCAAAAGTTCTCTTCAATTGATTTGGTTGAATAGGTTTATATCCATTCGGCTTTTGAGAACAATTTGTTAGAAAGTAGTATCTTCCCGAACAGGGGCGTAGTCAAGGGGGGGGTTAGGGTGTCAGAACCCCCATAGCCTATAATTTGTCAACATTTTCAATCACTATGCATCGTATGTACGTTCCCACATTAGCAAAAAGGTCTTTTCATCTTTAAATATTTAAAAGAATATTAACAAACCCCTTTTTTTCCAAAACTAATTTTTTTTTAATAGTCACGTTTAGGCTTAATGCAGCGATTTGAATGTTCTAAAAACATGTCTAAAGAGTAGTTTAGTTCGTCGACCCGAATGTCCTTCAGGGTGTCGGTACAAGCCTTTTGGATGGTTTCTACGTTCTCAAAACGCTTTTTTTTCATCGGCAAATGCATTCTTTGAAAAGGTGAAATTCGCACGGTGCCACATCATGTGAAAACAAAAAAGCAGTCAAAACAAGTGTCAATAGATGGGATGGCATCCTTCGATAGCCAAATGTTCAGTTAAAATGCAATAAATTTATGCTATTGAGATGCTTAACCTTCGCCTTACTAAAGATGATCCCAGGCACTTCCGCTGCTATTTTGAGTAAAACTCACAATAAATATATAATAATTTATAAAATTTTTTCATACTTCAGTATTTAGTAGCTTCCTCTGGAGATAGTTCGTATTTCGAAAAAAGGCCTAACTTTAATGATTTATTTTGAGACTATGGAAAATATTAGAAGATTTCTTTCCAGAGGGTTTATTGAACACATAATGAGGTACGCAAAACAAATTTATCGTGAGTTTTAATCAAAATGGTAGCGAAAGCGCCTGGGATCACCCAGGTACATTTGTATAAAAAATTACAAAATTCAAGTTTAAACATGAACAAAATTTCAAAAAATATTTTTTCATGTTATTGAAAATTACATTAAAATTTGTGCAGATATTAAACATGAATATTAAAAAGATCACCCGGGTGATCCCACCCAGTTTTGATCTACGGTGATCGCGGATTCAGTTGGCTAACACTTTGGTCATCATTTATGTCCTGACAATCGTTTTAAAATCGCGTTTACCACTTATGAACTCCACCACGGTATAAACAAAAATCACAATAAACTTGGTCCAACAATTTAAATGCTTCGGTTAAAGTTTAAACATTTTTAAAACAATAGTTAATATTGGATCTTTGGTCGATGCACATTTTTGTACCATGACACAAACAGATGCAACTTCAGATGCAATAACTTCGCTTTCAGTCCACCAAATTTCATGAAATTTTTACTAAAAATCAGGGAAACATTTCGTTTTTAATGCATTAAGTCACATAAGCCACAACAAAATGCCGTATTTGGAAAGTGCACTTTACTTTAAAAAACATGTAATACTAAACTGGCAAAAAAATTTTTAAACCCCCCCCCCCCCCCCCCATTACCAAGTTCTGGCTACGCCCCTGTTCCCGACTAGTTCAATGCCAGAAAGCTCTCTTATTTAAGTACTTTAGTACTTTATGTCCTTAGCCAGGAAAGGCAAAAAAATCTAAAGCTCTTTGTCCCACATTAGTCCAAGTGAGCTTTTAACTTTGGACACCAGTGAGATGACGAGATTTATATTGCAATCCTCGTGTCTGCCAACGACGTAAGTTAGACAGTCGCGTTGTCCTAATATTTTGTCACAACGATTTATCCTTTTATGCCTAAGAGAGCTGTTTTTAGTAGAAGGCTGTCACTTAGTCATCACCGACGGAAATACTATAATTTTATTTCTTGGACTTAGTGCCAAAAATAGAGGTACACTTGAACAGACTTCTACTCAAAAGAAACAAAATTACTTGGCATACTTTAAGGCGTCCCAACAGCATCGCAACAATCATGGCACGCGTCCAACAACAGACCACAGCTTGAGAGCATTTTTTTAATCTCTTTTTATTCTTCAATTAGCTAAAACTTACCTAAGTCACTATATAAATATTCTACTATATAATATATGTCTCAAAACTATCAATAATGAAATAGTAAGAAATGTCAATTATATTGCATCATGTTAACTGCAAACTAAATAACACTTCAAAGTCTACCCGAGACGTGGCTGCTTTACTACATAAAAAGTATGTAATGTATTATAAAATGTTATCTTAGCGAACCGTTGAAAATGTTACTAACTAATCAACAAACAAACAAACACACATACATATGCAAATATATAATATCGTAAATATTTAGTGTAAAAAAACTATTGCGAACAAATCTTGTAGGTCTTCGATTTGAGTGTGGTTCGAGCCTCGACTGGAGCGAACCGTCGATGTCGCTGCAACTGAGTTGCGATGTTTATGCGCTGTGAATGAAATCAATAAAAATAGGAATGAATTTATTTGAATTTTGCGAGCGAAAGTGTTAAGCAAAGCGCTCATATGTGCATCGCGTTTATATGCAAAGAATAAACTGCGAATTGATTAGTTAATCGACTGCTATCAGTTGAATAAGATTTGTTAAAGTGAGACTCGACTTGATTCAAACATAGGAAAATTTTAGAGTTGTAATTGGCGCCTTTACTGGGACAGTAAATTTGATTTGGTAGATTTTAGTTAATTTTAATTTAATCGTCATTAAATAAAATATTAAATAAAGTTAGATGTTAGTAATGATTTCAGTTATTTTATGTGTTATTCTAATCAAATTATGACATTTTTAGTAATTTAATAACTGTTTATTTAATTTTTGATTAATAGTTTTAAGTATAATAATTTTAGGAATAAATAATTTTCACTGACTTTTTATTCAATGCTTATGTTGTAAATATTTCCAAATTCATTGTATTTAGTAATATTTGCTATAACTTTTGAATGTATTATTTTAATCTTTTATTGAAAACATTGAAGTAACTAAATGGTTAAAACTATTTCATTATTAGTTAATTAGTCACTTCTATACTTAATTGATTAAATTAGTTATTAGTTAGTTAATTATATCAGTCAGTTTTTAATAAATTTGTTATTTTAATACTTAATTAATTAATTAATAAATTTTTTATTTCAATACTTAATTAATTAATTACTATCAATTAAAATTACTAATACAATACTAATTAATTAATTATTATCAATTATAATTACCAATACAATACTAATTCGTTATTAGCTATCACTAATTAGTTAATCACTTAATTAATTAATTATTATCAATTTTAATGACTAAAAAATCAACCCATTTTTTAGTTAGTTAAATAAATATCAATCGACCGCGAGTCGAAGGCAGCGACCCAGGTTCAAATACTGCCTGTAATAACACCTAAAAAAAATAACGGTAAAACTCGTTTTCTCTTTCGGTGGCTGTCCTCTCAGCAGGAAATGGCAAACCTCTGAGAGTAAAATTGCCTATGAAAAAGCTCCCAACTCGCCGTTCGGAATCGGCATAAAACTGTAGGCCCATTCCAACTTTGTACAAATTCGCACGCACAACACGGATAGTTGCGGGTAGCTAGGCCTTAGTCTCGCGTAAGCGGGCTGTCGTGCCAGTCAATTATTTATTATTAAAATAAATACCAAATTTAATTAGTTAACTAAGTAGTAAGCTAAATAGTTATTTTACTTTTTTAGTTAAGTAATAAATAGAATTTTTGCTTGACTAATTCAAATAAGCGTTAATTTAATTAATTGAAAAGTTCATTTGTGATTTAGTTGACTAACTTTTTATTACACTACTAATTGATTGAATTTTTTATCATACTAAGTAAAAATTAAATTTTTGTTTTAATTATTTAACTAATACAAATACTTTAATTTTTAGTTAGGTGACTAACTAGTTAGTTTAATAGTAAATTAGTTAACTTACTATGTTACTTATACTTTAATGACAACTATATTATTCAACTAATTTACCGTTAATTATTTAAATAAATATTTATTTATTTATACAGTCTACAGTTGAACTACTTACAGACTAAGAGAAACAATAAGCACTTAAATAATATATTTTATATAATTATTATTATTTATATAATTTATTTTTATATATTAATTTATAATTAATGTATTATAATTTAAAGGTAATTTATATAATTAATCAATTGTTATCTATTTAGTTCATTAACTAATTTATTAACTATTATTTAATTATCATAGTTAATTGTCAAAGAACCCATTAAATTTTAAATCTCGACACCAATTTAGTAACTTCAATGTATTCAATAAGTAATTAATAATCGGTTCAATTAATTTGTTAATTAATTACCCAATTCAGAATACGTGAATTCATTTGTATTTAACTAATTCCTTAATAATTAAATAACGTATTACTTAGAAAATTAATAGAAATCAATTAAATCACTAATCAATGAAATATTTAACTATACATTTATGGAATTTTTACCATTTTGGTAATAAAATAATAAATAAATTATTAATTAATTAATTAAGAAATAATTGTGAATTATTTATGAATTAAGGGTTTTTTTTTGCTTATTTTTTATAATTAATTATGTTGGTTTTATAATAATTTCATCACTAAATTAATTTAATTTTCCTTACAACTAATGAGAAAAATGAGGCTACAAAAAATCCAAAATGTAGTGAAATAATCACTATTTTAAATTCAAATATATTAAAATTATTTATTATAAAATATTACTTATTAAGTAGTTAAAATTTTACAAAATAGTTTTATTGTAATAAATCGCATTAATGTAAAGTATTAAACTACTCAATTTAATATTTACAAAAATTTAGATTAAAATTTATTACTTAGATTTTCTATTTATTTATATTTATTTATTAATGTTTAAATTTATTATTTTCATATTTTTTTAATCAATTAATTAATTGTAATTACCTCTTTATCTATTTTACCCATTTCTACTTATTTATTAATTATTTACTTTCCGCACCTTATCTTTAATCAATCTAATTTAATTTATCAAAAATCTTTTCCATTCAGTTATAATTATTAATTAAACAGTCAATTTAATTTCATTTTCGTTCATGTCATTATTTTTTATGTTATTTTCCTTCTTTTCCAACTTGCAGACCGGACGAAGAATCTCTCGGCACCGAACCACCAGTCGTTTAAAATAGCTTTTAAATATATATAAAGTTTTATATAAATTTAATTAAGTAACTAAACAAAAGCGATCGCGCACATTTCTCTTCAAAATCCAACCAACCATTACGAAAGCAATTGTCCAAAGTTCGTCGCCGAATTCGTAGGTTTCCCCCCTTCTAACCTCTTTTTAATTTAAGCCCACAAACTGTCGTCAAACGTTTAGTTATTTTTTATTAACTAAAAATCATGTGTCATATTATTAAAATAACTACGTTTATGTCTTTCCGCTCAAACTTGCAATAACTGATTTCTATGTCTCAACACAATCCACGAAAAGTTCGTAGCGATTTCCAACTGCCCCCAACATTTGAATGTCTTCGACGCCAAATTGAAAAGTTTTAGTTGTAATTATTAGCATTGCCTTAAAGTTAATGTCATTTCAATGTTAATTAAGCAATTAATTAGTGCATTAATGCAGATTCATTGCATTAATCACTTTAGTCATACATACTCAACTCAAATCCTAACTGCCCATTGCTCTCCTAACCTTAAATAACACAGTGCCCCCAGTTGCGCAGCCAAGGGGACAACAAGAACAACAACAACAAAAATCCGAACTCAGTTCAACTACCCAGTGCGATTTGTTCGGCCCGAAGATCAAATGCCATGATTCGATTGCTGCCAACGGTCGGTTTCAGAAAATTATTTCTACTCTGTTCTGTCATTAATCTTTAACCACTGCGCACAATTGTGTTCTTCTTCTTTAATTATACGAATGCATAAATTTAATTTGTACGCCAATTTATTGTTAAATTAATAATAATGAAGTTTGTTTTTTTTTAATTAATTAAATAATTAATTAATTTTTGTACTCGTATGTGTATGTAAATCACAAACAGAATTCGTAATGTATGGCAAATTATTGTATAAAGCGTTGATAAGTGAAAATTAATTCAAAACAAACCAAACAAACAAATGAACGACTAATAATAAAGGAAAAGAAAATTTGCAAAAATTATTGAAATTGTAAATGTTTTTTATTTGAACGATTCGTGTGGAAAATGACTGCAAGTTAGTGAAGCGAAGTAAGTGACTGAAGATTCCTTGCTCCGTAATTAGTACAGTTTGCCCTCGCAGAGTTGTCCTTTTTAGACAAAGAACCTTCTTGGCTTCACTATTTTCAGGAAATTTTGAAGCCAATCAAAATTGCCTACACATGGCAGTTCTAATACATCTTTGGTGCTGCCTCGAGGTTATCCAATTGCCAACCAGATTTTCGATCATCGAAATGCTTAATTGAATTCTTGATTGCAGTCAAAAGAACTCAATTTCTGTGACCTTTAACCTATTTATTGCCAGTGTAGGAAGGCAAAAGTTTGTCTTGGCAAAACATTGCAAAGCAAGTAACGAGCCCACTTTCGTTAGCGACTATCACCTCCCAGCGAGAAGAGAGTCATTTCTAAGAAACACTCAACTGCGACCCAGCATCTTGCAGGTCCCCCTAGACAGGGCCAATCTATAGTGACCTGTTGCTGTAAGGTTTGCAATTCTCCTCTAATATCAGAATAAACAGTTTCCTTTCACACGCCTGGTGACTAAATAATTGCAATGAACAGAAATTTTAGAGCTCAGTTTCGATTGATATTGATTGATGATTGAATTAATTAACGTCTGAAACTCCAGCGTTATAAGAATGTTAGACTACAAGACAAATAATAAACTGCACTATATAAGTCAGTTCAAGCATTTCTGTTATAACGACACGTAGCCTCGTTATGTGTATTAAGCCTCAAAGTTTTTCAAAAGTTATCTTTTCAACATTCAATAGTTAACTAGAGAAGTTTCAAACATACGAAAACCAATGATTTTTCAAGCAAAAACAAACGATTTGTCAATCAACGTTTTTGGTAAGCAAAAAGCAACAAAACCAAATGAGTTTGGTTTTGTTCAAACAATCAAATTTCAAAATATTTCAATCCAATTGGTACAAATAATATTATAAATTAATATATTTTTCATACTTTCCATTAATTTTACAACACTTTCATTGAATACATACATGGAATACAGTAAATGATTAATTTTATTACTCACTTTACAAATCTCAACAAATAAAAGAACACACCTCGATTCGTATTAAAATACGTAGATATATTATTTCTTTAAAAAAATTATAATTCATTATTTTTTGTTTTGAAAGTCTTACAGCTATTACAATTCATATGAATGCGTATGCATGTTGTGTGCGTGGGTGTGTGTAGGTGTAAGTATGTAGCTGTGTGCGTGTGTGCGCGTTACACATCAGAAACACTGTTCAAAGTGTTAATGAGCAGTGCCTGACTCGAAATGTGCCAGGTGATAGAATTTCGTTGCAACTTTATTGCATTTTTCATGAACGTAATTTCTGTGTTTTCTTGTTTATATGTGTGGAGTAGTATTCATTTCAATTTAAACTAATGCATATGTAGTTGGGTATTACATTAAAAATACAACTCAATAAATTACTAATTTCAGTCTTGCGTGCTTAAGATTATTGAATTTTACATACGGCTAATTATTATGGAATTTGCAAATATGGGGAAAAGTCAATCGTTGAGTGCAGTATTCGAAGTGACATCGTGCACTTGCCAATCAATCGCCTTCCAGCAATGTGTCAAATATGTACTACGAGTTACGAGTGTGCGGAGTACGAGTAAGTAGTTGTTGTTGCTGGCTGTCGTGTTGTTGCTGATCCTACGGTTCTTTTGACTTGTCCACTACATCAACACTCTGCTCCTTATTTGCTTCTTCAGCACTGGGGCACTTTGCATGCTCCTTCTGGCTGTCGCTCTGCTGCGCGGGTGCCCCATCGCCCCCGCCTTCACGTTGACCACCACTGACAGCCGCCTCCTCGGCATTTGATTCGCTAACATTTCGCTTCGGCGACATCGAGGCCGACGACGAGCCGGACGTTGGGCTGAGCGACGTTTCCAGCGAGCCGGACGCCATCTCGGTCTCCAGTTCGTTGAAGATCTCCAGCAAATTGTTGATGCCAATCAGATAGCCGTCCTCGTGATTGCCCACCTTCCAGGTGGTGCTATGGTCGATCTGATGATTAGCCGGCAGTATGACGGTCTTGGCGAAGTCAATCAGCCAGACGCTGGCCTGCGAGCGATCGTGCACGAAGAGCAGCGAGCTGCCGATCACCTCGTGGCTGCGAAAGAAATCGGAGCACTCGAGCGTGGCGCGTATGGCCTGCAGGCGTTGTATGTAACGCGGCTGTAAATGAGGAAAAAAGTAACATTATAGAAGATAGCAAATAACTTGAGAGAGAGCCATACCAAAGCGTGTTGAAAGCCGTTGATGAACTCGCGAAAAGCCTGCTTGATCTGCTGTCTGGACTTGGTGGTTTTAAAATCCTTCGAGCTGGTGCCATCGCTCTTCTTGATGCCCTGAATTTATAAAAAATAGCACAAAAGTGAAAAACATTTCGCTTGAGCAGCAGTAATGGGTCTTACCTCAATGCGAAAGCCGAGCGTGGCTGTGCTGGAGATGGTCTCGCGCCACACCATGTAGCGCGGCTTGGTCACGCCCTTTGCCTTGTGCTCGTCATCGTTGGGCGCGTCCGGATCGATTTGTATCATCTTCTCGTACATGTCCTTGCGCAGCTTGGGCTTCTCCTTGGCCTTGGACAGTTCCTCCTCGAGATAAGTGCGCACGCCTATTTTGCAGTCCATCACGCAGGGCTGATGAAAATCGCTTAGCAAATCCTGCAGCTGCAGATACACTGAAAATACGGAATTTCAAAACTTAGCAATTTTTAATTAAGGTTTGAAATTTAACTCACATTCGCCATCCTCGCTGGTCACTTGGCCCTTGTATTCCGGTACATATGGACGCAGCACATCCTTCATTAGCACCTGGAAGCAGTCTTCCTCCTTGGGGCACAACTTCTTCAGCACGGTGCCTTGCTCGGGGCCAGCTTTGAAATTGCCCTGGTGGCCGGCCAGCTGCACCCAAGGATAGCGTTGTTTCTTGTACGTTTGAAAGAATGGCGTCCATTGGACAATGTTGCGTATCTTGCGCCATCCGGAAGGCTAAAGAAAGACGAAATTGTTGTTGTTAAAATCAGTTTCTTGGAAATAAATGAAGATATTTTAATTGTTCTATAACAACTCAGTTAAAGCACTTTGGAATACCAATGCTTTCGTTCGAATTTTTTTCGATTAATGTACGAATCATGAATTGCTCTATTTTTAGAGGGAACCCATACTAACGATTCTCTATCAAATTGAGTGTGAAAGAGAGGAGTACAGAGAGAGAGAGTTTCTGGCCCGTGAAATCGTCGCCCTGCAGTTATTTTCCCCAGCACTTATGATCTATCTGGGTTAAAGACAAAACTCTTCACCCAACATCCTGTCCCCTAACCTTTATATCCTTTTAGAACGAACGCAATGCCACGCATTACTAGAGGTATCCTCTGCGCGTTGGCTCGTTTAAAAAAATATAAAAGGAAGCGTATTTCGTCTGAAAACGAGGGCGTTTCCTTCCTTATGTGTCACTGTCCAGCCCTGGCCTGAAGGAGACTCCATTCCGTTCCTCTTGCATCGAGAGGATTCGCAGCTTTAGAGTTCCTTGTTGCTCTCGGTGTAGCGCAACGAGCCGAGACTGGCCTATGGGAGCTTCCTAATGTATGTATTCCTGGCTGCTATGGAAGGAGCACACTTAGGCCAAATTATCATACCAGTAGGACTTGTATCCCCTACTGTGAGTTACCTAAGATGTCACCCTGACCTGAACTATCTCCAAACTTTATTTACTTCAGGACAGTATGGTATATATTGTAAGGGACATGTTGGGATATAGCAAATAAACTAGCTGGGAGGAAATCAGATATGGACTTCTGTATGACCGAATCTAAGGTTGGCAACAATTGGCAATCGGATGACCTCGAGACATCACAATAATTGAACGAGGACCATCAACTTTAGACAACCTCCCTTTGAAGAAGCCATTAGGCAGTAAAGCAAAACGGATTCTGAGTCTAACTCGGATAACTCTGGGTGGCTAACTGCATTAAATACGTGGGAAACACGTTGAAATTTTAGGCGACACCGAGCATGGCTCCATTTTGCTAAGGCAGTTACCGGTAGGAAAAAAAATTTTTTTCTTTCGGCGGCTGTCCTCTCAGCAGGAAATGGCAAACCTCTGAGAGTAAAATTGCCTATGAAAAAGCTCCCAACTCGCCGTTCATAATCGGCATAAAACTGTAGGTCCCTTCCAACCTTGTAAAAATTCGCACGCACAACACGGATGGTTGCGGGTAGTTAGGCCTTAGTCGCGGTATCGGGCTGTCGTACCAGTCAATTATTATTATTAGTTACCAGTAGACTACACTTATCAGACAACGAGAAGCCTGCACGCACAGTATATCAGAGTCCAACATTTACGAATAGAAGACTTCGCATACCGAAGCAATCATCCGTAGTAGATCCGAAGAAGGCCTAAGGACCATTAATCACAAGAACCTACTTAAGAAAAAGCGTGTTGTATCCGAAGGTTATAGAAAAGCCATTAATTACGAATGACTGTAATTAAGGCAAAACATGATTAGGGCACACTAGGAGTTTGCATCGGCCAATCCCACTGCAGTTTAAAAATCTCCAAATGGGGTCAAGCGAAAAGAGTCGATTTTAATCCTCGCAAGACCCAATGTTGCCTGTTATCCCACAAACGAGTCTCCCCACATCCCAACACAACCCTGGCTATGGCAGCTCTTGATGATCTGATGATGTTTGTTCCATTAAGAAGAATCTTCGATGAAACGATGATATTTGTAACGTGTCGAAAAAAGCAGCCAAGTGACTCAGCTTTCTAAAGCGGTGCACTTCGTCTATTGTCCGCATAATTTACACCACTTATATTCGACCAAAAATTTAGTTTAACTCAACTCAGCTCCTGGACCGTGTAGGGTATACAGCTCTTATGACTCCTTGGAACATCGTTGAAACGTGGCTTGTGTGGCCTTATTCTACCGATACTTTTTCCGTAATTGCTCAGAGGAGATGAGCAGTCTGATGCCATCACTCTGGGTATTCCCCCGGATTACCGGTTCGAACACTGGCGCCCATGTATTCCATGTTGCAACGATGTTCCAGCGCACTACAGAGGAGTTCATTTCTGAGAATGATCTCCCTGCAGATATTTTTTCCAGCTCCTATGATCTTGATGGGTTCAAGACAAGAGTCCATAACCACTTCACTCAAAACCGTATCTCCTAATGTATATATCCTTCCGGAACTAACGCAATGCCTCGCATTAACAGTCATCTCTTTCGCGTTTGCTCTGATAAAAACTCAGCCATTTAGAATCCAGCATATCAATGAACACAAACAGAGAAGTTTTCAATCATATTTTTCACAGCAGAACCTCAAAATTGAAAGCTTTGAGACTTGGCGGAGTTGCTTCCCAGCTAAGAAAAGACAACGATATATGAGGTTTAACTGTGGCCGAAGTCATTTAAGAAAAATAAGTCATTCAGCCCATGTCTACTAGTCATCTAAAGGTCAGCTGTAATGACGGCAATTGTGAGCTGAAGGTCTTAGAATCAGTCAACTAAGGTCTTGGAATCTTGAAAGCGGAATTGGAACCAAATTAAAACTTTGAGGCATGGGATTAAAATCGGTTTCGTACGAAATGGCAAGTAAAAACGATTTGGCTTTTATTACAAAGATGTCGTCATGAGGTTTCGCATCACATAAGAGTATAACGACTGAGATAGAAATAGATTGAATACACTTTTGATCTTGATTGGTCTGCAGAGTCTTCATGATGAAAACAGCCAACTTTTCCCAACGATCCTTTCAACAAGGAATATCTCGCCTTTAAACTGTCGACCATCCTCTGTTCGTTGTTCATAGCGATCGTTTTTGCTTCACAATAGTCGATTTTTGTCAGCAGCCGCCGACATACTCGCACGTGCCAACGAGCTTGTAAAATCAACCACACATCGACCATAATCAGCGGCAAATGTGTTGCCACCATAAGATCACTGTTAACATGTCGTCGCGGCCGTATGTGGCGACCGCGAACGTCAACACTCACATTTCTGGCATTCGTTGAAATTGAGAAATCCGCCGAAACGGCAACTCATTTCCACCACAGAAGCGGCCGCAGCTGGCACCACTCGAGGCAATAAAATCCATACAACTCGAGATTTTTGGCAACGCAATTTTCCGGCCGGTTCAACCCAATTGGGTTTATGCGGCTTTCGGTAATTAAATTTGTGTTTTCGGCCCGAGCACGCATGCCGCGGCCATTTGTGCGCCGGGCGCGAGCGATTTAATGGCCAATTGCCATTACGCTGCCCGTCGCTTCCTTTTGGGTGGCCAGCATGGCTGCGGTGCGTAAACGATCGCCGCTTCAAATCGTAAATCAATTGCGCTGCAAGGCAAAGTTGTTTTTATCGAACTTTGTTTACTCTGGCAGCGGTCGAGTGCGTGTCGGCGTTTGTTTACACGCCGTAATTGCCAAAACAAGCGCGCAGCCAGCGCGGCGAGTGCAAGCGCTAATGAAGAAATGCAAATGCGCGATCCGCTCGAGCGACAGTCAGCGGCACAACTGCGAAATTCCCCACTCGCTGACTGGTCTGCTTACTCAGGCGCCTGGTTGCCCGCTCGCGGTGGCCGCCACACGCGGGTTACTGACGTCAATGGCAGCTGAGCTGAGGGCACAAGAAGCACGGCAGATCGGCACTGAAGGGAACAAGCGAGATGGATGATGTTGCTTTCAAATCAGGCCAAAAGTCGAGTTTGCACAAATGCTTTGCTTAGGTTAGCAAGTTTGAAGTGTCTTTAGAATGAAGTAAGGGAGGGAAAGCATTTCGGGGGACTTGCCTAGCAAAAGTCACGAGTCCAATGCAAATTTTTCGAGTTTAGATTTTGACTAAAAAAGAAGCATTGGACTATAAGCATTGGAATTCGAAGGCATGTCGTGCCATGAGTATTCAAATATACCTACTTAATATATATCATTAATACGAGTAATCATAACTTGCGAAGGCATTACTTCCACCCCCAGGCAGCGAGGCTGCACAAAGCGCTCGCGAAGGGAGAATGGAGAATAAGATGACACTCAAACTCTCGAACGCAATGAAGATCAAAGAGCTCTCGCTCTGCTAGATGCAAATTTCCCCAGGGAAGTCTCTGAGGACACACCGGCCGGGTGTACTAACTACCATCCGAACAGAAGGGAAAGGGACCTGGCGCATAAAGTCATCTTTCAGGAAAAAATTAACTAGGTCCTAAACACCTTTCAAATTGCCAGGCCGAAATGGGTTCTTCTCTGCCTTCCTACAAAAAGTCAGGAGGATTCTACTTAAGCATCTAACAGCCATCATGAGAAACTCTCTACCAGCAGGCTACATCCCCGTAAGCTGTAGAAGTGCGCTGGAGCCGAAATCCTTTAGACCAATTAGTCTTACATCCTTTGTAATTTTGGTTTTTTTAATTTGAGCAAACGCGCAGTGAATGACCCCTATTAATGCGAGGCATTGCATTGCGTTGGTTCAAGAAGGATATATAGGCTAGGAGATGGGGTTTAGAGTGAAGTCGTTATGGACTCTTGTCTTGAACCCATGAAGACTATAGGTGCTGGGAAAAATATCTGCAGGGAACGAACTCTCTCTGTAATGCGTAGTGCGCTAGAACATCGTTTCAATATGGAATGCATGGGCGCCTGAGTTCGAACGGATAGCCTGGGCGGAATACCCGGAATGATGGCATCAGACAGCCCTTCGTCATGAAAACCATGGGAAGGTGTTAGACCAGTACAACAGGACAGGACCAGATACCTCTGTACGGCAGATCGATAGAGACGGTCTTATTCTAGCTCCAGAGTTCAATTCAGGATGTTCTTAAGATCAAAGAGAGATTCGAAGGAGTCTTTGATAACACCTCTCATGAGGCGATAGAGGGCGCTCAGCAGTAGATGCTCTCCACTAGAACGGCAGTAACTAAGGTCGGTTTCACCACTAAGAGCGTACTAACGAACATAGGCTGCCCACAAGGCGGGGTGTTGTCACCACTACTGCGTCGAGGAACCGCATCTTCGACGGAAGTCGTTGGATTGCAGTCTCAGTCTTTCCGCATGCTTACCCAAAAGACAGTGACGCGTGAGCACCGAGACTGTTGTGTTTATTTGTGATGGCTGAGGTCCGTTTCATGTTATAGGTTGGTTAAGTCGGGAGATATAGCAGGTCTGTTCCTTAGACCACAATTCGTTTGCTTTCTGTTGTTAAAATTGCTTGAGCATCAATTTGATCGATGCAAGTGGAGCTCCCACTGAAAGAGAGGACGAGACCTCAGCGAGCAACGTACCCGTACCCGGGAAGCATAAGTTTTGTTCAACTGCAGCCGCTCTCAGTCTGCCATGCTTGCGTGTGGATTGAAATTACCCATTTGTTGACAATGGCTTTGATTGAACTCAATTGAACAATTTTTCTTTCGAAGGCTGTCCTCTCAGCAGGAAATGGCAAACCTCTGAGAGTAAAATTGCCTATGAAAAAGCTCCCAACTCGCCGTTCGGAATCGGCTTAAAACTGTAGGTCCCTTCCAACCTTGTAAAAATTCGCACGCACAACACGGATGGTTGCGGGTAGTTAGGCCTTAGTCGCGTAATCGGGCTGTCGTGCCAGTCAATTATTATTAATTATTATTATTTGATTGAACTCGCAAACTCCTGAACTCACTGGGAGAAGGGGATCTCACTTGACTCACTTCTTGTTTGACATTCCAAGCGATCTAGGAATCTTAAAGGACTATGATAGGACTGTCTACGTAACTTCTTTAAAAGCGCTAACTGGTGTTGCGAGTAAGGGAATCTGGGCCAGAATTATTGTGCTTCCCTATGACTTAAATGAGCTTTCTCAAAGTAGCCACTACCACTTTCCTACCTAAGGTGTCTCGTCACCCGGATAAAGGACAGAGTCAACATCGATAAACCATTTGTTATGATTTATTTTTAATTGAATAAATTAATTTTTTCCAAGCCACCTTTTGGCATTTCCATTTTGCCTCAAAGTTAACTGACAATCAGACAGCTGATTGACAAAGAAGTTTGCATAGTGTGCTCACAAAAAGCAACTCATGAATTTATTAAAAAAAAACTACCGAGAAGCTTAAACGCTTAAATGAATTCCGCTAATATTGTGTGCCAAAAAATTTACAACACTCATGTGAAAAAGTGTAGTCACAAGTGCTGTCGCTTCCATTACACATTCAGTTCGTCTCACTGGCGCAGTTTTGCATTGGCGAGCAGTCAATTGAACGCCGGCAAAACTGCACGTCTGAGACCCCTTCATGCGTCGCACATGTGCTGCCACATGTGTCCGGCGGCAGAGCCATCACAGGCGCAATTAGCGTCCGCCGCTTGCGCCACAACAAATACGCGCCGAACGAGCGGTCAGTCGACTAGTATCGGACATTAGATACGCGCCAAGTGTTGCAGTTGCAAATTGATTGCAACAAGTGGCGAGCTGTCAGTCGCTGTCGGCGCACAAGTGCACTTTTGACATTTGCACATCGGCGCAACGCGAAGCGGCCGTGGCTGGCTGGACGTACACAAATTTATGTGCAATTTTCTACAATGTTTGCATTTTGAATGCAAAGTGGAGAAAAGAAACTGAACGACTGATGCGCGCCGACAGTGACGGTTTCAATTGACTTGAGTGCGGTTTGAATTATGGCGCCACTTGATGTCGGCGCACTCGACACTCACATTTATGCGGGGAATTTTTATATAGTGTTGTGCGTAATTAAAATGAATAATAATCATTGTGACCACTGTGGTTAAGTTGTTAGTGTGAAGGAGTCAAGTTAGAGAGTTCAAATTATGACTCAAAGAAAACTTACAACAGTCAACGGGGTGAAATTGTGACCTATGAAAGAAAGCTTTTGTTCGCGAACGAGACCACACTTGGGCCAAATTACAATCTTTGTGGGGTCAACATTTCTATTGAGAATGTTGATATTCTTTTTGCAGCCTGAAGAGTTTAGAAGAGCGAATTTGGTTTCGCTGTTGCAGGTTCACTTCATTAAATTCCTACGACACCCACTGGCCCAGTGTTGACACTTTCCCAATGGCTTTAAAGTGCCGGTGATCAGTTCAAAGGGTCTATTGGTGTTGTTCACTTAATTCCTCAAATACTTTGGTGAGATTTTGCAAACACTAGTTCGCACAGCTTGTAGTCATCCAACTCTTGGGGACGCCCAGATATCAGTTCATGCTCAAGACTAAAGGTTAGGTTACATTGCGGTGGCTGTTATCTATAACTTCGTACCCGTACGAGCTCTATAAGCGACACTACTTTAAAATAAAAAAAAACAGAAACATACTTTCATATACTTTTTAGATATTTTCCTCTAAGTTTTGCCACTTTTCAAATTTTTAATTTAGAAAAATATTTTTAATTAAAAGTTAAATTGAAAGTTTTAGCAACTTCTTGGTAACCATGAATTTTTTTATAATTTTTTTTACTCAATAGACTAAAAACAGAAAAAATGTGTTTACATTTTTTGTGAAAAAAGTTTAAACTTTGATCCGCTTTTGCACAAGTAGGTACTAATTAATTTTTAGCACCGATTTTTTGGGATTTTCTTAGTTGGAGTTTTACCTTTCAAATGACATCAAAGTCGTTAAATTATGAAACTATACATTTTTTGAATTTTGTCTATGGAACGAATCACTGTAGGATGGAGAAAAGGGACAGAGGCGAACTCCGAACGGTGATAGTAGTAGACCGAACTAAGAATCAAACCTAGAGCCGTTGGTGTTTGGTGTAAAAATCCAGCGCACTACCCGCTGAGCTATCGAGACCAAGTCAGTCTTGAGACTTGAGATAATTCACAGATATAAATTTTGGAACCATCTTCCACCGTGATTCTCACTTATTGCCGTTTAATCAAAATTTCTAAATTTCGAATGTTCTAAAATGTTGCAATTTTCTAACAAAACTCGACTCTTTGACTGATAATAGTATTAAAAAAATCATCAACATAAATCCAAATTTTCCACTTTAAAACGCGCCTTTTGAACTCTTTGACTGATGGCAAATGATTAACCACACATACGAGTAAAACTTTCTATTTAAAAAACTCATGGAGTAGTGACATCTGGCACCAGTAAAATAACACAACATGAAGTTCATCCAATTCGGAAACAACCACATTACTTATTATAGAATTGTTCCCAATATAAAATAATAAAAATTAAAATAAAATAATTGTTTGCTGTCAAAATTTTAAGTCGTAATCAACACAGATGTGCTAATGTAGAATTGTCTAATCTCCGCCTAATTTATGGCAGCATTCAGAATTGTTCGCTAATGTTTATATATTTCAAGTTCAATCCAGTTGTGTTCTATAAATTTAGCTTTCAAGTAGCCCAAACCAAATTCATGGCCACTGCGTCAAAGTCTAAAACTGGCTTTATGGCCCGAATTTGTGCTTCAAATTAAGACGTAATCTCTCTTTTCTCTTGTCTCAATTGTCAATTGTCACGCTAGAAGCCATAAAACTTAGAAAACAACAATAACAATAAAATTGAAACCCGAAATTGACATCACGAGTTCACTGCCTGATCGTTGGTGGTAAAAATAGAAATTTTTTATGATTTTATTTTCACTGCTGTGGGCTTAATAAAATTAGACACTACACGGCCTCGCGCGGCTGATAGCCGTCGCACTTGCGGCAAGGCGTCGCCGCCGCTGATTACAGAAACATTGAAGCGGGCGCTAACGAATTTCGTTCATTGGTTTCAATTGAATCGAATTGCATCGAGTTAAAGTTTTCAATTCTACAGCGAGTTAAAAATAACCATTCGGTAAATTAATAAAAGTGTTGGCATCTCTTGAACGTACATTGACAGCGAAAAATTGTGGAAGTATGCAATTGTCACAGCTGAGAGTTGCACTTGCAAATTACCTGCAATGAAAGGAAAATGAAAATCGAAATTAGTTTAAATTTATATGTATTTATGTTTTATATTATTATACAACATTTGACTTTAATAGAAAATTAATTTCCAACTTTTGATAGAAAAAAAATTTGGAATGTTTTAAAAGACAACAACGCCAAATTAACTAAAAGTGAAATTGAAAAAATATGCTCTGACATTTCATAAATATTATTTATGGTAATAATTAAGAAAAAAAAGAAGTCACGGCGTTTAAGAATTATTTTGCACTTCCTGAGGCATTTAACGGTTGTAGTCATTAATGTTTTCAAACTAGGTTGATTTTGTTGGAAGCTGAGAAATTTGGCCAGCTCCCAGAAATGAAACGTTTCATCCAATAAAGAATTAAATAATTAATTGAGTTTGTGAAACAACGATGTCTCTTGCACGTAAGAGCTCCCTAACTAAAATAATGTGAAGTTTTTCTTTCTTCCAAACATAATCGGTCCATAAAGTGTCCACGTCCACGCTAAATCTACTTTACTCAAGTGGGAATTTAAGCCTCTGTGCTCAGATAAGAAAAGTTCTAGGGGGTTGATGGGCAGCTTAGGAGTTCTTTATAATTAAAACCTTTTACAAATTATGTCTTTATATCGTGTTTGGAAAATGATTACATTTCTAACCCTAGATTTGTCGGCCTTGATAGTCCAGTGGGTACTCCCATACTTCCCATACTATTTCCTTTTTTTTCATTTTACTTCAATTTTCTTTTTATTTCCACCAATTCCATATATCTTTCATAAGTACCTTCCCGCCTGTAGATGGTTTAACAATTTGTTTAAATATTTAATAACCCTTTCAGATCGAACAGATTTCGTGGGTACTTCAATAGCAAAAGATTTTGAAGATTAGTGGATTGCATAATTTTTGGCTATTATAAAAAAATTATCCAAAATTATAAAAAATAAATATTTAATAATATAATTAATAAACAAATAATATTAATAAATAAATAAATAATCAGTATAATAAATAACTATAACAAATAAATAAATATAATAAATAAATAAATTAATTAATTAATAAAACGACTACTTCTATATTATTACTACTTCAATAGCAAGATTTTGAAGATTTATGGATGAGTAATTTTTGACTGTTATAAAAAAAATGTTAACCAACAAATATCTTATTAACAAAGAAAACAACATATTTAAAACAATTCTAAAAAGAAATAAATAAATAAATTTTGAAGATTTATGGATGGGTAATTTTTGGCTATTATAAAAAAGAAATAATAACTAATATAATAAATAATAAATAAATAATAAATATAATAAATAGATAAATAAATAAATAATAACTATAAATTATATAAAATAAAAACTATCTATACAATTATCCAAATTAATAAAAGTTTCTAGAAATATTTGAGAAAAAATATTAAAAAAGAATTCAAAAATTTTTACTTGCGTAGAAAAAAAATTTATTTTACAATTTAGAGTTATCTGTATTTTACAGTCACTCTGTCAATAATCGAAAAAATCTGCCAATAAATTGAGGCTCAGATCTGAAAGTGTTAAATATTGAATGGAAAATTTTACTGCCGAAGTTTGTACATGAAAGTAAAAAGTACAATGTCCACAAATTCAAAACTACCTTTGTTTGTTTTCAACAAAATAACTAAATAAATATAAATAAATGCCGTCAATTCATGAATCGGCACGTTTCCGCTCACCAAATTCCCTCATAACTAAACAGATATTTTCACAAAAAAAAAACTCCCTTGCTACAAAATATAAAATCCCACACAATTGAACGACTTCATTTACCTCTCACTTCCAAGGCGCGTCATCACCAGT
This sequence comes from Melieria picta, assembly GCA_964056695.1. Taxonomy (NCBI): domain Eukaryota; kingdom Metazoa; phylum Arthropoda; class Insecta; order Diptera; family Ulidiidae; genus Melieria; species Melieria picta. Next base: position 48,868,120 of record OZ057398.1, read on the forward strand.
GAGTACGAATCAATAAAAATGCTCACAAGAAATTTCAAGAATCAAATAAATATTGTCGTCAAATGTCGTCACATATGTCACATTGCTCGTGATAATACAAACCGTAAGCAGAACCGCTGGAAAACGTGGGGAATTCCACATTCAGCTAACCGTTTTGTGAGTGGCCCATTTCTTCTTTCATAAAAAATTATTATTCCTGCTATTGAAAGCGTTTGTGGTTCGGCACAAACAAAACAACAATGACGCAAAGGCATTGGTGTACAAATACTCATTCATACACATCCATACATAGTATACATATGTATATAGTATGGTATGCATTCGGATCTCTCAGTAAGAAAAAGCATGCAGGTAAGTGTTGTTTTGCTTTTGAAGTTGTATTCTACGGAAGAATGAACATAAAAACTTACAGTACAGTTAATTTTTTTTTAAGAAAAGTTCCAATTTAACTTGTGTGTATTTTATTTCATCCCATTAGATATTTTGAGAAAGCAGATGCAGTTTTAAAAACTTCAGAGACTGTTGCAAAGCTGAAACAAATCTCTCAACAAGACTACCCGGCAAATTCTGTTTATTTATGTTTGGTTCCAGTACATTCAAGGGAACTGTAGAACAGTGTTGAATAGAGATAGAGAGTGAATGAGAGTGAATTTTTCTGAAGGTATTGCTATGTCTGCCCCGTACAAGGATATTGACTCGTGGACCCCTATAGAGAGAAAGTCTTCATATCAAAGTAACTGACTGTGGCAACTGATGGGTCCATGAAGAAAACCCAAATTGCACTGTCTCTCAGTTTATTTTCAATACTGCAGGTCGTTGGAGTCATCACCAAACACTACTTTATTGGATCCATTCTCAAAGAAATGGAACCGTCCGTCCAGTGATGCCTGCAGAAGTTGCGGAGATGAAGAAGCAACTTTCCCTCTGAGAAGCTCGGCAAGAAAGACAATTTCGTATTGTTGGAGTTTAGATTCCTGACGAACAATTGATTCCTGGGTCGAACGGTCTATCTATCTACCAAAGCCAACATTTCGTATATACTCTCCTTAAGCTAAGAGGTGCATCTAGTCTATCACTAATGGAGGCTATTCAGAGTGCAACCAAAATTCATTATTGAATTCACAATTCATAATGTGGACCTTCGACTTGAAGTGCGGCCTGAGTTCCACAAGCCCTCTCGTACCTAACCGAACTACATTTTCGAGAAAGCAAGCCTACAGTCTTCCTAATTTCAATAGAAATTCAAACAGGTTCAGCGAGTAAGGCTTGTGTGAGTACCGCAGTGGGCTTCAGTTGACCTCGGAGAAGCCATTCCTCGCTACAAAGTCAGCTCGGAACCAATGTCTATTTTTTAGTATAAACCTTCTTTTGAACTGAACGGTTAACAATGCCAAAGACCTCAAGCCTGCCGCGAACTAAAAAGCAGTGTTGCCAGATACTTGAAATGACTTTCTCCAAATTCTAAAAAAAACTGAAATTTCCTCCCAAAAGTTTAAAAAATCTCTTAAAAAATTTTGATTATAATTTGCGTAATTTTCAAGGAATTAAACTTCTCATAAAAAATAAAAATATATAGGTACATATAATATTTTTTATTGCAGCGTTTTTTATTCATCTTCAGCTTAACAACAAAAACTAAGTATATAACAAATGAATTAAATAAAAAGTGCCATTTTTTGCGGGATTTCATTGTGACAGCAATAAGTGAGAACGAGATAGAACGAGCTTACATTTTGTAAGCTTAAAAATTTGTAACACAATGCGGTACTTTGACTATTAAAATAGTTGCTAAAATATGTTTTGTTGCCGGTGTTCCCAATACATCATACCTTGTTATTTAAAAATCTCCCAAAAATCCACTAAGGATTCGAAAAATCCCCTAACATAAAATATAAATCTCCTAAACTTTCTCCTAAACAATTCTTCCTCCTAAAAACTCTCCCAAAAGGCCAAGAATCTCCTAAATCTAGGCGTAAATCTCTTGATCTGGCAACACTGCTAAAAAGTGGCCAGCCGTCTCATCACCCCTTCTCATCCAGCATGATATGCGAACATCGATTATCTAACTAAATGAAACACTAAACGAATGCATTGAAAGTTAGCTACTGGAACGTCGGTAGTCTTCTAACCCTAAAAGGCCGGTCTCGATAGTTCAGCCGGTAACGCGCTGGCTTCTCATATCAGTAGCCCTAGGTTCGATTCTTAGCTCGGGCTGGTGAAACACTCGTTTACTTCTAACGCTATCCACATGAAGCAGATGAGAATTACATGAATCACTTTTCACTTGTGACGTTAGTATGAAACTCGTATGACAATTCCACAGACCCCATAATGCACCCCAACTCCCCACCCGATCCATGTACCTTACACTTCTCCGGCAGTTCGCCGACGCCGCATTTGGGGCACCGCTGCGCGATCAGCACCGAATTTACTTCATACTTGCCGCGCCGGAAGCGGCTACGCACAAACGACAGCGAGAAGCGCGCACAATTCGAGCCGCCTCCAACGCTGTGACTTGGCTGATGCATGTACCGCGGCCACGAACTGAAATCGGCGCGCAAAATTTAATTAACGACCTAACAGCAAAATTCGATTTACAACAGTGCAGCTAAATCTTGAAACGTGCGTTCTTCGATTCACTCTGCGAATGAGCTACTAAACGCTCCAGAAATGCTACTAACAACTTTTGTAAGTTTCAGCGGTGCACAGCAGCCGTCGCTGTGGCGCGGCAGCCGCATGTCTTTGTGTGGGTATGTGTGTATGTGTCTTTGCATTATAAAAAAAAATAATTATTATTATGAATAACATTGCGCTTTATTTTCGTCATTTTTGTTTTTTTTTTTGCTATCTTCAATTTGTGTCAGGCTTTCTTACGATGCCTACGCTGGCTTCTGTGCCGTGCAATGACGTCGCTGACGCTAACACAGTGACAGCAATTAATAAATGACTTTTTTGCTACTGCCTTCATTATGTACACATACATATACATATGCATACATATGTACAGTCGAGTATGCTTGTGTTGGCCATTCAAATGAGTGGCAAACAAACGGACAGACAGACAACAGTTGGATGTGTAGTTGGTTAAAAAAAAAAATGAATAAATGAATGAATGAACGCGATGCGACGCGTAGTGTTTTCCGCACTTGATGTCATATGGGCGGTTGTAAGGCATTGTTCACATTTAACTGACAGTAGCACGTGTTGACTTTGACATACTTAAGTGCAAGTTCCAGCTAAAGGGTGTTCTGACTCATTGGGCAGGAAACAAGAGAAACAGAAAGAAAGAGAAATTAAAAAAAAAATGAAAACTGCGCCTCCACAATGATGTCAAACATGCTAAATTTTTCTCATATTGAAGCCATGAATAGGGCACGCAGTTTAAATTCAAATGTCACCTTATTTTTTGGACACAGTAGTATATCAATTTTCATCGACTGGCAATTGCCCTTTCGACTAATTGATCTTAGAGACTTTTGTCCAACTCTTTAGCCCTCACCCAGCAAAATAATTTTTGTTGTTTCAGCTTAAGCTTGATTCACAATAAACTCTTTATTTTCCGTTCAATTTGGTGTACATATTTGCTTTCCTTAGATCCTGTGAAAAGCTGCCTCACATGTTTTTGATTTGATTTATTTTTATCGATTTGGCAACACTACAAAATTGAACTAAAATTGAGGGAATGAAACTAAAACACATTCGTGAATGGCCTCTCAGGCCGTTTGCCAATCGAGCGAACGTGCCCTGAGAGGTCACTCGCATTATTAAGCTTCCTTCCTTTCTATAAAAATTTGTGAAATTTGTGAAATATGTTAGCAGTTTTGAACACAATTGGACGTCAGATGAGGTTACGTTAGGTTAGGTAAGCTCGCTGGCCAAGTTGGCCACGGATAGACCCTGTTGGGTCTCTAGCGATACCTGTTCGAGCTCCTTAACGTTGCGGTTTGACGTAAAAGTGGTCGGTGTGAATGAGAGTGTTCCCAGCGAAGTTCGGCAGCGGCTTATTCTTGGGAAACCTCTTCCAACCCAGAAAATAATGAGGGCCCTAAGTGAGTAAGTCGTATTCTTCAGTGGGCCTGAAAAAAGCAAAGAATGTGCTCCAATGTTTCCTTGTCACCATTTACAATTAGACGTCACTTGGACATCTAATCCAGTTTGCCATTTTTTTGCGTACACATTCGTCCATCAAACCATATAAAATTATGAATTTCAGAGTATTGAAATCTAAAATTCGTGCATTAAAGTATATTTAAAACGTATTTCTAAAACACAGCGGCTAAGCAAAGTCGTTTGAATATGGTTCAATGGCAGTGACGCACACTGGATTTCATTTTGGGCAGACGGGCTTTCGTACACAACTTTTAAGGCAAATATAATTTCAAACCATATTTGTCATCCAAAATGTTTATAACAAAAGTATACTTGGGGGGTTTGAACCCACCCAGCTAAGCAAAGAGCTAGTTTATTCGAAAAACTTTCAACTTTTTAACTTCAAAATGATTTAACCACTGCCCACCAATTCAAACTTCCTTAAAACTAAAAAGAACGCAAGTTTTCCATACCTAAAAGCTACATAAGTATTATATCCGCTGATATCTCGAAAAGTACACATCGGATTTGACTCATTGTAATTGTAGAACCTTAATTGTAGAACTAATTGTAGAACCCGATAAAAAAACAAAAGTCGTCAAAGCAAAAGATAGAAATACTAAAGAAAATACAGATCTTTATAAATGAAAAACCATCAAAATGACAACAATAATATTTCTAGTGTTAAATGTCCCTAAGAAATTATGTTACAAAATAAGTTTAAAATTTTTTTAAGAATATTTTTACTGTTTGCATTAAGTTTGGCTCAAAAAAACAGTCAAAGTCACAAAAGATTTTCTTTCAAAAAACCATGCAATCAAATAATAAAATACCCCAATTAAGTCATTTTAATATAATTTTAATATAAAAATTTTAATATAATATAAAAGCAAACAAAAGAACGTCAGAAGTTGTTTTGAAAAGGTTTTCTTTCAGAAACCCATTCAATAAAATAATGAAAGACCTCAATTTACTCATTTTGGCTCCCTTGGGGATTCTTGTGTTAATCAAATAGCAAACAAAAGAACGACAGAAGTTGTGTTTGAAAATGTAACATCAATCAAACTATATTTGATGGTCAAACCAGCCTGAAGAGAGGAGAAGTTCAAAGAGATTTGTACCAGTTTTGGGATTTTCAGAAGTTCAGATTTTATCGTTCTATGTATCTATCTACATTATCTATTCTACATTATCTTTGTACATTATCTATTGTACAGGTTACAAATTGCATAGTCACCAATGCTGTCACAGCCAATGACTGCCAGCAAACAGTTAAATTTTGTCAACTCATATAGAATACATCACATCTTGACTGCAGCACCCTGTTTCCTTCAAAGTGCTCACATCGACGCACATGGGTGCAGCTCCCGCAAGCAACAGTCAGTGGGTAGGTGGCACTGCATCCGTTTATCTGTGACGTCGATGTTAAAGCTGCGACTGTGAGCAGTCACAGCCGCGCAAAACCCGCATGTGCACCGTTTACCGTTTTGGGCTTAAACCACATAATAAATCATTTCCACTTCTCTACATACAGATTTGAGGTTGCTTTGCTGTTGTTGTTGGTGTTGTTGTTGTTGGTGTTTACATTGCAAAGTATTTATTTACTTAATTTTTTTTATACTTTATGCCACTTTACACCACTTTTAATAAGCAATGCGAATCAGCACTGATTGTTTTTTGCTGCTATTGTTCACCGTTGAGGCGTCATTACAAGCTGTCTTCATGTCAAACGAACCTGACTTGACTAAATATCGCACAGCCGAGGTCCGTGTAAAACTGCGCAGTCAGCAGCGCGACGCTGAAGCATATTTTTGCAGTCACACTGACGTTTTGACTAACATTTCCGCTGGAGCGTAGTGCGTCACTGCTGTCGCCGCATCGTTGTGCTTCGGTTCTTGGCAACGCTTTGCACTCTCAAACGGCGCATTACGAATTCCGAACATGCCTCGAGGAATTCCACACACAACACGCCCACAAATGCTTAATTTATAGGTTGGCGTTGCGCCTTGAAAGTGTGCAGAGTTGAGTTCGTTGCTGGAGCAGGCAATGGCTTTGAAAATCGACTTCAGAGCATTGACTTTGCTTTCGAGTTATTTTCGCAAAGTGTTGATTATTGGCACAGACAGGAATTTATATCTAATTGATTTAATTTAATTGATCTAATTATACAAATTTGCACGATCGATGAATGGCGACATAGGATATTTTTAGCAGACATTACTACATTCTGATATCATACAAGTTTACGCAAATCGAGCAGAGTGTGACTTGGAATCTTAAGATCAGAATACTCGAAAAACTTTGGGTGATCAAACTATGTAAAAGTGGGTGGATGGGTGATAGGAATGACTGCCCCAAAGGGGAGCCCACTTAGGCCATTGTGATACAACAATCAATCGAGCTTGAGTTCGTTTACTAATTGAAAAAGTTTGAGTCTAGTCTAGTTTGAACAAAGCCTAGAAGACTGCGAAGAGATCTATGGACTGGATTCCCTAGATTGTAGAAGAAGAAGTTGCCCAAGTAAGTTTTTTCTTCTAGATAATACAGAACAAGTGCATAGAAGGTGAAGTGTATTTTCTCTCTCTTCCTCGTTCACACAGCTATAAGCTATGTAAATGTTCACTGGTTTATTTAAATTATTAATTGAAGTAATACATATGTAAAGAAACTTTAACAAAAGATATTTTCCAACTAAATAACAGCGAAAGAAATGTAAAGTCTCACGCCTCAGATTAGATTAAACTTATGAAAAGGTTCTGTACTACTTCTATTCTACTTATGAAAAGGTTTTACACTATGATCAATAAGTACCGGGACTGTGTATTTTAAATTTTCCGCCGTTGCCCGATGCAGGTAAAAAACTTTTTTTTAGGTCGGTAGGACCTTAACTGACATCTGTGTCAAATTTTGAGCGGGATTGCATCATTAGTTTTTGTTTGGCAGCTGTTAGCGTCAGCCAACTTTTTGTACTTCGTCGCATTTTACAATGGATAATTTTGTTGATCAACGTATTTGTTTGAAATTTTGTCTTAAGAACGAAATTTCTTGTGCCAATGCGCTTAAAATGTTGCAGAAAGCATTTGGGGAGTCTGCTCTATCAAGAACCAGAGCGTTCGAGTGGTATAAAATGTTCAAAAGTGGTCGTGAAGTGGCCGAAGACTTTCCGATTATTTGAACAAACACAGTGTGAATATCATCGATCAGGCTCCCTATTCTCCAGATATGGCACCATGTGACTTTTTCCTGTTCTCCCGACTCAAGTTACCGCTTCGTGGAAAGAGATTTGAGTCCATAGAGGTCATAAAAGAAAATGCGACGCGAGAGCTGAAGGCCATACCTGCTTCGGCTTACCAGAAGTGCATGGACGATTGGATTAAGCGTTGGCATATGTGTATTGCTTCAGATGGGACGTATTTTGAAGGGGATAAAATAAATTTACCAGAAGAATAAAACAATTTTGTTTTTTTGACACAGTCCCGGTACTTATTGATCATAGTGTATATACCTTAAAGCCTCTTAGATCTATTCCGAACCCCTTATGGCTCTTAAGATAAGAACAAACGCATCTATCTGTCAGATCAATGCCTGGCGAACATTTTTGAACCACGAAGCAATCATAGTGAAGAAGTCGTAGAAGTAATTTTGAACATTAAAACTTCTCAGATCAAATGAAGTGAGGTCGAAGGATGAAGTGATTAGATGAAGTGAGAACTTGAGATCTTTAAAACACTATAAAATCAATCTGGGCCATGCATTATGATACTTTTCGTTACAGGCAACAAAGGTCGTTTGGTAAAACAGGACATTCCTGGACACTTCCTGGCTACGAGATGAACAAATTTGTTCTACCACCTATAACTGTTGTCTGTCTGTGCAACAGAGTCAGTGGAGGAGAGATGGTTTTTAGTGCGTTAAAGTTGCACACTACTGTCAAAGAGGGCAATGTCTTTCCATGATTTTCTACCTTGTTTAGACAAAGCAAAACCTTTTACTGCCCCATAAACATTGGTAGAATGGACTAAAATGGCAAAGAAACGAAAGAATTTCGGCCAACAAAACAAGACCAATCCAGGCAACTCACAAGTACTCTGATTCCATTAATTTAATGTTGTGTGGAAAACCTGATTGTAACTTTGCCTGACTCGCTCCTAATTTAACCACCAACAAAATTTGGGTTAAAAGAATAACGTTTATAATATTTCTACAAGGGAAAATGAGTTAGGAGGTTACATGTATAGAAACTTTTTCTTCTAAAAAATATTCATTAATAAAAATCTTAAAAAAAATAAATAAATATCTATCAAACAAAAAAATATTTTTTAGCATTACAAGGCTCGCAAAATTTTGGCTTCAACACTAGAAAGACCGCAAGTTTTCCATACCTACAAAGACTACATTATATTCGCTGATATCTCGAAAAGTACACATCGGATTTGGCTTATTGTAATTATAGAACCCTAAATGTACAACTAATTGTAGAACCCAATTAAAAAAAATAAATAAAAAGTCATCAAAGCAAAAGTTGATAGAAATACTAAAGAAAATACAGATATCTAAAATGAAAACCGTCAAAATGACCGCAATGGTCTTTCTAGTGTTAACAGTTTATAAAAAATTAAAATGTAGGGCCCACTCCCAACCCTTCTATCTACCTTAGATCCGTCCGTATAAGGTCGTACTGTCTTCATCCGCTAATAACAATTCGTATTAAGCGAAGGCGGATCTTTGCAAAATTCGAACGATAGGTTAGGTAAGATTAGTGCACTCGGAGCGCGCTGAGGCCCATTGCGATACTTGAAGAGAGTCTGACAAGTCCCCTGAGCCAGTGTTCGGTATTGATCGAATGTTGAAACCAGAAAATGTCTCGACTAGCATCTAAATTAATATGGCAGATGCCTTCTGGTGCTAAGAGAATGGAGCACTCAATATCAATAAAAGATCTTCAACTATAACGATTAAAATTTATATTATTTTCAACAACTTTTTCAGATTTCAACCAAACGAATCTTATGACTTCATGCTATGAAAATACAGACTAACATTAATTAGTTACTTTTGTCATAACTTGTGAACTTCACTAAAAAAGGCCCGAAGCATCATCTCGGTTTCGACTTTAAACGTGCAAAAGCCGAGCGCCAATTCACGCTGCCGCTACCGAATGTAGCAAAAATCGAGCAAAAGTCACGTAAAGCGCCAAGTTGCAACGCCGAAAATGTGATAAAAATCTGCCTAAAACTGGCTCAGTACTTATATTTCCCCACTTGCAAAGCCAAATGCGAAGATGAGACCGACGAGGCGGTCGTCTACAGTAGCAATTGGCGCATCGTGACCGCGCACCAATTGACGGTAATTAGGCGAAAGTGCGCGGCAACCGCCAAAGGCGAATTGTCGCTGCACGTTGGCAACGCGGCACTTACCTTCTTTGTCTGCGGCTGGCCGCGACTGGCCGACGCCGTCGACACGTCCGAGTCCCATTCCGAGCTGAGGTCGTCGCTGGACGCGTAGCCGTAGTCACGTGGCAGCGGCACCTCCAGCAGCGACTTGGAGTACTGCGTGTAGCCGGGACACAGGTTGCCGTTCTGCGGCGACGGCGAGCGGCGCTGCAGCGTCAGCGGGCGACGCAGCGCACCGCCACCCATCTCGGTGGCGGTGGGCGAACGCGGCGGTATCATGATGGTGGGCGTGGGCATGGCAACGGTCTTGATCGGTATGCCGTGCGCCTGCGCGAAGGCCAGACTGCACTGGCGGCCGTGCAGCAAGTTGCCGGTGGAGCGTTTGCGCAGCGTCTTCTTGACGCCCTGCGGCAGGTGATGCGGCGAGTGTGGATGCGTGTGCTGGCCGGTTTCCATGGCCGCTGCCTCGTCCTCCTCGTCGTCGTCTTCCTCGTCGTCCTCTTCGGCTGCTGCGACTGTGCAACAGCCGTTCAACGAGCTGACATATTGGTAGCCCTCGGCGCCAGCATCGCAGCCACCGCCAATGCATTGCGAGGCATTGCCCACGTCCGCGTCGTCGTCGAACTTAATTTTGTGCATCTCCTCGGGCGGCACATCGGGAAAGTGCAGCAGCTTCACGGTGATCTTGTTGCCCGCTTCGTTGTAGTAGACTTCCTTGGCGCTCATTTTGTCAAAGTCCTCGTAGATGCGTACTTGCGGAAACGCGCAAAGGGACATTTTCACATTGAGTTTTATCACAAAACAAATTCTCACTGCCTTTATTTTGGATTATTTTCGTATCACTTTCGAGTAGTTTTTCACAGAGTCATGAAGGATAAGATTATCAATTCGTACGAGTTGATTGTTTACAGTTTTTAAATTCTGACATTTACTTTGCATAGTCTCAACTTGAGTTCCCACACAAAATAAATTAACAACTATCACACGAAGGAACTGTGGAATGATGACGTTAAAAATTGAAATAAGGATCTATGTGCAATTTTTGAATATTTTCAAATAGTTCCAGAACTTTATAGAACTCTGGAGCAGCGAGAATTTGGAATAGTTGCTATGTGGACATTTTTCCCAGTACCCATGACCGGAACTTTCTTAAATTTTTCCTACAAAACCTCGTTTGCGTAAATCTATAAACATGCAATAATGGGTTCTGACTGATTCATCACCACCGAGTTCAAACTTCTGAAGCTACAAATATAAAATTTGAACTGTAAATTCATTTAAGAAAACGAAACTCTATTAAAGAGTGCATTCCACGTTGAAACGATGTTCCAGCGCACTACGCACTACAGAGAAAGTTCGTTCCTGGCCCGTACAGCGCGATTGTGGAATGGTCTCCCTGCAGATATTTTCCCCAGCACTTATGATCTTGATGGGTTCAAGGCAACAGTCCACAAATTCTTCACCCAACATCTTATCTCCTAACCTTTATATCCTTCCTGAACCAGCGCAATGCCTCGCATTAATAGGGGTCATCCCCTGCGCGTTTGTTAGTGTTTAAAAAAAAAAAAAAAAAAAAAAAAAGAGGGATTCTCGAGATTCGGGTCTTAAAACTAGAAAGACCATTGATGTTCTTTTTTTAAATATCTGCATTTTTTTAGTATTTCCATCAACTTTTGCTTTGATGACTTTTATTTTTTTATCGGGTTCTACAATTAGTTCTACAATTACAATTAGCCAAATCCGATGTGTATATTTCAAGATATCAGCGGATATAATATATAGTCTTTGCAGGTATGGAAAACTTGCGCTCTTTCTTTCGAGAAATGTCATTTAATGGACCAATTGATTTCAAAATTAGTGAAAGGACTTCAATTAAAAAATTATTTTACAAGTAATTTTCAGTTTTTATCAAATCAAATTTTAACAAGGTAAACAATAAGTTAAGAGTTTGCATGGGGAAACTGTAGAAAAGATGAATTAATGGACGTATTGACTTCAAACTTAGTGAAATCATTTCAAATGAGAAATAATTCGACACGAATTTTTCCATTTTTTTGCAAATCAAAATCTGATTTCATGATGGATTTAGAGTTTTCATGAAGAAACTACGGACTATTGACTTTGGAAACAATTGACTTTGGAACTATTGACTTCAAAGCTTGTGAAATCATTTCAAATGAAAATTGATTCGACACGATTTTCTGACTTCATAATGAGTTAAGAGTTTGAATAGCGAAACTGGGGACTATTGACTTAGAAATTCGACGCGAATTTTTTGGTTTTTTTTTTTTAATCAAAATCTGACTTGACGATCGATTGAGAGTTTGAATGGAGAAATTGTGAAAAAAATATGAAATAATGACTTTAAAGTTTGTCAAATCACTTCAAATGGGAACTAATTTGGCACGAAGGTTTCAGTTTTTCGGAAATCAAAATCTGATTTTATAATTGAGAAACTGGCGACTATTGACTTTGGGGATTATTGACTTAAAAATTCGACGTAATGTTTTTTTACAAATTAACGTCTCACTTGACAATGGGTTAAGAGTTGGAATGGTGAAACTGTGAAAAAAATATGAAATAATGAGACTATTGACTTCAAAATTTGTGAAATCATTTCAAATTGTAAATAATTCGACGCTAATTTTTTGGTTTATTTAATCATAATCTGATTTGACAATGGGTTAAGAATTTGAATGGAGAAACTGTGAAAAAAAACATGAAACACTTTCAAATTTTCTTCAAAACCATAATCTGACAGAATCACATGGGTTATGAGTTTGAACGGAGTCCAGTTCCCCGAACTAATTTTGAATGTGTAGTGAGTTTGAAGAATTTTCTTTCATCATTCAATTAACGATTTAATTTTTGAGTTGGTGGAGGGGACTAGTAAAAAATCGGTTTTACTGACTGTTGGAGTCTCAAACATTTAACTGTTAACTTTACAACCTTTGCAACTCAAAATATTCAAAGTACAGAATTCGCTAAAGTCTCTCCATGCCCACATTCCAACTTCCAACTAAGCTGCCTGCTGTTTATATTAGTTAAATGTTTTATCATTTAAAGTTGACAACACAAATTAATGCGTTTACGCAACCCCCGATCCAGATAGCTGGCAACACTTGCCGCGGCCTCCGCTAATTTCGCTTAAATCCAAACATTGACTTGCTTACGCATGTTGTGCGCTTGAAAAAATGTGTGAAACGCTTAATTAAACTTGCAAAGCGGCTGGTACAATGACAATAACAACAACAACAACAGCCATAACACAGCATTTGGCAAAAAGGTGGGCAATGTTAGTCGGGCAAACACAGCTGAGGTCGCCTCATAAATGGAATGCGACGTTATCGGGCAACGAAAATTCAAAATGACAAGTAAAAACGAAAACTATTTCAAATAACTGAAGGTCATAGGTTAAAAAAAAATAGAGAAAGGACAAGCAAACTTTCAATACTTAATATAACAAAATTACCTCCGATTTTTTAAAGTATTTATGTGTTACAGAATAACTTTGGTTTTCACGTTGCATCACATCTCAAATCGGTTTGTAACAACACCAAACCAACAGCAATTTAGATGTTTATTTCAAAACATCCCATCAAAAGTTTCCCAATTTTATCGTTATTGTTTTTGTTGTTGTTGTTGTTAACAGAAAAATAACGACATGTGGCGGCAGTGGTGTTTTATCGCCCGCGGTGGTGTCATTACCACAAGCAACGCAGCCAAAATGTTGCACCAACCAGAATGCGCGTTGACCACGTTTCGAAAGTGGCAGCAGGTCGATGCGGGACGTTCGATCGACAGCCGTCTTGCCATAAACAAATGCACAGCAGTCGAGGCAGCGGCGATATTTCAATATTGATGTGTGGCTTCACATTAGACATACTTTGAATTGCGCTCGCGCCGCCAAATACGGACATTGTGCTAGCGGCCGGCACAGCGCCCGAACGGCAGGCGGCGGCCAGTCACCGCTGGCGGACCGCTTCGTCAAAAGCACAGCACGGCACAGCACGACATGGCCTGGCGTGGAGTGTGTGAAAATCGTTTTTCTATATTCAATCATATTTGTTGGCTTTTGACATTTGCCAAGCCGCGCAGCGACGGTTGTGTGTTGCTCGTTCGCCGTGTTGACAACGAGTAAACATGGCATTTTGGCAGAAAATTGATTGACGCGTTATCGATTCAAGTTTTTTCTTTGCATTGTGGAACATTTTGGCGTAGCTAATTGCAATTTGTTTGCGGATGTCAAGTGAACGGAGAATCGAGGGAAATTTTTATTGAAATTGGAGATTGTTAAACGTTAATCGATTGCAGGTGGCAGGCAAATCAAGCATCGAATTTATAATTAAAGACATGTAATGAATTTGATGGATCTTGGCATGTCGAATGGTGAGCTTTATGGTGAATTAGTTTTATAAACAAGCAAGTTTTTAGTCAATGTTCCCAATAAATCAAGTTTCTCTTAATCCTTTGTTGACCCCGTCAAATTCTTATAAGTAAATACTTGTTTAATTGTATATCATTTGAAGTTCTTTAATTTTAAATTTAAAATAATTAATTTAATTTAATGAAAATTAAAATTTTAAATTATTTAAAATTAAAATTTAAATTAATTAATTTCATTTAATTAAAATTAAAATTTAAAATTAATTTAATTTAAGTTTTAAAAAAATTAAAAACATGTCTATTTTTGATTTCAAATGTTTTCACAGTTTCTTTATAGAAACTCTTAGCCCATCGTTGACTCTGTCAGGTTTTTATTATTTCACATGTTAAGTGCTTTTACCAAGTTTGAAGTCAATAGGCTAATAGCTAAAACCGTGTTTCTTCATATAAACTCTTAAGCAATCGTTGACCCTGTCAGATTTTAATTTTTGAAAAAATGAAAAATTTAACCCGTCGTTGACCCTGTCAGGTTTCCTTTATTTCGCATGTTAAGTGCTTTCACCAAGTTTAAAGTCAAAAATCCCATAGTCTTATTTCTGCATACAAACTCTTAACCCATCGTTGACTCTGTCAGATTTCCATTTAAAAAAAAAGGAAAAACACTTATCGAATTATTTCACATGTTAAGTTTGAAGCCAAAAAGCCCAAATGTTGCTTCTCCATGCAAACTCTTACCCCATAGTTGACCCTGTTAGATTTTGTTTTCGAAAAAATTAAAAACACTTGTGAAATTATTTCTCACTAAGAGTGCTTTCACGAAGTTTGAAGTCATTAATTCATGTTTTCTTACAGTTTCTCCATACAAAATGTTAACCCATTCTTGACCCCGTCAGATTTTTAAGTACATTTGAAGCACTTTCACCAAGTTTGAAGTCAAAAGGCGCAAAAAAAATCGCGCAATTAAAAAAAAAATCAAAAACACATGTATAATTATTTCTCAGTGTTTTCACCAACATTGAAGTCAATAACCCCAATAGTTCATGTTTTTTCATAGTCTGCGTATATGAACTGTTGAAATTAAATCTTGATTTTGAAAAAATTGAAAATACGTGTCGAATTATTGTTGTTTTGGAGTATTTTCACCAAGTTTGAATAGGTCCATTAAGTCAAGTTTCTTCATATAACACTTTTAGCCATGTTTCCTTTCGACCCCGAATTTCAGAAAATTCCATCTTATTGAAGGTTCATTTTCCGAGATGTACAGTTTAGATTTCATGTTTGTAGCGTCAGCGGTTTGGGCTGGGCGATAATGAATCGGTCAGTCAGTCAGTCAGGACAAACAAATATAAAAACCTATAATTATAGGTAGATAGATTTTTCGTATAAATCTAATGTTTCTAAAATTGAGAGAAGAAACCAACAATCAATCAATCATTAGTAATGCTTCATTACTGTCCAAAAAGTGATCTTCGTGGTTAAATGTAACAATTTTAGTAACACAATTTTAAAACCCAGCGTTGTCTGTTATCAGACAAATGGGTGATTTCCATTTCCAAATCTCCTTTGACTATTGACAGTTTAGTGTTGCAAATGCTCCAAAGCCAAAGACTTGATCTTTGTTGGAATAATCAACTTCTTGGTGTACCGAATCCATAAAGCCTTTTAGCCTAAGCCCCCGTTCATTGACAGATTTTCAAGACTCTTTCCAAAGAATTGAGTCTTTCAGTATGAACAGTTTATAAGGGCTAAAATAGTCTACGAAGCACCTCACACAAAATCGTCTTCATCTGATCTACAGCGAGTATGTACCCAAAAATTGAGTTCAAGTTCAGACTCTAGTGGAGAGACCTCATTAATCCATTTGAAGCACTTAGGTGCACCGCATACGGAATGGTGCAATTAAGCTTTTCAAAGACAGTAGGATATGAAACTTTGTTCGTGTACCAAAACAAGAAATAATTATATAATGTCTGACTAGAACCAAAGCCATGCTCCATCCGTGTTGTGCAAGTTTGTGCTGACTTGTTTTACTCTCAGAGATGAGAAATATCCTACTGCACAGCAGTCATCAAAAAACGGTTCACACATTAGGCCACTTCAAAGAAACCGCCACTGCATGTGGGCTCGAGAAGGCCGCCTGCACGCATGCGCCCCCACCAGGGCGCGCAATTTATTGCGCCATAAGCGGCCAAGTGATTTGGAAGCTAAAAATACTACAAAACGGCCCTGTTATGGTTGGCGTTATTTCGCTAAATTTACGATCGTGATAATGATTTTTATGAGGATTTTATGTCAGACAGCGCTGACGTTGGTGCGGTTCACGACATTTCAAGCAAATTTCTTGAAGCTATTAAAAAACTACGCAAAACTAGAAGATGTTATATAAAACATCAGAAGGCAAAAATTCTACTCAATGACATAAAATGACTTTAATGACTTAATTTTATTGCTAAAATGTATAATTTCTCTGCTCTTACTGGCAAAACGAAATCATTTTTTATGCTCCAACTGAGAACAAAAAATGTTATTTTACTTTTTTTTTTATTTTTTTTTATTTTATTTAATTTGATTTTTAAATTTGATTTTTTTAATATATTAAAAAATTCATAATTTATTATCCACTAGGAGCATTGTTGTTTTTTATATATTAAAACTTTAATTTATTGTCCATTGGAAGCAAAATAACTATAAAAAAACTATTGACTACTAGGGATCACAAAAATAATAATTTTTTATCAACAATAACTAAAACAAATACTAAATTGTGTTAACAAGAAATGTTATCCTAATTTTTTTATTTTTATTTATTTATAATTCTCTTTCTTTCAATGGAAGAAACATTTTTAATTTTGTAATATATTAATTTTTTTCCTATCCGTGGTATTATAAAACAAATAATTGTTTGCTTTTCTTGGCAAAAATATAATTTTGTAAAATAATTTTTTATCATTAATTTTTTCATTTTTTAAGAATTTTTTAATAAATTTTTTTATATTTCTTTTGCACTCCATAAAACAAATTATTTTTTGTTTTTACTGGCAAAAATGTTATTTTCACTAACTTTTTCATTTATTAATAATTTTTTATTAAGTTTTTTAATATATTTATTTTTTTTTGCACATATTATTTTGTATGTTATAATAATTTGTCTTTTACTCTTTCTGATTTTAGTTTGTTAACTCTTATTGACAAAAAGTTGTTTTCTTTCAGTGTTAAAAATCTATAATCCTTTCCCCCCCAGTGGGAAACATTATAATTAATTAATATTTTCTTTATTTATAAAAACACAGCTCTGGAAGCAATTTGCAGTGATTTTGCTCCAATTCGATTTATATTTTTTTAATAATAAAATAAATAAAAAATGAAATGAAAAATAATAATAAAATGAAATTAATAATTTATTGTCCATTGGGAACAAAACAAGAATAATTTTTGACTACTAGGGTAAAAACAAAAATAATAAGTTTTATCAAGAACAACTTTTAGTTGTTAATATAAAATTAATATAATATTAAATTTTGGTAACAGAAAACGTTAACTATTCTTTTTAATTTATAGATTTTAAATTTTTTAATTAATCTTAATTAATTAATTAATTGATTTTTTAATTAATTAATTTAATCTTTTTTTAAGAATAATTTTTCATTATGATTTTTTTCATTTTTTAATCATTTTTTAATCATTTTGTAATCAATTTTTTAATATACCTATTTAGTTTTTTAGCTCTACGTGGCAAAAGATTTGTTTTTTGCTTTTACTTGCAAAATATTATTTTGTATTATCATTTTTCTTGTACTCTTTCTGATTTAATTTTTTAACCCTTATAGCCAAAAAAAAATTTGTTTCTTTCAGCGTAAAGACTATTATCGTTAAAAAAAATAAAATATAAAATAAAATAAAAAATAAAATTACATTTTTCTTTTATTTGCATAAATACTACTTTTTATAATCATTTTTCTTTTACTCTTTCTTAATTTTGTTTACTCTTATTGACAAAAAAAAATTTGTTAGTGTAAAAAAACCATAATCCTTTCCTCACCGTGGGAAAACTATAATTAATTAATATTTTTAAATTTTTTTAAACAAAAAACCACACCTCTGGTAGCAATTTGCAGTGATTTCGCTTCCACTGGGAAGAAATTATATAATTTCTTGGATCTCACTGCTTGTTTTAGCATTTGGCAATGAGTTTTCAGTTAAAAAAAATGTCTTTCAATTAATAACAGCAAGAAAGTCACCTAATTAAACGCTTTTGCGTAGACTGCAAGAGCGCTTTTACGTCACTTTGACAGCTACCTGAAAAACTGGAAAAAATGTTGCTGAGTAAGCCTGACGAAAGCCAGAACCCACATACGGTGGAAAAGACGAAGCGAAAAAAATAGCGATGCCATAATTTTAAATGCAAATTAACGTGTCGCTTATTGACAACGACAAAAGCAGCAGCAGCAGCAACAACAACAACAACAACAACAACAATAGTAGCAACCAACTAAACAACAATGTTGACAGTGTCAACAAATGAGGATAAACGTACGCACACGTCACGAACGTTAGCGCAGCGCGTAAAATGCAAATTGTCGAATTCTTTTCTGTTCTTCTTTTCTTTTCTTTTAATTTTTTATGTTTTTGTTAATGCAAATTTATTTTTAAAATCTCAAATTTACTGCTGCAACTTGACGCAGCAAGACACGGTGTAACGTTTTTATAAAAGTGGCAACCAAAAAGAGTAAATGATCTGCACACCGAATGAAATTCAGTTGAAGCAAATGAAAAGACAGGCTTTTGAGAATTTATTTTAAAAGCTCCAATATTAGAAAAAATTCGGTTTCTTCCTGACTAAAATATTTGTTGATCAATTTTGATTTTTTTCAACATAAAAATCGTGTACCTACTTTTAGTCATCTCATCACACTGTGGTCTGACTGTATTACGAGTACAATGGGGCCCCACAAAAACAGCGTCATTCAGAATCGGGTGTGGCGTTGCCGCGAAAATAGGCAGCTATAAGCCGCCGGCTGCATGCCAACGATCTAATTACACAAACGACTAGGCGGCAGAAATTTTCGAACACGCCCTCTTTGCCAGCCCCCAATGCAACTGTAACCGTTAGTTGCAAGACGCCGCCTTGATTCTCGCTGGAATGCCGCTCACTGGACTTGTCATAGGTGCTGCAGCCGGATCGGGTTTCGGTCGTTAAGCATTGAATTTAATTAGTCGACAGCGGGAATCAAAGCAGTGCCGTCGCGTCCTGCTACGCACGACTGCCGCCGCTAATGGCAAATTAAATTCAAATGAATCACATACATTGTACCCAGCCAGTTCTTATTGTTGGTTCTATTGTTGTTGTTTTTATTTTGCTGTTGCTCGGTGCTGTTAAATGGGCTGGGAGTGACAATCGCTGGCGGCAAATTGTCGAGTCGTTTTTTGCATATTCTTTAATTGCAATTTTCAGTTGAAGTTGTCAGTTTGACGTAAATGCAAATGCTAAAAATAAACTATCTAAATAACACATTGATTTTTTTTTAAATTTTCGCAAACAGAAGCCGCCACTAATTGAGTTCACTAGAATAATAAAATGGATTGGAAGCATGTAATTCGTGTTTGGTGTTGAAACTTTTGATAAATAATTTTATTAAAAAAAAAAATTACCATTAATGTTCTTCAAGGTAGATTCAAAGATAGATAAACCTGATTGGCAGAGATGCCCACACGTGGAATAATAATTATTAGTTGCTTGCTTGGCGATACGAGGTGAATAAACCAACAAACATTCACCATGAACGGTCTTGAAGATAGGCAAAAAGATATCTAAATCTGATCTACAGAGGAGCACACATGTAGACCTCTATTGGTTGTTTGGCGATACTAGATGGAGATTCGTTTATGAATCACAGCAATGATCCTTAACCCTTTCGATAGAAATGTTCCCATACTATGAAAGTTGGGCGTTGAAACTTATTTTGCATACTAATAAATTCTGAAATCATTATCATCATCATTCGAATATTTTGTATGGATCATATAGATAAAACTGTCTCACCAAGTTTAAAAACTTGGTGAGACATACTATTCCAGTAGTTGCGAAATGGTTCAGAGAACCATTCTCTGAATAGAGTCCTAGCAACGAAGGTTAGGTTAGGTAGGGAACGGTTTGTGTGGCAAAGAGACCCCACTTCTACACGCAGGACAAATTTGCCCACTGTGAACTTCTTCTTAAATGGTTCTAGAACTAAACAATCAGTCTCAATCCGGGGCAAACCAATTCGACCTCTTGATAAATGAGAGCAGATCCGAAATTTCAACTTTTTCCGCGCAAGCCAGGTCCGCTAGGAATCTTGCCCCCAGGAAACGGAGTCAGCGTTACTGCAAAGCCGGGCAGTGGCACAGGAAGTGTTGAATCATTTCCAAGCAATAAAACATCAATTTCTTTTGGAGTTGAGAGATTTCTGAACTCCAAAAGTGCTTAGGTGTTGTTAGGAGTTTTTTTGAGATAGCGAGTCAGAAGCAGAGATTGTGCTCTTAAGATCCCAAAGCTATTCTGCACTTTTCATTTCCGACTTTTCATTATAATTGACTCAGAAAAATTGTACAAAAATTCCAAGGAATGGGCATGTTTTTATAATTTTAGTAATAACGTTAAAACTGCAGAAAAGAAAGTTAACAATAGAAAGACGGTTTGACGGTTTTTCATTTGTTAATGCACAGAAGAAGAAGCCTCTCGAGTAGTGAGAACTAAATGGAATCGTACTTCTGCAAAAAAAAAATGCATTTATTGTTCTTCTATACGAACATCTCATACATATCTATGGAACTAAAGGGGTCCTGATTTTTTTCAAAAACCATGAACAGGAGTGATTTTCGTGAAATTACTTAGGATGAAATTTTCTTCAACATTCTTGATCTGACCAGAATCAACTCATGGGTTTTATACAGAGAAACAACCGGCGAAAAAATTCTAGACAACAAGTTTTATTCCAATTAGCTGAAAAACCAACGAAGATTTTCAACATGAACTACAGGAAGAAAAAGAAATTATACAGAAAACGTCAACAAATTGAAGTTCGGATTCTCGAGTGCAAATGCGACCAAAGTCGCCAAATAGTATTTTGCAAAGAAAACCAAACTACAAAAATGTGTTTCAAATGCAACAAATATATGTGTGTGGAAAATATGCCTTCCAGAACCCAAAAATTTGCAAAATAAGCGGTGGACATAAATTATTTGTATTTTTTATTATTTTTGATTGAATAAAGTATTATTTTTATGTTTTTTAAATTTAACAAATAAACAATTTGGAATCGTTATTTGAAAAATTATTTTTATTCATGTACCAAATTGTGCTAAATGATATATTTTTTCGCTATGCATATCGAAGCTATGAGAGGCCAGCAAATAACTCGATGAAAACCAATGTGCCACATTCATTTTCTCAGTGCATTGATGACCTCTTAAATTCGATTACACTGTATTAAAACGTCAAAACAAAACCATGACGAATTGTCAAGTGAGCAACAATCAAACAACTGTAGTAGTGTATACAAATATTAATTCACAGTAAACACACTCGAAAACGTCTGCAATGAAAGAGGAAATTTTCCAAAAGTGACGCGCTCACTTGAACAGCGACTGGACTTTGGAATCGTCATCCGTTGCAAAATCGATGAACACACATTGCAATGAGTTCGCTGAAAATATATAAAACTACATATTCCCCCACTAATGTTGTACGCAAAGCAAAACTTCTCCGCCTTTTGACGCGCTTCCGACGACCCATAAAGGTTTTGCTCGATTCAGTTGATTTTTGATTTTTATTTTTAATTTGTGATTAAATTATCACCAAGATACTGAGCAGCCTTATCACTCATTCTCTCTCTCTCTCTCTCTAAATTATTTTGTTATCCCCAACATCGACAATGCACCAACATTTAATTGCATTATGGCCTCATCTGTGCTGGTTCGACTTGTTGCTCGATCGCTGCAGTGTTGCAAAATTTGTCAATTATTTCCAGCGCAGCCAGACACACTTTATTAGATTAATTTACCGCACCATAAACACTTTTCCAATTGGTCACATAATTATGGTGGTTCGGTGTGTTATTACGCACAACCGGCTAGAACGGGACAGGGGCCCACACGGCCTTAACTGGTTGGGTGTTTCAGGTTTCAGGTTTTTTTGTTTTTGGTGTTGGGTAATTTATTGGGCAGTGATTTTGGTGCGACATGCTGCATTGAATGTTGCACTCAAACGAACAACAAAGTGGAAAGGTTGTGGTTGCAAAGCATTGAACACATGGAACGAAGAGTTTTTGAGAATTGTTAGACATTTTGGCAAGAATGGGCAAAAATAGAAAAACCCATTATTGCCAAAATCAGCAAAATTGATTTAATTCTTAAGAAAAAGCTCCACTGCGAACGAGTTTTATACCAACAAATCGATTCCATTAGAGCTGCGTCTCAGTTAAGTGGGAATTTAAGGTTAGAATTTTTAAAAAAGTTCCTCTTTTTGTGAAAGATATTTTTAAAAATCGTTGTATTATTCCCATGAACCTCCTGCATTGCTCCGGCCAGACTGTTCAAACTGCGCGCCTACGTGCCGCAACTGTTTTCCATTATGCTGCTTCTTCCTCTGGGTGTTGCCACACTTACGAGTAATTATAGACGTTTTACTGCCATATTATCATTTCATACATTGTGTGCATTGTTAATATGTGTGTATGTACAAAGTTTGTTTTTGTGTTTTTATTGTTCTTTTTTGTTTTACTTCGGTCTAGCAATCACACCTTTAATTTCAGACATTGCTCGGCTCGGCGCGCAGCAATTACGCACAAATCAAAAGCCCTGTGACGCCTCTAAAACAAAATAAATTATATTTCCGTTTGTTTATCATGTTACATAAAAAATTCTACAGATAAATAACTACAAACATAAACACACAAACATCTACACATCAATTTGCCCAATCAAAAAGCAAACAGAGTCAAGGCTATGCAAATAAAATGTGCCGCACGAGCGGGAAAAGTAATGAGGCGAGGCAGCAAAAACAATGTTCATGATTTTCTAATTAGTAAAAATGTTGTGAAAACTTTAGCAAGTTCGCATTCGAAAATAGCAACTGAAATTAATGTGTTCCTCCCCCCACAGAGTCGAAATTTGCGGTATTAACTCAACCACATCAAAGCTTCCGCGAACAATAAAACAACAGTCGGAGTGACAGCCACCTGTTGCGCACTTTCAGCTGGCTGTGGGTATTTTTTGTTTCGTAGGAATTTTCAACAATAAGAATTTCACTGTATCGATTTATATTGAAGGCTGTGACCCAATTTGGCTGAGAGTACTTGGAAATTAAAGTAATTACAGCTGAGGCAATGAAGGTAGTGGAATTTCGTTGGGGGAATTTTATTGAGGGAACACTCAGCTAAAAATGGAAGCCCACCCACTTGACAGTGTAGAACACTGCCAGTCCATATAGGGTGCAGCCTATTTAATAGGTAGTGATCAAGTCAAATAATGTGAAAACACCCACAAGCAGCGACACTTCAGGTGCCGACTGAAGCTCGCCCAGCAAAACGCAACCCAGTGAAAAATTGTTGTAATGCGAGGGTTGCCTTTTATGTTTCGGGATTTGGCAACTCTGGTGGTGCAATCTGGAAACTGACAGCTGTATCGTAAAGTTGGACATTTTTGAGGTTATAAGTACTCAGAACATTTTGACATACGAACGCACTCATTTTGACATAAAAGGCAACCCTCGTACACGCCTCAAATTTTGTTTTGCACAGTGTATAACATAGATACGAGTATATAAATATATGTATGATATATAGGTAGGTAGATGAATAGAAAGAAGTGGCTGCCGGAAGGTGAACTCACATAGGACATAGAGAGCCATTGTGATACCATAAACGATCGAATTTAGGTACTGTTAGTCATAAAATTAGTTGAAGCTTCAGACAAAGCTAAGTAACTAACAAAGCTGGTAAGACTGTTAGCTAAATCTCCTTGAAGAAGTTTTCAAAGTTGCGAAAACCCAAAAAATGTGTTCATGACTGGTTTTTTAAACAGAGATCATTTTAAAAAGCTTTGAAATGGCTTCAGCCATTAAACTAAACCATGTGGAAAACCCAATAAAATCTAAGTTGAAGGCTGGATTTCAGAACAGAGATCATTTTAAAATTTTAAAAATCGTTAAAATGGTCCTAAGGGCCAAAGGGACCTGGAATGAGCTCTATCTTATAGTAAACGTTACGATAATCCAAATAAATCTAAGATGAAGGCTGATTTCCAGAGCAGAGATCATTTCAAAGTGGTTGAAATGGCTGCAGGTCTCAAACTAAGGGACAGAGTGAATGTGTTCTACCTTATAGTGAACCTTGTGAAAAACCAAATGAAATCTAAGTTGAAGCCTGGTTTTCAGAACAGAGATCATTTTAAAATGTTAAAAATCGTTAAAATGGTCCTAATTGACAAAGAGACCTGGAATGAGTTCTATCTTATAGTAAACGATAATCCGAAGAAATGTAAGTTCAAGGATAGTTTCCAGAACAGAGATCATTTCAAAATGGTTGTAATGACTACAGCTATCAAACTTAGAAATAAAGAAATGTATTCTCCTTTAAAGGAACCTTGTGGAAACCCCAATGAAAAAAGTTGAGGGTTAGTCCCCAAAACGGAGATTATTTTCAAAATCATTGAAATGGCTGTAGCTATTACACTAAGGGACAAGGGGTGTTGGAATGCGTTTCCATATCGAAGATAATTTTCAAAATTTTTGAAATGGCTGCAGCTATCAAAAAAAAGAGGTAAAACGTGAAAACGTGATGAAATATAAGTTGAAAGCTGGTTTCCCAAACGAAGATCAGCTATTACACTGAGGAACAGAAGGTTCCAAAATGTGTTCTCACTTAAGGTAAAAAATTTGTTCTATCTTGTTGAAAACCATATGACGTATAATTTAAGTCTCGTTTCCAAAACGGAGATCATTTTCAAAATCTTTGAAATGGCTGTAGTTATTAAACTAAAGGACAAGGGGACCAGGAATGAATTCTATCTTTTAGTAAAGGCCACGAAAGTCCAAAGAAATCTAAGTTGGAGGTTGATTTCCAGAGCAGAGATCATTTCAAAATGGTTGTAATGGCTGCAGCTATCAAACTAAAAGACAAAAAAACCTGAAATGTTGTCTATCTTACGATGAAATATAATGTTTTCTAACACTTTTCTACGTTCGAACAGCTTTCTAAGTTGAAAGCTGGCAGCTATTAAACTTAGGTACAGAGGGACCTGAGATCCATAAAACCTGATGAAAATCCAAAGAAATCGCAGTTGGACGATGGTTTTTAAAACGAAAATCATTTTTAAAATCGTTGAAATGACTGTAGATTCCACACTACTGAAACTTGTCGAAAACGATATGAAATACAAGTTAAAAGCTGGTCTCAAGAAGAGAAATCATTTTTAAAATTATTTTAAAGGCTGCAATTATTAAACTAAGGGACAAAGAGTCCAAAAATGTGTTCCATTTTAGAGTGAACATTTTACTAAACCCAATCCTAGCATCTCTGCCTACTAATCGCCATTGCCTCAAAGTACAAATGCACAGATATCCAATCAACTTTTCTATCACTCAAAATTATTTCAAACAAAAAAATACCAACACATTAAACAAAATCTATTAGCATTCCCCCAACACCGGCGATTTCCTTGAAATGTGGCTTTTCCAAGCCGTCGATTTCCTGCTGGGTTCTCTCACAGCGAGAGTTCCGATGTGCGTCACAAGTGCGGCGCAAATCTGACAGCACACCAACCGCTTTGCCAACACTTTCAATAAAACTAAATAAAAAATCATTTGTTGTTGGTGGCGTTCGTCTGTTGTATTGCAATTTCATTCTTAATTGACAGTTATTAAAATTGCAAAGGCGAACAAAAAACCAAAACAACAACAAAAACCAAAACAAAATACAACAAGCAGCGAGTGCTGGTGTTATACATTAATTGATAAGCGCGATTGAGGCATGTGAGGCGTTGTCTGTGCGCGCAATGCTGTCCATATGAAATGAAAATATTTAATAAAAAAACAATAAATGGTGTCTATAAAAATGCCATTAGTATGCCGATCGATCGACTGAGTCCATCGATTTTCATTACACGCGCACCACTCGAGTATTTAATGTATCTGTGCGATTAAAAGCGCCAAGTTTTTTGTTGCATTTTTATGCATTGCCAACAATTAATCGTTACGATTATTTTTATTTTTTTATATTTATGTTATTTTTTTTTCTATGAATAGATATCATCAAATATTTGAATATTATGGCAAAGATTTTTACTACAAATCATAGTGTTATTGTTTGCAAAAAAAAAACAAAAACAAAATGTGTCAGATATGTCACGTGAGCTCGAGGGCGCCCACAACCCGGCTTTGGCCGCTGCGGGCCATGTTTTCGCTCACATATTCCAATAACGTCGTTGGACTGCAATTTCAATAAGTTTACCGACCGTTGTTTGGCAAACACTCGACAGTGGGTTGTAAGTAGCTGAGATAACATTAAAAAAAATAAATAAAAAGTTGTGTAAATTTTGTGGTTTATGTGCGAGTGCGCTTACATAAATATTTATGCTACTTTTAATTACATTTTCAGCTTCGCAATATTCAGAAGGGGCAATTTCGGGCTATATAATTTAGGGTTAAAAAAATTTCCAAAATTGCCTTTAAATATCTCAAATTGAAATTAGGAAGCATTAGAAATCGTATTGCCTAATTAATGCGGCCTAAGAAGATGTTATAAAGATGTTATGATCAAATCATGCCTCGAGGACGTGAACACAACAGAACACTTTATCTGCCACTGTCCAGCGTTCTCTGGGAGCGATGTACTGAATGCACACATCTCTCCCCGACCTCCTTAGATTCAGAGAAACTAGGAATTGCGGGACGAGTGAGGACCCGAACCACTTCAACGGATCTTCTATACCTTTCGTTTCTCCTATCTTTCACTTTGGGTGCAATATTCCGAATTGACCATCCATGCCATTCATTCCAAAGGATTAGAATACGTTCTGATTTTTCGTGACATATCCTACTTTCCAACATTTAGCGTTTTATAATCATAAACGTAATAAATTAAGATCCTAAGCCTCAAATAAAATTCAAACTACTTGACTCAATGAATTATAGAACAAGCTCAGCTTACTTTGTTATTATAATTTATTTCATTTCATATTGTTTAATAGATGGCATTATTATAATTTATTTCAGCACAATGAATGCAAAACTTATTAATGACATACATTCATTTCAGTTTGCAATATTTTCGCTGAAATTAGCTTTAACTCGTACAACACGCGCCTTGTTTATGTGGAGGTTTTGTACGTAAATCAAACAATTATTCAAAGGAAAAAATCACAGCGAAATATATTCTAAAGTAATTTATAAAAATTTCTAAATACTAGAAGGAAGAATTGAAGGCTTTGAAAAACTTAGAAAAAAGAAGATGGTTCTATGTGGTAATTGAGTTTAGTTATAGTCGATGGTTTAGCGGAATGGATACGAGTTCACCGTCAATCAATCAAGTTGACCAGCTCTTGAAAAAAAAAACCAATGAAAAGTTGGAAATTTTTCCATCTAGTTTTTTTCTAGAAACTCTAGAAATAAAAATCAAATCCGTCAGCTTAGCAACTTTCAAAATAAACTTGTTTTCCAAAATATTGTTAAATAAAACAACTGAAGATTAAGCGCAGGAATAAACTATTTTCTTAACCCTTAAATGATCTTCCACTCCTAATTCATCCTTTTCCTGTTTTTCCTAAGGGCGCTGCACAATGGTCACACTGACTGAGGGCCATGGAGTAGTTTTTAATAACACAAAAAACATTAGTTACTTTCAGATTCGATGTTTTGCCAGGAGATTCAGAGGAATTTTTGGCAAAAAATTCTCAAGGTTTTACAAACAATTCTTTCAATTCCAATAAATTTCTTTATTGCTCTAAAAATCTCACATCAAAGTATTTTTTTACAGATAAAAATAGATTTAACTTGAAAAAATCTTTTCAAAGTGATGTTCATAAATATAAAATTTGTTATTGTTATTAGTTCTTCAGTTAAAGTTTGATTTTGTTAAGAAATTTTAATGAAAACATTTTACAGAACATTTTAACTATTTTATAAATAATTAAATGAACGAACGCAGATTTAACTTAAAAATAAATCTTTTCAAATTGATGTTTATCAATTTAAAATTAGTTTTTTAAGATTTTGTTAATTTTAATGAAAAATTAGAACATTTTAATTATTAAGTAAATAATTAAACGAATATACTATAGTTAAGTAATTTTTATTTTAAAAATATCTTTTCAAAGTAAAGTTCATCAAATTCAAATTAGTGTTAATGTTTTGTTAGTGAAAATTTTATTTTGTAAAGAAAATGTAAGGAAGAAATCGAAAATTTTAATTATTTTGTAAATATTTAAACGAAAATAAGTAGAATCAACTTCATCATCAATTCATCAATCAATTCATTCATCAATTTGAAATAAGTTATTGTTATTATTTCTTCATTTAAAGTTTAATATTGTTAAGATTTTGTTAATTTTAGTAAAAACTGAGAACATTTTAATTATTTAGTTAATAGTTAAACGAATATAAATAGATTTATCTTGAAAAAATATATATATTTGTAAATAATACAACGAATGAAGGCAGATTTAACTTGAAAACATATGTTTTCAAAGTGCTGTTCATCAATTTAAAATTAGTTATTATTATTTGTTTAGCTGAAGTTTATGTTTGTTAAGATTTTGTTAATTTTAATGAAAACTGAGAACATTTTAATTATTTAGTAAATAATTAAACGAATGTAGGCAGATTTAACTTAAAAAAAATATCTTTTCAAAGTGATGTTTATTAATTAAAAATTAGTTATTTTTTTATTGTTCAGTTAAAGTTTACTTTTGTAAACGATTCCTTTTGACATTAAAATGTTTATTTTCCTACCTCAAAACTAATTTTTGTAAAATTAAAAAAGACAGAGTTTAAAACTGAAAGTTAAACGATACAATCCTATTTTCTTAAAAACTCCCATTACAATGACTTTTCAATTCCTAAGAACGTAAATGATTTTCCATCAAAACGCTCCTTATTAGAACTCAAGTCCAAAGCTTATGTCCACAGCTATAACACGTCTGGAAGTTGCTGAAATTTTTCTCAAATTGCACAAAGATCGCAACAGTTTGTACACATTGCACAATAATTTACCACAGCTTAATCCTTTATGGACAAAGTCCGGGCGGCGACCAGATTGCAATCACTGTCAAATTAACACTTCACGACTAATTTACGTTTACATTGTGCCGAAGACGTTTTTGTTTACGTTTCGTTAACACTTTCGACAGCGGCAAATTATATTTAACCACTTTTCGCTTTCATCTCTTTTGTTGTGCGATGGTGCAAAAATGTTTTTGTGACGCAAAACACAAAACATTTCACCATAAAAATGTGCAAACAAAAGTTAAAAACAACAAACAAAAAAACACAACCGATCAACAATCGCGTCTGCTTCCGCAATTCACACAAAAAGGGCCCTTCAGAGCGACATCGACCACGACATCAACGACCATCGAAGCGACGACGAAGTGCAAAAGCCACACGAAAGTCGAACTCAGCAGAAACGGCCAACAACACAACGCGGCGCAGATTCACGCGCGATCGAACCAGCGAACGATTGAACGAACGTACGGAATGGCACACGGCTGTGCGCGCACGCTGCGGAAACTCAACTGGCAGCAACGACGCGTTGGCGCTACATACAGAGCGGCACAGCCGAACGGCGCAAAGCGCACCGAGCGCACAGCGCGTCGCCGAGCATGAAAGAAAACTTTAGTGAAATTAAAGAAGTGGCCAACAACAACGACGCACCGCTGCCGATCGGAGGGCGCGGCAGTGGGTGGATCGGCGATGCGGTGCGGTACGCACAGAGGCGAAAACGAGCGTTCAAAAGTAGCGCAAACCGCAAACGACAGCGAAACGGCCTCAACTTGAACTGAGCCGAATTGAAATTGAATCGAATTGAATTGCGCTATGGCTGAGCTGGCAGTTGGCTGCACGAGCACGCGGTCCGATGCGCTCTGAAGCGGCCCGGCCGGTTGTCAGCGCACGCCCGCCCGCCGCCGAACGCCCACAAGTAGCGAGCGCATCGAAGTCGCTAATTCGCCGAGTGCGCCAACGCTGAAAGAAATTCAATTTGCACATTTCTCTTCTTCTCAGTTTTTCTTTCATGTTTGTTTTCAAGTTTGTGTTATTTTCATTATCACATTTACATTTATTTGTTATCGGTGTTTGCAGTTTTTCAACCTTTGTCCGTCTTTGATAAAAAAAATAATATTAGTTATTAGAACATTTAAGCATTCTGAGGCAATTTGGCTTTAAAATTCCATGAGTTGTAAAACTTTTAGCGTTCACTTTTGCTAATGTCGAAGATTCATTTTTGTTATAAAAATATCTACAAATATGTTCACTACTTTTTCTGTTATATGCAAATTTCTTGTTAGTTATTAAAGTTTGAATTGGTAACTAGTTGCAATTTAATACATAATTTTATAAAAATTTCTTTTTCAAATCAAAACAGAATCATTGTAGCCAACAAAAATGAAACCATTGAGTGTTAAAGTTCCAATTGAAAATCTCAAGTAATCATTATTCAAAAAGGCCCACTGTGCGCAGCTGCACAGAGCAGCACACGTATCCAGCTGTCTTTTAAAAGATTTTTAAACCAATTCGACTTTTTGATGAAATTTTAGCAGTTTTGACATTGCAGCGTTGTTCACATTAGACAGCAACCTAGGTCCCAGAAAATGAAAACCACGCACAGTGCTTCGACTTCATACAAAATTGGATCAAAAATAGAAACAGGGCTTGAGATTCGCTGAAAATTTGCTACTGGCTTCAAAAATCATGTTTGTTTTCCAAAAAAAAACGAGTGCTTATGACCACACGACTGAAGTGAAACTTCTTTCACTCCATCTGTATGTATATATATATATGTGTGTGTGTACAATATATGCATGTATGTACATATACATATATTAATTTTCTACAAATATTTAAATTTATTTTATGTTTTCATGTAACGCTTACGTCACGCGTTCGCCAGCTTACTCCCCAAGTCAAGCGTGCGTAAACCACTCAACTCCCGTTCGCCTCGCCCGATCACACTTTTCGTAACGCTTACGTCACGCGTTCGCCAGCTTACTCCCCAAGTCAAGCGTGCGTAAACCACTCATCTCCCGTTCGCCTCGCCCGATCACACTTTTCGTAACGCGTTCGCCAGCTTACTCCCCAAGTCAAGCGTGCGTAAAGAAGTTTCACTTCAAAAAAAAGATATAACTAGTTAAAAAAAAAATTTTGTCGATCCTGAGTAGCTGGAAAGGGGCATAAGAAGTGCTTTGTTGTCCTTACTGCTTCATTTTCTTCGACTTCATCATCATCATCCACATCACTAGACGAGAGGAGCCATATTGATTTCATTTATTAAATTTTTTATAGTCTATGGTTTCAAGCCTTCCAGACTAGAGACTGCAAACTTAAGAATAAATAATATTCAGCGCTATAATTCTTTATTATTTTCGATATTTCTTAAAATCCAGGCAACTTAGGAACCTACCAAAGGACTTAATATGGCAGATGGAATTAAAATCAGCTGTGAGGCTGTTCAACTCAAATTAAGTTGAAAGAACCGAACTAGATGGCAAGTACGTTCCGTTTGGAATTCCAGGAAGCAATGCTGAAGTCGATTATATAGCATGACATGTTAAATAATTCGTAGGTAGGTGTGGCTGTCCCAAGGGGTAGCTCACTTAGGCCACGGAGGCCCAATGTGAAGTTATCTAAATAGTTCATTCTTCTTCTGAATAAAGCTGGACAGGTGCCTAGTGGGTGAAGTATATTTTAAATAAAATAATAACAAAGATTAGGTTAGATAGACTGGCTGCCAACAAGGCCACGCATAGACCCTATTGGGTCCTTGGGCCAGTCGGACGAGCCAGCCTAACCTAACCTTTTATGTAAAATGATCATAAATCGTAGCAAATCACAAAGAGAAACTATAGTAAGTCATTTCTGTATCTATGAGTTTTTTATTTGCATTGTATTGGCATCCATTTTATGCATTAGTCCTCATTAGGTTTTTAGTATTAAATAGTTAGGTAAAAAATTTGTCACTCCTTTAGTTTTCATGTATAAACGAGTTGATAAATCTCAAAGCTGGAAAGCTGTCGACATCTCGAAAAACTACTCAGATTTCAAAGTCAGGTTTCAAGTGAAACGCACTGAAAAATATGGCAAAATTTTCAAACTTAGTTCAAAATTTTACTCAATTTTATAAAGTAATCAAAATCAACTAAAAACATTTGATTCAAAATTTTATAGCGAATCGAATTGATCTGAATGGCATAAATCTGCTCACAAGTTCACTGTTCTTTTTTTCTCTTCAATCAGTTTTTCACACGTTTATTATTTGTTTTCATTTCATTCGGTGGGTTTGAATGAATTCAATTTGAAATTCATTATTGTATATTAATAATTTGCATACTTATTGCCAAATGTTTTCACTCTTTCAACAACAGATGCCGAGCAATATTTATGTGCAGCAAATTAATGTGATTTGATTTTGTTTTGAACATTTCCATTCATTAATTCACTTCGATTGGCGATCGCATTTCTCTCAGTGCACATCAGCACACCGCACAACCTGAGCCAACAGCTTGCATTTTTTTATTTATACGCAATAAAATATTCAATTAATTGCTTATGGCCCATCGACATTTCACAAATCCGGCAAAAATGTATATGTAAATTATCTAACCGATATTTTATCCTTAATTGTACAACACGGCGACAAAACCGCAACGACGAACAAACGAACGAACTCGCGCCGCACCAACAACGCAACGAATGCAAACTGAAACCGTAAACATGCGACGATTTTCAAATGCTCGCATCAGATAATACGGACGGACACGCGCGCAACAACAACAAATTAAACACTGGAAACCTTCTAGAAGCAAAGTGCGCCACAGAGAAAAGGCGCCAGCGGCGGCCATTAGAAGTCGTAATCAATTTTATTAAACTAAATTAAGTAGCGAAGGCGCGAAAAACGATGAGAGCGCCGAATCATTGTTTCACTTTGCGAAACAAAGTGGGGTTAGGAGTGCAAAAACGAAGCAAAAACTTTCATCGAAGAGAAAAAGCGGACAAAATATACTATTTTCCATTCAACAGGAAGTAAGAATTAAGGAGAATATAAAGTCCGGTTATAGGGAAAAAGTGGGGTTAGGTACAGACTACTTGTTATACAAATAAATATGAAGTGAGGATGAAGAGGAGATAAAGTGAGGTTAACAGTGCCCAAACGATGCACTCAATTTCAAAGAAGAGAAAATAATTAGGTGAAGGATATAAAGTGAGGTTAGGTAAGCCTAAGGAATACAATAATTGTCATCCAAGAGGAAATGAAGTGAGATTAAAAAGGATATAATGTCATTAAATAAATAAATAAATTACAAAAATAAAAATACACTAAATTTCATCGAATAGAAAAAAGTATGGTGAAGAAGGATATAAAGTAAGGTTAAGTAAGCCCAAAGAACAAAGTACTTGTCATCGAAAAGGAAATGAAATGAGATTAGAAGGGATATAATGTCAAACTACACAAGTACAAATACACTTAATTTCATAGAAGAGAAAAAATTAGGTGAAGAAGGAAATAAAGTGATGTTAGGTAAGCCCAAAGCACACATTACTTATCATATAAAAGGCAATGAAGTGAGATAAAAAGGA
This sequence comes from Melieria picta, assembly GCA_964056695.1. Classification (NCBI taxonomy): domain Eukaryota; kingdom Metazoa; phylum Arthropoda; class Insecta; order Diptera; family Ulidiidae; genus Melieria; species Melieria picta. The sequence continues at coordinate 48,901,813 of OZ057398.1, forward strand.
TATAATGTCAAATTACACAAATACAAATACACAAAATTTCATCAAAGAGAAAAAAATGAGGTGAAGGATAAAGTGAGGTTAGGTTAGCCAAAGGAACACATTACTTATCATTCAAAACGCAATGAAATGAGATTAAAAAGGATATAATGTCAAATTACACAAATACAAATACACTAAATTTCATCAAAGAGAAAAAAAATGAGGTGAAGAATATAAAGTGAGGTTAGGTTAGCCAAAGAACCGCACTACTTGTCATCCAAAAGAATATAAAGTGAGATTAAAAGGGATATAATGTCAAATTACACAAATACAAATACACTAAATTTCATCAAACAGAAAAAAATGAGGTGAAGGATAAAGTGAGGTTAGGATAGCCAAAGGAACGCACTACTTGTCATCCAAAAGAATATAATGTGAGATTAAAAAGGATATAATGTCAAATTACACAAATACAAATACACCTAATTTCATCAAAAAGAAAAAAATAGGTAAAGGATATAAAGTGAGGTTAGGTGAGCCAAAAGAACGCACTACTTGTCATCCAAAAGAATTTACAGTGAGATTAAAAGGGATATAATATCAAATTACTCAAATACAAATGCACTAAATTTCTTCGAAGAGAAAAAATGATGTGAAGAAAGATATAAAGTAAAGTTAAGAGCGTCCAAAGCACACATTACTTGTCATCCAAAGTTTGGCTAAAGAGGCTATAATCTCAAGTTCAAGAGGATATAAGTCATATATGTCATAAGTCTTACTTGTCATCCAAGCAGTGTACGGACTGAAAAAAAAACAGCGCAAAATTTCCGTACGATGAAACCTTGGATATATTTTTTTAGTTCAATTCTTTTTTTTAGTTAGTTTGTAATTAAAAAAACTCGTCAACAGTTTATCTTAAAGAATTAATAATCCTGCATATACTAAATAATGCGTCAGTTAGCAGTTTGAGATAAAAAAAAATGTCGTTCATGGCAAAGTGTGTCGGGGATCGCCGTAAAACAAACAGGTTTATCACATTACTGATAACTTTTTGTTATGCAGGTGAAATTTCTTGGATATTTTTTTGAACCAAATCATAAAAACTATTCAGTTTTGCAAAATTTCCTTAAATTTTTACATAATTGCCATACCTTTTTATGAAAATTCTGTACACTTGGACCCAATTTCTTACTTGTCTAACTTGCACAAATACTAATAAATAAATAAATAAATGAACAAATAAATAATTAAATAAATTAATTAATTAATAAATAAATTTCCCTCCTACCCTACGGGACATCAAATTTCCCTACGGTTAACATCACTGCATTGAAGGGGAAAAAAAGTTAGGTTAAAGAGGATATAAAATGAGGTTAGGTGCACATAAAGAACAAAATACCAGTATTTCTCATCTAAATGGAGAGAAAGTGACCTTAAAGAGATTAAAAAGTCAAGAAAAAGATTATTTAAGTGAGGTTAGGTGCGCATAAAAAACACACAACTTATCATAAACAGTAATTGACCTCACTTAACCTAACCTCACTTTTCATACTAATATGATTGTAATGCTTAAACAATCTAACATTTGTTTGCCATTAAAAAAGTGTAAAAAAGCAACAAACTGCAGTCAACAGATCATTGCTGATTGTGTCATTAGAATGTCAAAGGTGATCAATGAACACGTTGAATGTTAGTTCCACTTCCGGTGCTTGGTTGTGTCTCATTTCAAAATGCACTGGGCCGAGTTTCTTCATCTTTAAGCCTTGAGCATCTCGCCAACGCGACGCTACCCAACACTGGCCTCAATTAAGTTTCGCCTCAACGGCTCAAAGCCGTTCTAGCTAAAATTAAATTAAATTCAACAAAAATGTATTTATTCCATATTTTAGTTGTGCACAAACTGATAATGCTAACAACAACAACAACAACAACAAGAGCAACAATGAAAGCCATAGCAACGACAACAACAACAAAAACATGAATACTATTGTATCAGCCAACAACCGCGCGTTGGCATTAAAAGCCGCGCTCGCACCGCGCAGCGCCGCCATCCATCGACGCGTCGCTAATCGCCAACCAGCGCTGCGAGTGACGTCAAACGAATTCTTCTTCGCGTTTCGCCAGCGGCACTGTGCGCGTTCTTCTTTCTTTTCGCATTTCGCCTTTGGGTTTTCAGTTTCGGTTGCGGCTTGTACGCGCACTGGCGCACAGCGCAAAGCAAACAACCGAAAAACCTTTGACTGTTGACTTAAATTCTAATTTTGAAGCAAATCTTTTTTGTGCCGTATTTAATTCTAATTGAATTATTTTGTTGTTTTGGGTTTTTAAATAAATGAAAATCGCAGTGTGTCAGCATTGCAAGCACAATTCGTATTCAAGTGGCGAGTTCAGCGTACGCACAAATGTCAAACGACCCAACGGTGACATATTCAAACGGGACTTGGCAACGAGTTGCGCCCAGACTTTGGCATTGCCGCTGCTGACGCATGACGTTATCACTGCCACTGACCGCATTGTTGCCGCCGACATTTGGCTGCCTCGGAGATTCTCCGCTCAGATCGAAACTTGTCTGACACATAATTAAGCTCGCATTTGTCACGCACTCGTGCTACGGTCGAATTTAATTGATTATCGGTGACGCTATGGAAACTTTTTAAGCACACATCTAACTGACAGTTGGTCAGCCACAGCAACAACAACAACAGTAATAACCTCAATTCATGACATTACAAATTAAAATATATAAAAAGTAGATGTGTTAATTTGGTCATCAAAGTCAAAGTCAGTTAAAGTCGTAAACAAATGAAGACAATAAAAATCGCGCAATAAATCCATAACGAACGAAGAACTGCAATGCAAATTAACATATGTCACTTAGTGCAAACTAGGGTGGGACATTTTTGATTTACGACTTTCGATTTTCTCTCTCTCTCTCCGTACAAATTATCGATATGCTTTAAAAATATGGGTAGGTGGTAGTGTCTGCCCGAATATTCGTCTTCACCTTCGGTATTCAACCAATTTTAAATCTTCTGATTCGGCTTCGGCCAAAATAGCCGAATATTTTAGCCGAAGGTTTTCACCTTCGCTCAATGAAAAGTCAATTTCTTCTGTTTCAAAGTAACATATTTTATAGGGTTTTATCAATATTTCGGACATCAAGATTGCGATTAATAAATCTGATTCCCTCCTATAACGCCCGTTGTCAGCTTCTAAACTTGAAATCGCTACTTAGCAGAAGATCTTTTCTCTCATTGAAATTTGTATATAACATTGACTGCTCGTCTCTTCTTGAAAAAATACATTTTAATATTCCAGCCAGATCTCTTGCGCGGTTTGAGCTTTTTAATGTTAGCTTTAACAAGACCAATTATGCCAAAAATGCTCCTATTACAAGAGTTCTAACTGAATTTAATAGCCTCTCTTTTGGATTCTTTGGACATTGAATTTGAACAAGTACGAAGCTTACAGGTTAGAAAAGAAATTTAAACTGTGGACACTAAGTAAGATTAATTGGATACCTGTTTAGATGTTAAAATTGTAAAAACTTAATAAATGGCAACTCTCGCGTGATGTTTCTTGCTTTAAGAGGACGTTTCAATCAACCGCTTTAATCAACCGACCCAGCTAGCTGTGCGTATTATTATTTTTTTGTTATTGCAACCACAACTCCTGCAGGAGCCAAGTATTTTCCTTAACTCTGCAATTTTAAGTCCATGTTTCAAAACCTAGTCTGAACCCAACTTCATGTGCTCAGCTTTTGATACAATAGCAAAGCAGTTCAAGCAGACTGAATCCGTCGCTGAAATTGTAAAGCCTGCACATCATGGCAACACATCACGCACTGCCGAACCATTTTTGCGATTACTGAAAGTGTGGCGAACAACCCACTTTCTATGATTCGAGGCCGAATGAATTTAGACAACTCTGGTAATTTTCCATATATTTCTAATCATATCAAAAATGTAGTTTCGGCGCATTTCAAACTGCTTGGCCAAGTGCAACCTGAGACGACCCCACCGAATGGGAATGATGCTGCGAGTTAAAAGAAACAACAATTTTTTAGTTGCAGGAAACATCAAATTTCATTTATAAATTATAGGAAAAAAATTGATTTAATTTTTAAGAAAACAATTGATTTAATTTTTAAGAAAAAAATTTATTAAATTTTTGAGAAAACAGCTGAATTAAGTTTCTGTTCAAAATATAATTCAAATCGAACCACTCAATTATTTTCCACTCATGTTCTACATGACTCCAAAGCCGCTGTAAGTTATGATGAAGCAAAACATGAGTTGGCATCCCTGATCGTTCCGGCACACACACTGTCGATCGCAATCTCAGCTTCAAAGCGGAAGCGCTGTCACACCATGCAGCGCCATCTGTTGCCATCAAGTGGTCTGACAACAATTTCCAATCGCAATCGCAAACACAAACCGGCCGACAGCGCAAAGCTTCGACTCACTCGCTGGCGATTAAGTGTAAACGGATAAAGCGGATAAGATAGCAATGGGAAAAAAGCTCCACACAGATTTTATCACAAACGTTGACTATCGAATCGTATCGCAAAGTACACAAATATGTACAACGGATGGTAAACATTCAATGATAATCGAGAGGCAAATTGCTGGAGCGGCAGAGAAGCGCACTTAACCTTTTGATGGTTATTTAGGTCAATTTCGAAAGGAAGAATTCTGAGAATGACTTTTTATAGATTTAATACCATGTATGTATATTTATATATTTAATTAATATTTAATTATTTATAATTAATTATTGCTTAATTAATGAATTACTACAAAATACGTTTCGATTTAAAAACAAACTTGTTATTAAAATTTTCAAGAAGAAAGACAATTTTTTTGCAGACTAATTGCAAAAAAATTTAATTATTATATTTTTATAATATATAATAAAAATAGATTATATATAGATATATATAATAAAAATAATATTTCTACATTTCAAAAATCATTTATTTATCACTTATATATTGCTTAATTTCAAAACTATGAAAAAAATAGAATTACTCAAAAAGTTTGAGTCAAAACTGAATAAAAAAAGTAAGTAATTGGAAAATTTATACAAAATTGAACAATTTTTTTAATTGGTTTTCAAAATTTGTTTGCAACTTTGTTCAGAGCACAAAAGTTGCAATAGTAAGTTTCTTTTCGCTTCAGTGCATTTTTAATAACTTTAAAACAATGTCATCATTCATTGAAAAGTTTCGTCTTTAATGATTTAATGCGGAGAATTTCTTGGAAAGTATAAAAATGTGTAGTTAAAATGATTTATTTTTATGGCGTTTGGGACTTCATAACTTTAAAAAATTAATTGAAATTAAGTTAAGTTAATTAGTAATAAAAAATTACGTTACGCAGCCGCCGTGGCTCAGTTGGTTAGTGCGTTGGACCACGAGTCGAAGGCAGCGACCCAGGTTCAAATACTGCCTGTAATAACACCTAAAAAAAATAACGGGAAAACTCGTTTTCTCGTTCGGTGGCTGTCCTCTCAGCTGGAAATGGCAAACCTCTGAGAGTAAAAATTGCTTATGAAAGAGCTCCCAACTTGCCGTTCGGAAACGGCATAAAACAGTAGGTCCCTTCCACCCGCGTACAAATTCACACGCACAACATGGGTGGTTGCGGGAAGCTAGGCCAGTCAATTATTATAATAATAATAATTATTGTTAAGAAATTACGTAAAATTTTTTATTTAATTGAAATGGATTTTTAAGTAAATATGTGATAGTTTGTTATTGCTTTAGTCCAATTATAATAACTTTAAACAGATTCATCATCTTTGAAATTTAATTGAATTTATCATTAAAGATTCACTTCGGAAATTGATTAATTTTGTTTTTCAAATTTCTTATTGAAACATTCTTGGAAAGTATAAAAATGTGTAATTAAAATTAATTTTGTTTTTCATTTTTAATGGCGTTTAGGACTTCATAACTTTAAAAAATGCATTGAAAATAAATAAGGAAATTAAACAATTTCGTAAAATTTTTTATTTTATAAAAATGCATTTTTAAGTAAATATTTGTTAGTTAGTTATTGCTTTACTCCAATTTTTATAACTAAACGAGATTCATCATTTATGAAATTGAAATTAAATTGAATTGAATTCACCTTTAAAGATTCAATTCGGAATTTGATTAAATTTGATTATCAAGTTTCTTACTGAGACATTTTTGGAAAGTATAAAAATGTGTAGTTAAAATGATTTTTTTTTATTTCCAATGGCGTTTGAGACATTTGCATAACTTAAAAAAATTAATTCATTAATTAAAAAACTACGTAAAATCTTCTATTGCAATTTTCATGCAAAACATGAACAATTTTACTTAAAATGGATTTTTAACGTAAATATTTCTGAGGTTATTATTGCTTTAGTGCATTTTTAATAACTTTAAAACCATTTCATCTTTCATTGAAAAGTTTCATTTGTAAAATTCAATTCATTTTGTTTTTTAAATCTCTTATTGAAACTTTCCTGGAAAATATAAAAATGTGTAGTTAAAAAGAAATATTTTTTTAATTTCCAATGGCATTTGGGACATTTTCACTACTTCAAAAAATGGCTTACCTTTGCTTTGTTTTAATATTTCATTTGCAATTTTCTTGCAGATTACGCAAATTTTTACTTAAAACTGATTTTTGATTGATTGAATATTTTTGACTAAATATATTTGAAATTCGTATGACTTTAGCGCTGTTTTTTAAACTTGAGAACTTGTCAATGCAATAAATCAATTCACTGAAACATTTAACGTTTCAGTGCGGAAATTTAATATTTCATGTAAAAATTTCTTGCAGATTACGGAAATGTTTACTGAAAGTGATTTTTAATTAATTGAATTGATTTTTAACTAAATATATTTAAGATTCGTATGACTTAAGTGCTATTTTTATAAACTTGAAACCCTTTCAATGCAGCAAATCCATTCATTGAAACATTGAACTTTCAACGTTTCAGTGCGGAAATTGCTTCATTTTGCTGCTCTAATTTTTATTTGCAACTTTTTGCATAGAACAAAAGTTTTGAATAAAAATACATTTTTAACTAAATATTTTTTTAGTTTTTTGTTTGTATTCACATTTTTATAACTATGAAATATTTTCATTATAATAAAGAAATTCATTGAAAAAATCTTTAAATGTTTCATCTTTAATTCTTCAGTGCAAAAATTGCTTAATTCTCTCTTTTTATATGCAGTTTTCTTTTATAGAAAATCTTGAGTAGAAATACATTTTTGACTAAATATTTTTGAGTTTTTTATTACTTCTTTGACATTTTTATAACTATGAAATGTTTTCATCATAGTAAAGATATTCATTGAAAATTTTCATCTTTAATGCTTCAGTGCGAAAATTGCTTAGTTTTGTTTTTCTAATAATTTACTTGCAGTTTCTTGCAAAATGTATTCAAAATGGACTTTTGAGTAAAATGCCTTGAGTTTCATATAACTTTAGCTCCATTTTTGGTATAATTTTTTTCTCTTTTCTATTCTCTTTTAAACGAATACATAATTAAAGTTAAAGTGCGCATTGAAGACTTAATTCAACAAAATTCACTATTCTCATAAAGGAATTTCCACCTCATTTTATCTGCTTCGTTGGACCTCATTAGCCAAACAAATAAACTTTGCTCACATACGCTTAAACATTGTACCACAACAATAAGCAGCGCGCCGTGTCGAATTACGAAATTTGCAAAACAACAAACAAACAGCCAACAGCCGAGAACGACACCTTAAATGCCATTTCATCTGCGATTATCCATAAAATTATGATTTATATGCAGCATAACCTGAACACTTCCTGCTGCGGCTGTGACTGCGACCGCTGATAACGCATCACGCGGCCGTTGAGGCACTCACAGGTGTCTGCGGCCAATAACAGCGCAATTTATGCCGCGCAAATTATTTATCGCCTCCAATGAAAACAAGACAACACGCTTGTTGGCCATGTCGGCCGACAATAATGCAAACGATAAGCGCAACACGATACGCGACAGCGGCCTGCAGGCAGTTGCGCACTGCGGCAGCCAGGGGCGTCCCATCAGGCGTGCCGTCAAAGCGTGGCGCCCGAAAGCGATTGACGTGCGCCATGGCCGATTATTCACGCTGCAGCTGAGTAATTGTTGGGTAAATAATATCAAAAAGTAGCAGAATGCGTTGCAGTGTTTCTGGAATTTGACTTTGTAAACTAAGCTTTACGTCTTTTCCAGTGTGGTTATTAAAAGTGTCTTTCGTCTAACCCCAAAAGAGTCTTCGAGCTGCATTTATAATCATAAACACAACCTAAGCACTTTTTTAAATTCACTTAAATCAGTGTGTGTCATACAATTTGGTTCATATTTTTTTCCATTCTTTTTAGAGCATTTCGTCAAAAATTAGTATTAACCGTTGAATGAAGATTTGCAAATTAATCTCTCACCCGGGTTGACTTCAATTCGACTACCGTTTTGGCCGCTTTTATGCCACACCGATGATTTTCTGCTTACTCAGCGACACTCTAAATGTCAGCCGCGACATTTGACAGCATGGCCACGGGGCGTCACTTGATTTATTGCCTCCATTTGGCACACTTCTGCTCTAACAACTTTCCGCAGTCCTCGTTGTTGAGCCCCCATGTTGAACGCCTTCTGTACCAAAAACTGTCAGTCTGTCCACTATCTGAGGCCAACCAAAGTGGTCAGCGAGCCAACCAAGTGCACAGACGCCACCACATGAGCCAACGTCCAAGCGTCCGTCCATACGTTCGCCTCTGTCCGTCCGTTGCCCATTCGCACACAAACTGCGGTTGATTAATGAACGCCTTCTGGCCTGCGTGGCAGCACTCCCGCTGTCTATGTGTGTGTGTGTGTGTGTGTGTAATCATTGTGCTTGACCGCATACTGTGCGGCATGCTTCATGCTCCTCAACTTTTATAACATTTATACGACTCGAAGGCGTATATGTAAAGCGTAAAACTGTCAACTCGATTGGTGTCTATTAGGCTCGCTGCGAAAAAAATGCCAGCATTTAAGAAATGAGAATCGCCCGCAGTCACGCTGTGCTGTGCCGCATAATTAGTGAGTAATTAGCAGAAGCATGTTGTAAGTCAATCAGCGCGCTAAGCACCCCAAGCGAAATGGATGCCCCGAACCACTTCTCCTCTTCATGTACCTAAAAGTGACTTCAGTTTTCTTTGGTGACTTTTTTGGACCTTGTGCGCAAATGTTTCTCCAACAACAACAACAACAACAATAACAAAAGCAACAGCCGCTTGCTTGCAGCAGTAGCTGTGGAAAAATGACAGCCTACCTTTTTGGTGGCAGCCTCCGCGCTGATCACGTAGAGATCCACAATGCCCAGCAGGCAGTCGTCGCAGCGGCAGACGTCATCGCCGAGCACCAGCGACCCCAGTGACCCGATGCTGCTGGCCGAGTCCAGCGAGTCGGTGCGACGCAAGCGACTGCCGCCCGGACCGCTTTGGGCGGCAGCCTCGATTTTGCGCGCGAGCAGCTGCTCCATTAGGGTGCGCGGTCGCGACGACGAGGGAAACAGCGCCATGACGTACGCGTTGTGCGTTGTGTGTGTTGTGTGTGCGTACGCTTTGCTTCGTTGCTGCTTTAAGTGCAATGAGTTTTTCTCTTATTTTTTGCTAACTACTGAACGGCACTAAGCAAGTTTGCTGTTTGAGTCTTTCGTTTTTAATGAGAATTCTTTTGAGTTCTATGAACCGGCAAATGCTGAGTAGGGAAAAACTACAATAAAATTCGAATTGTTTTTCAAACATCTAATAAAAAATGTGCATTCCTATGAGAACTACCGATCAAAGATAACATCTATGGGTATTTTTTGAAATAAAATCATTACATCTTAAAGTGTTGAGTTTTATTTTCAACTTTAAACGCCTGTGGTTAGCTGCTTTTTATGACACATTACAAATGTAATCTAGCCATTTCTTCCTTCTACCTTCTTGATCACTCATAAGCATTCATTTGAAGGCATTGAATTGAATTTTGATATGAGTAGCAAATGTAAGTTATCCATGTTTTTAAAAACCACAGATTATGACATCAAAAAAGATAGCAGCACAAACCACAAAATATTAGCGGTGTTCACGATACATGGCAACTGTCTGTAATGGCAACAAAGCAGAATAGTTTGTAAAAATAAAAATGTATATATTAGGTTAGAGCCTTCTAATCAAATCTAATTTAAGCACAGAGAGATGCTAATTGAAGAAACAGTCGAATATTGGGACAGCCCGGTATATTGGAACACTGGGATATTATTCATCTTTTCATCTTTCAGATTCATCTTTCCCAGAACAAGAATTATGAGCGCTTTTAGACCTCAACTTACTTAGCTCTATTTATAAGCTCTACTCTACGATACTGTTAAGAAGAAGAGAAGAAGATTGGGTTATAGAGAAGATTGGGTTCTAATACTGTATTGTAGATTCACGACAAGATATGCGGTTATAGCCTCCTCCCTCTCTATGGTTTATTTGTAGCAGTAAAGAACGTAGGTCACTTTACTGATTTATTAGTCTTCCAGCTAAGCTGGGGATCCAGGAGCTCCAGGCGCTTAGCTACAGCTAACTTTAAGTTGGTTAAGGTTCAATGAATACAAATTTCGTATTGCCTTCTGTCTATTGAAAAGCTCAATGTTCGTCTTAGGTATTCAAAATTGAGGCTGAGTGCCATTAACATTTGAATAAAATGCTGAAAGCAAAGTTTAATCTTAAAAATAAGATAGGAAACTACTTTTTAAGGGTGTGAAATCAAGCTACGAATTTTAGCTCAGAGTTGCACTTAGGTCTGCTGGAACTGCAAATAAAATCATCTTTAAGCTTTTACAAACGCGGATTGTGCCAAATTTGACGCCAATGTAACATATTTTGTTGCAATTTAACGTTTGTCAGATACCACAGATCGTGAATACCGCCAAAACTATACAAATTTGATGCAGTTGTAGCGAGCAAAGTTTCTCCTAATCGAACATTCAAAGCTCTACAGTTGCGCACACATACCTGAAACGAGAATTAAATGAAAAAGTAAAATTTTAGTATTGGCAAAAATTATGATTACAGCAATTTAGGTCTATTAAATGCAACTTCAACATGCCTTAAAGGCTCCCCAACAATTTTAAATGCAGCCACCAAATGGAGCTGCCAATTTAAATGCTCGGCGTTTACAAGCCGCAACCAAGTCTGCTTCCTTGCACTCGAACGCGGCCAAGCCACACGTCGCGACAGGTACCACCCGTCCAGTCGTCGCTGCAATTAACCGTCGCTGACCGAAGACAGCGTCACATTTCAACGGCAATTACGCCTTGTTTACAATTCGATCGGACAAAGGCGCGCAAGGCGACAGAGCGCGGCCCAAAAGTTGTCGCATTGCTTGTTGTTTGTTGTTGTCGCTGTTAAACACTTTAATTGCAGTTTGGAATGGCAAAAAAAAACCCAAGTTGCCTCAGCAGTAACCATTTGTGTTGGTCGCCGTGATTGCCAGCGTGCGGTGCCGCCGCTGCTGGCAACAATTTAATTAATGACATTTTTGGCAACGCATTACCGGCCGCGCCCCACATCCCAAAGCCGGCATTGGTCGCAATTGCAACAATAAAACCCAATTACTTATTTACTACAATTTTGCGCTCATTTGTCGTAATTAAGTAATTGTCGATATTTGTATTATTTAGTGGAGCTGTTGTGGCATTGCGGTCTGTGTCAGAGACGCTGCCAAGTACTGAATTACCTGCATTACGCGACGGCAGCGATTAGCATTGCAATGATGCCGACCGCAGGCGACGGACGACAAACCGCTGACAAAACGGCTGTGACAGCGCGACAATGTTTTTGTCACTTTTGTCGAACGAGTCGGCCAAACACTTCCTTATGCGTCAATCAGCGGCGACAGTGTTGCCCAAGTGCCCACTGCAGCGTCAAGGCGGCCAGTCAGGCACGCTAATTAGTGCCTATTCGCGTACGAGCGGCTCCAGCAATTACAAACTACCTACAGACATTTCTGTTCGTACGCAATTTACCACTTTGCCAGTCAGTCGGCGCTCTCGCAACTCAACTGCGAGCAGACGAACCCAAATGGGTGCGAAGAGTGTTCGAAGCAATTCAGTGGGCGCCACTTTTCAGGCATTCAACAATGAAACATATTTGAAAAGGTTTCAACTAAAACGTGACAGCTGAGTGTTGAAAGTTAATACTCAAAGAATTAATAAATTATAAGTACTAACGCATCAATTTTAATATTTTTTTTCTCAATGCTGCGAGCACAACTGGATGGCATACTTTGACTTAAATTGGTGGAATGAATGTGCTGAGTGGTTTCAAATTCCTAAATATTTACACCTAAGCCTTGACTCCATGATCACTCAATATTTTTCAATCCAATTGCAATCCCATGACAATGAAAATTCATCTAAACGATTCCCAGGTTCGCATTCCTTTCAGACCAGACATAACTTTTTTTACAAATAAAAATTTCTTCCGCTTTAGAAAGTCAGCTAAAGTTATCAGTGGTTTCAAGACTTCAAGAATAGAATAAATTTGACCATTTCCGCTTAAGTAAAGCAATCCAATGCAGTTCAATATTCATGCCATCGTAGCCATTCAGAATGCATCTTTAAATTCCATGCAGCCCTCAACTGGACCACCATAGCTGCTGGCAAGTGGCCAGCAATTAGCTGCCTCACTAATGAAATTAATTATCCATCACATCAAGCAGTTCCTACGAAACTCCATAGGTGGTTGCCAGACATTCATCACTTTTGAATATGTTGTCAACCCATTTGGATTAGCCTCATCGATGCCTTCGCACCACAAAGGTAAATCATCGTTTATGGCATAAATCTAATTGATTTTAATAATTTCCAGGCAAACGTATAAAAGGCAACGGCATTGGAACGCTTTTCGCTCGGGCATTTCCTTGCGTTCGCAAACAGGTTCGCCGCGCCCGTTCTGGCTCATTTCTCTCGCGGCCAAATACAAATATGGCATTTAGTGTGCTCATTCCTGGCGCGCCGCCAGCACTAATCGTATGTACGCTTAACGCATGCCGGCTCTAAGCCAAAGCCACATAAATCCCAGTCATCACAGTGGATGCTGCCGTATGTCGCACACGCACACTCACACACACACACAAAGTCACAAGGCAACGCTTTTATGTAGTTGCATTTGTCGTCGCTGTGCGGCTTTTAAATTATTCGCCATTTGCTTTATTTATTGCAATCGGATTGCGCAATGCGGCCATGTGTTGAGGACACTTTGTCACTTTAAAGTGCACCAACAACAACAACAACAACAACAATAACGACGTAGCAGTACATTAAAATGCAAGCAGCATTTGGCTTCTACCGAGAAACGCACATCCGTGCGGCCGCAGCGCGAAGCTTGCACGCTAATTACACGCTGTGGAGCTCATTTTGACAAATAGCCATCAGTGCTAATAAATTTAATTAAATTAATTAAGCCGATATGCCTAATTATACAAAAGACAACCCAAGTAGAGACCGAACTAATGAGGCCGATAAGCCGCAACATAAGCAGCCGTTCGAGCCGATCGAACGCCGTTTTACAATTTTAATTGCTCGCAAGCTGAGCTCAGACGCTGCAGCACAAGTGCCAATGCCAATGGTTAATTAGTGTTGTTGTTGTTGTTAAATGGCAGAGTGCCTGCTTAAATGGAATCCTTGGGGGAAATAGTTTTCTCCGAAGAATAAATGTACAGGGTGCAGTGGAATGGCGTGAACCAAGCGACTGATTGGATAAATTTTACGTGATGGGATTTGTTGTGACCTAAACGAGAGCGAATAGTTTATGAAAAATCGCTATGAAATTTATTACTCGCATCAGTTATTTAATTTCTTTGAATTGCTTAAATTGTTTTCAAGTGTCCATGGAGCCATAAAAGTGTTTCTTTTAGTTTATTCTTTCAACAGAGATACATTCTTTCACGGAATTGAGTATTTTTTTTGTTGGGAATGAAGAGAGAAAATACTTTTTTCTTTGTCTTTTATGAGAATAAAGACACTTGAAGAAAATGGCGATAGGACCAAAAATTTTAACAACTTGGCTGGGCAGTATTGATGCCTTTTGTAGTCTGAATGTTGCAATTTTCGACTAACATTTGATTCGTTCCATTTTGGAGCTCGTTAATAGTGAAGAGTTACTAAAAAAGGACCTGCGAAAACTACTAAAACACAGTTTATGACGCAGAAAACCTAATAATTCAGAGTTTATGACGCAGAAACTCTAGCAATTCATAGTTTATGACGCAGGAATCCTAACAATTCACAGTTCATGACGCAGAAATTCTAACAATTCCCAGTTTATGAATCAGAAATCCTAAAAATGTACATCTTATGACGCAGAAATCTTCATAGTTCACAGTTTATGACGCAAAAATCCTAACAATTTACAAATTATGACGCCGAACTCCAAACAGTTCACAGTCCATAACGCAGAAAACCTAACAATTCTAGCCATTTTTTCACACTGAAATGAATACTGAACTGAATAAGTTTCTATCATATTTTCTTCTCTTATTTAACTATTTAACACAGTGGCGCAGGCCGGGGGTTTTGGGGGTTCAAACCCCCAAACACAAAAATTGTTGCTACAAAATACGGTTTCGTATGATGTTCGGCTCAAAATTTGTACGAACACGACCCCCAAAATGAAATCCTGTGTGCTCCACTGATTCAACATATATCAACTTTTTTCTATCTAAACATAAAAAGACCACATTTCTTCTCGCAATCGTGGGAAATTTTTTCTTAAATTATCCACAAATCTTTAAACGCACTCGTCATTTGACAACAAGTTGTTGTGTGTTGCGCTAATGCGAACTTTTCGCTCGTCTTCTAATTTCGTTAATGTCAAATTTAACGGTTTCTCTACCACAGTCAAACGCACATGTTGCGATCGCCGCCGAACGGGTTCGTTCGTCTGGCCGTGTTTGGCGTGCGCACAGACGCGTGTAAATGCAATCCGGCAAATGCGTTTGTGATAAGCCTCCAAGCGGGCAGCGAAACTACGCACACTGCGCGCCTGAATGCTGTCGCGTTGGCGCAACATGTCGCCTGGCAGTGAGACCACTGTAATGACAGCCGAGCAGACAGACGAGTCCTACGCGCACAACCAGCGTACAGCCAGCAAACGGAAACCACCAAAGCGGCCAGTTCAAGTTCTCGAGTGCGCCTGCACCAACCCGCCCGCACCAGCGCTCACAATTAGCTCGATTTCGGTTGCGATTTCAATGGCCGATAGCTGTACGTAATTTTATCTTGGTTGCGATTCTTATCGCTCACCGCTGGCTGCTTTAGATTTATGGCCAACCCAACTGGCAACGAGCGAGCAATTTGTTACACCACTAAGGCGGCCAATTCGTGCGCACTCATTGCGCTAATAGGACGTTAAATAATGCTGGGGACTTTGTAATACACGTCTCCCCCACCCCACTGCACTTCATAGACCACCGCCTTCTATAGCAAAAGTGCAAATTGAGTAAGCACACTGTGCCGATTCTAATTCAGATTAACCCAAGATGCGTTGACAATACGCGGCCATCGAATGCGTGGTTGCAGCCCAAAAACAAACACACAACTGAGCGAAAACTAAAGGGACACACACAGAAACAAGCAAACAAAATTGGTGACTACATGTCTTCGTCTGTATCGTGATGCTGTCAACATTGTTGTCGCCGTTGCTGTTGTTGTAACGGCTGTCGTTGGTTGTTTGTAATTTGTCATGCGGCTGTTGGCATTGTTGCGCGATGTGGTGTGCTCACGCTGTTTCGGCGCGCCCAATCTCACTGCTGGTCGGCTCCTGACTCCTGAGTACACGGCTCACACCTTTTGGCTTAATTTGAGTTTTATTTAAATTGGCTGACAGCGTCAGCGCCACGCTAGGCACGTTTTTCCAGCTGAAAGCGCAGCGCACGCGTCAGCGCTGTCGTGTCGCTTTCATTCTGTTGTTTGGCGTCTATATTTTTGTTTGTCTCTGTGTGCGCTTGCAATGACAGCGTTGGCTTCTCCAATTTTCAATATTCAATTTCCTTTCTTCGTTATTGCTTTGTTCTCAAGCCCACAGCTATGAATGAACGAAACTGAGTTGGCGTATTCAGTCATTCGTTTAGTTATTTGCAGAAATTGTTGCAAGTACTTACAGGGTATGAGTCGCTATGAGATTATATATTAAATTAATATACATAAATAAAATATATATAAAAATATGTATCATTGCTATATTTGTACGATGTCATAAACAGAATTGATTGGAACAAAACGCTGTATAAAAGACAATTTAGCTAAAGGGTTAAGAAAAAGAAAATGACGAGTGAAGTTTCAAGTTTTAAACACGTATTCTTGTTTGCTATTCAAAGAAACTTAATTCAAGAGTAATCATTTCAATACAAACATTTTTAGTTTAGTGCACACAATTAGAAAAATTTTACTTTTACTCTCAGCTTTAAACATCAATTAAAACATTTCAAGAAAATAAAAATGTATACCTATTCAAAAAATAGTATTGAAAGCAATCGTTTCATTACACAGTACATATGTACCTTCTGAAAAAACAAAAATCGATAGAAAATATTTTTTTTTAATATTATTTTGGTTAGTTGAGCCAGAATTTGAACTCACAACCCCTGACTTGTTATTCAATGCTCCAAAATTTGAATGAAGGCTTGCAGCCCCTAAATAATGATGCTTTATAACACAAAAGACATAAAACACAAACTTTAACAACGGTCATTCAGTACCATCAACACAAAAGACTTAAGACACAAACTTTCACAATCGTCATTCAGTACAATTTAAATAAAAGATTTAAGACGCATACTTTTAAAATGTCCTTCAGTGAAATGAACATAAAAGACTTAAGACACAAACTTTCACAATCGTCATTCAGTACAATTTAAACAAAAGATTTAAGACACATACTTTGAAAATGTCCATTCAGTGCCTTGAACACAAAAGACTTAAGACACAAACTTGACACATTTTTACTGTCTAATTGCCAATAATGAAAGTTATTGAATTAATTTTTTGTTTTTATGAAGCGTTATTATTATTATTTTTTTTTTATTAATTTTATTACTTATTTTGCCGGTGTTTTATTTTTTAAGCATTTTTAGAGCATTTTTGCAATTTTCCATAGCAACACTAAACTGCTGAAAATATTCTTCATTATGTTTTGATATCTCTATTGCTATACTATCTATTTCTAGTGCAGGTGACTGTCTCTAGTGACTAGCATGCGCACCAGATCGAACATTTCTAATAACAAACGAAAATCGATCAAGCCCACACGCAAAGAATCAATAATACATAAGAAAAATAAATCAAAAACATTTTAAAAAAACCGAATTCAGCTCAACTAAGCAGCAGAAGACACGCAAAAATACGAAAGTGCAGCCAGAACGAGCGTGCAGCAAAGTACAACAAGTATTCACAACAACACCACCGAATACCGCCAACTCTCAACCGAACTAGCTTCGCCTTTCTCGCACTTCCCTTCCGCCTTATCGCCATCGGCTCAGCAAGTGCACGAACTGGCATCGAATGAAGAGATTAAATTTGAAAGATCTTGCAACGCATCCGTGTGACTGCACAGCCTCGGGCTGCTTTTATTCAATTGCGCACATTTCTCATAACGCAGCAGTATGTGTCCCGCGGCACTAACGCAGTGGCGCGCCATGCCGAATGCCACATGCCGCATGCCGCTTGCATGTTGCACGGGTAATTTTGACGCATTGACAAACATGCGGCCAGAGCCGCAGCCACAGCCAGCGCGCGCACCAGTACATTCCGCCGGTGCATTGTTTGTGCTTTGCGTATTTGAGGCCACCTTCTGCTTCTCCCCTCCCTCTCGTTACATTGTGCTTGAGTCGCATCCTGCCGCCCAGCGCCCAACTGTCTTGTACTTTTATAGTCTTGATCGGCCTTATCAATAATTTATGTCGGATTATAACGTCGTGTCACATAAATTCACGTTGCCAACTTATTTCGCAGCGTTTGCACATTTTCCATTTTCCCCGTTAATCGCCGCCACATGTCGATTGGCCGACCGATCGACAACAGGCCCAGCCGACGAGCTGCCAACTGCCTCGTTTGCTGTTTTGATTGCAGCTAAATTGTTGTCAATTTTTTGCTGTTGTTAATATGTTCGATATGTGCGTATTGGTTGTTGTTGTAGTTGATATGAGGTTGAGGTCTCACTGCACGAAGAGAATAAAAACTTGCTGACGCTGCTCATGATTGCCGTCAATAACATTTTATTAATTGCAGTCGTCTCCCTGCTTTTTGTCTTTGTCCAATGCATTGCGCTGCCTTCGTTGCTGTGCGCGGCAATTTCGGAAACAGCAGCCGGTTGTCAAAATTCATGAACCGGCCTCATGTCCGTGCCCACGGAATTTATCAGCGAAATCGGAAAATGAAAAAATGAAAACGACAAAAAACGCTGCAATGACCGGCACGGCCCACAATTGGTCAGCCGTCAAGTGCGCCCAGTCGAATGCGAACTGACATTTCACTGCTGGTGTATGTTGCATTTTTGATTTATGTAGTGGCCGTCGCGCCATTTATGGGACTACTTAGGCAAACCTAGCAAACGCCATAAATGCCAGAAGGAATTAAATATTGAAAAAGTCGAAATGAATTGAACAGCTGCACAGCTCCATCACTCTCCCCTCTTCACGGATATTTAAGGCGCACTCCACTTGTCTGAGCGGACCCCAATTTACAAAGCCACCGTTGCCACCCAGGCGCGCACTCAGCGCCCGGAGGCAGCAATATTTTTGCACAATGATGATTTACTATTAGCGGATTGTAAGCAAGCTTACAATTTACACACAATTGCAGCAGATGTCGCATAAATTCTGCAGCCCAAAATCCAATAAAGTCAGGTAACCTCCAATAAATTGCGCGGCAAATTGACTCGCAGGCTCGCACGCACATGCGCCGAAACGTCAAAACAGCGTCGCGTACTGTCGCCGCCATTGCAACGCCTTCAGGCCGCAAGCGACACGACGCACTGCGGCAAACAATAAATTCGCAGCCACGCTTGGCGCTGTCAGCAAAAGTGATAAAAATGGCGCGCCGACGCACAGCAGCAGTCGCTGCTGCCAAGCAACACCTTCGGCACCGACGAAGATTGCAAGCAAATGCGGCTGCGACAGCTTAACTCGGCTTAAATGCCGTTCAACGCTGGCAATTATGATTTACGCACATGTGCCATGAGGCCAAACAAAAACCACCACCGCCAGCTACAACAACAACAAGCACAGTGACAATAATAAAATCGTTTAAAAGAGGAGTAAATGTTGGGAAGTTTGCGGTAGAAGTAGGTGCGGCAGCGACAGTGGGCGCAACACCTCCACGGCATTGTTGCCGTCTGGTCGACTGCAGCAGTTACTCGATAAAGCAAAGCAAAATAAATACAGAAAGGCGCTTTAAAACAAGTTAGCAGCAACAAGTGGTAAGTAATGATGAGAAATGATGGGGAAAATATTTTGGAATTTTCCAATTTACAAAAACAATCTTTACAAACAGCATTAAAGAGCAAAAAGTAAAGAACAAAAATGCACAAAAATTCATAAAATTCATAAAATTTGTTTGATTTATGTTTGTTCAATTTAATGCAACCTACTCAAACCCCTAGTTGGCAATTTCGAATTGAAGGTCCGCAACAATTCCAGCACGAACCCAACAAGCTATAGACATTACTCATGACTCAGCGGCCTCACTCATAAACTCATCTTCTTCGTCCACACGTTGACAAATGCACTAATATAATATTTTTTAATTGGCACCTGCTAAGATAACGTGGACTGCTGCTGCGCAGCGACCAGCTTCACTCGGCCAGCGCGCCATTCCCATTGAAATTGCTCGGCGTTTGGCGCGCAGGCGTCAATTGCGTGTTTAACTGAGATTACTCACGCGTTCTCATGTCGCTAATCATAATTTCCATATTCGTCCAATGCATTAACGACAACGACGACGACACAACGCGTCAGCATCACCGACAACTGGGTGCTTATCATAAGCCTCAAATGGCTGAAATTCTACTCGGAGGCGTTGCTAGTATTTCTCTCGTTTTTGCATAATGACGCTGACAAATGAGCGCTAATTGTCGCAAGCGGCAGGCAGAATGCAGGCCAGCATCCTTCTTCTTCAACGTTCGCCGATATGAAAAGCGAATTAATTCATGTTGAAATGCGTTTGATGTATCGAAGCACTTAGAGCATAGATCGTGAATGCTTCAGGCAGCCAGCGTTGCGATATAAATGCGTCTTTTTAAAATGTCATTAGAAGGCGCTGAGTCTAATTCATCATCATGGATTAATGTTTGGTAATCTAGCTGGCTCACTCCAACACAGTTTAGTATAATTTTCAGCTTAACTTGGTTTCTCTCGAATCCCAAAATGCGTTTCGCAATACGAAAAACATGAAAACCTAAATAATTTAAAATGTTTTGTTCAAACACAGTTTGATATAAAAGTTAAACTTTAAAAATTTTAAAATTTTAAATACTCATTTAATTTAATTTAATGTAATTGCAACTTGAATTTGAATTTTTTCAATAAATTCTAACATTTCTCATTTCTGGCAATAAACTAATTTAATTACATTTAAACAAAAACCGGGCCACGCGCCTTTGCATGTAAATTTGAAGTCAATGGACCCAATAAATCAAATTTCTCTTATCCCTTTGTTGACCCTGTTAGATTTTTATGAAATAATGCTTGTCTAATTACTTCCTATTTGAAGTGCTTTCACCATATTTTTAGTCAATAAATATCATGAATCTTGTTTCCCCATGCAAACTCTTAACCGTTGACCCCGTCAGATTTTGATTTTAATTTAAAAAAAATTATAAACACGTGTCGACCTATTTCTCACTAGGAGTTGAAGTCAACTCACCAAGTTTGAAGTAAAAAAACCATTAAATCATGTTTCTCAATACAAACTTTAACCCATCGTTAACTCGTTAGATTTTGATTTAAAAAAAAAATTATAAACACATTTCGACGTATTTCTCACTAAGAGTTGAAGTCAAGTCACCAAGTTTGAATTAAAAACAAATCATTAAATCATGTTCCTCAATACAAACTTTTAACCCTTCGTTGACTCGTCAGATTTTGCTTTAAAAAAAAAATTAAAAGCATGTGTCTAATTATTTTTAGTTTCAAGTATTTTTACCAAGTTTGAAGTCAATAATTAACATGTTTCTCCATACACACATATAACCCATCGTTGACCACGTCAAATTTCGATTTCCGAAAAAATTAAAAACACGTTTCGAACTATTTCACATGTGAAGTGCTTCTATCGAGTTTGAAGTCTAAAGGCCCAAAAAATCGTGTTTCTCCATACAAAATGTTAACCCTTTGTTTACCCTTTTAAGTTTTGGTTTTTACAAAAATAAACACACGTGTTTAATTATTTTTAATTACAAGAGTTTTCACCAATTTTGAAGGTTCACTGCTTCATTTTTTTTCGTAGTTTTCCCATTGTTGCCCCCTTTGATCCGAATCTATGAATGGATTAAGCAATTCGAATGGCGAAGATCTAAGAGCTCACTTAAGGGGTCCTCTAGTACAAACGGTGTTTTTAAAAGCTTTTTTGGGGATTTTTTCTCAGAAACTGCAAATGATAATGAGATAATTCTTCGTATATTTATTCTTTATGTACATATTGAATTATAAAAAAAAATTTTTCCACGTGCTACCGCGAACACTGTTGGGGTCCGCCAGCTGAGTACCGGCCATGTTTTTTTTTGGAAGGGTGCGTTTGCGCCATCCTAACTTTGTCCCTGTTCGTCTGAAATGTAATCCAAAAATTGTCTCTTAAAAAGCATTACTCCAGTTAAGGGATGACCTATAATGAACCCGATCTGATCAAAATTGGACCCGCGGCATCGTTTTAATTTTTTTTCGAAATTCTCCCTTTTTTTGCTCTAATAACTCCCCCCAAAAATCGGCTAGTCAATGGAGCGCAATCTCCGTAGGTTAACCCGTAGAGCAAAAAGTTTTGAATACAACAAAACAAGAATCAAGTGAATCGGCCAATTAGTTTCGACGGAATCATGGCGCGATGGTCAAAAAATATGTTTAACCCGGCGTCATTGTTGCCGGGTATCTAATACCCGACGCATTTTAAGTTATGTTCTAAAAAAATTATCGCAGAATAAAAAGATTTAATTTGATGAGTAATATGCTCATTTTATGATAAATAAATGTTTGATTTTTATTAATAATGTATTTAACTACCTATTTCCCTATTATAGAAAACTAATATTGACATAAGCTTGATTCAGTGTACAATAATGTACATGGGTAAAATTTACCCGGCCACAACGGCCAAGTTCTGTTTAGTAGCCACAATGACGCCGGGTTAAAGTATTAAAACCGCGTACGTGACGTAGTGAACGAGACGGATTTGAGGCTCTGTATCTCAGAGACGTTTACGAATTTGACAAAATCCGTTCGTATACTTTTTCTATGATGATACTATAAAAATATGAAATTTAAAAAAAATTCGATTTTTTCAAAATTTACAACTAGAGGACCCCCTCAAACAAAAGTGTTTGTGATATCAGAATGGGATGGAGAGAATTCTCCCGTTGAGCTGCGTTTTCTCCCTGATGTCTAGAAGTAAAAACTCGGTTAGTCTAGTGAAGAACGAGGAGCTTAGAAATTTACGTTTTCTCCTAACCAGGATTCAACCTCCAGCGGATACGCTGACTTGACCCTCTCTTCCGTATGGACGATGAAGCTCCAGTGAAAAAGGTGTTCAACGCGGTAGTTGGAGAGGGAAAAGGGTCCCTGAGTGAAAGAACCAAGTTGAAGACACCATATCATCTCTTGGTAGTTAAAGAGGAAAGAGGTTCTCCGAGTGAAAGGACAAAGTTGGAAACACCCCATCATCCCTTGATGTGACAAACTGAAGAAGACGTGCGCAATGTCGAGAAGAATTTCAACAAAAGACATTTTTTGCGGCAGGTCATATCCCGGTAACGGTTTGTTATAGCCATTTGAGTAAGTAACTAAGTAAGTAAGGTTAGGTTGGATGAGATACTTGAGTAAACTATTCGGAAAAACTCTCCTTTTTTGACACTTATTGCAATGAAAATATTTTTTTCTATATACTTAGAACCGAAAGCTTTTCATACTAGCTTTCAATTTTTTCCCAGAACCCTTAACCTTTCTTAGGATTTATTGGATATTTATTTTTTCGGCAAAAATTATCTATACGGGGTTCTCTATCAGAAATATACAATGGTTGCTCTGATGCAGAAAGAAATTATGAGAATGAGAATAATTAAGAAATTTTGTATACGCAATGAGCAAACCCTTCCCTCTACTTATGTCCGCCGCTGGTAGTGACTCACCCCACTGTGCGCCTAAAAATTCTCAGCGCTTCTCTCTACACACACGTTTAGCATCTTCAATGCGTACGCCGAATCCGCAGTCTCATTTATTGAAATTTACTTTATTGTTATTGTGCTCGTAATGGAGCGGCAATTGCGCCGCGCCAACACGTCAAAGCTTATCGTGTAACGTTTGTCCACCGTCAGCGCAACGCGTGCAACATACGCGATAAATAAATATGCAACAAGTTTATTTATATTTTATGAGCTTCGGCTGGTGCGACGTGCGCGTCGCTACTGCACTGCCACTCGGTGCCGCCACCAGCAGTCAGCAGCCAACCGCCGCTAACACTGTCACTGTCAGTGCCGCCACGGCAACGGCAACAGCAGCTGTGACGACAACAACAGCAACGGCAACATCGACGACAACATCGATTGCACCAATGAGAGACAATAAATTTCAATGGTGATTAATGGACTTTGGTGCTCGGAAGCCACCGAACTTATCATATTTCAGATATCAGCACAAATGCATATTTTGTTGTCGCTCCATATGGGCCACAACTGTCCATCCAGCCGCGCTGCCGTTGTCGCTGCTATGCAAAAGCGTTTGGTGCTGGTGCCGGCCGTCCGTCCAGCGTTGTTATGGGAATAGTCGGCACGTTGGTCCTCACGTCACGAGCCCAGTAGACAGTAAAACTATAAATAGAGATTTCTATCGGCGTTCGCAGGTGAAAGGGCGACATTGTTGCGTTCTGGTATGCAAATTGGCAAAACTGTTGAAAATTGCGCAACACAACTGAACACAGCAATTAGTGCGTCAAATCTCGAAATATGTGTCTTTGCTGTATAATTAAGAATACATAGTCGACAGTTTGGGCATACGACTGTTTCAACACTTGGATGTTGTTGACAACCGATTTTAATGGGAAAAATATGGCATATGTAAAGTGAATATAAATGTTTTCCAATGGCTATGACTGAACTTTAAAAGCTTATTGCATTGACGTTTTAGGTGGCAATGCTGTCATTTTTCGACGTTTGTGTTCTATTGCTGTCAGCATTTTAACGTGGAGCGTTACACCATTCAACAAGGCGTTGGAATTGTTAAAATTGATTATGAATTGTTGTGTTCCGTTCGCCACATTTTTTGCAAGCTACTAAATCTTTTCAAAAACATCATTTTCCATTTTTGGTTGAACAGTTTCGTGAAGGAAACCAATAGAAAATATTTGCCGAAAATATTGTTTGCATCATTTATTTTTACCAACATTCAAACGATAAGCAATTAATGAGTCAACCATTGTTCAAATCGATTGAGCAAAAGTTAAGAAATGCAATGGAAAACTTATGTACAGTGTTTTTGAAAAGTCTCTTCTTTTTTTTGAATGGCCAAAAAAAAATGTTGTCTTTTAATTGTGTTAGTCTTTATTATCCAGGAAAGTTTTTATTAGATAATATAAAAAATTAGGACTATTTAATCGACTGTACAGTGAAGGGTCTAATTGACCCCTTGACCAGTTTCTGCGGCTACTGTACAGAAATACTAACAAGTAAAAGCATTTCAGTCGGTCTCGAACAACTCAAGCATTACTGGCGCCTAGAACAATGTTACTGGGCGGACTACATCCATTTTGGTGTTTATCTACTTTTCATCTTCTTATTTGTTTTGCAATTTAATTAAAAAACAATTAAGACATTTTTTACAATTAAAAAACAATTAAGAAATTTTTTACAATTTCATTAAGAAACAATTGAGAAGTGTTTTTACAATTTCATTAAGAAAATTGAATTAGAGTGACTCATAATGGGTTAAATTGGCCGTATTATTAACATTCGCAAACATTCATACTAACAACAAATTATTTTAATTAATATCAACATTTTCTTATTTATTTATTTTCTAATTATTTTCATATGTCAGCTCGGCTTAAAAAAGAGCGATCTACGCCCACAAGGGTAACAGTTCTACGCTAAAACACCGAAAGTAATTGCATCAAATTCTAATATCCTCAATCCATCAAGAGTTATCAGATAAACCAACCAGTAAACCAGCGGGCGGCCGATCAAACAAACGGACCAACATAACATAAGCGATTCTTCATATGATTCTAATCATGTCTACTTATCTGTCTTTCTACCCTCACTAATTTTTCCTGCTGAACATTTCTCCACGCCTACCCCCTATCTCCAACCCTTAATGCAGCTCCCATACAAAACAATTGGTTTTGTAAAATGGGCTCCCATTGCTCCCAGGTTGTTCTCAGACATATCAAATTTAAGATTGGTCCCTATTAATTTTTCGTTCCAAATGTTTTTCTATACATACCTAACCGCTATCTTCATCTTTTGAGGGGGCTACCATACGAAACTGGTAATTTTCTATGGAATTAGCTCCCCACTTGTAATTGTAGTAGTTAAAGAAGCGAAAAACTACTGCACCAATTTGCATGATTTATACAACGATCGGCAACATTTTTGAATGCAAACAATTCAAAATTAATTCAAGTTCAAAAATTCTCCACCAGGGGGCGCCTCCCATACAAACGAAGTGAGGTGTAAACTTTTGGGTTTCTACGGAGCCAAAATCAAAATGTATGGTCGATACCCCATTAACATTCATACAAGGCTTTTTAACAGGGACCATAAATAACGATTATGTGATTTTTTAAAACGTAAAATCAAACTGAAGGCATCATCGGAGGTTTGTAATGTAACATAATCGATACAAAATAAAATTCAAATACCAAAATACATTTTAAATTGAAATATTTAGATTTATATCAGTTACGGTCCCAGTTTTTAAATATGATTCTTTTATGAAAACCATAAATAACAATAAATAATAAAACAAATAATAAAATAAATTAAAATAAAATAAAATAAAATAAAATAAAATAAAATAAAATAAAATAAAAGAAAATAAAATAAAAGAAAATAAAATAAAATAAAATAAAATAAAATAAAATAAAATAAAATAAAATAAAATAAAATAAAATAAAATAAAATAAAATAAAATAAAATAAAATAAAATAAAATAAAATAAAATAAAATAAAATAAATAAAATAAAATAAAATAAAATAAAATAAAATAA
Organism: Melieria picta; assembly: GCA_964056695.1. NCBI lineage: Eukaryota > Metazoa > Arthropoda > Insecta > Diptera > Ulidiidae > Melieria > Melieria picta. The sequence goes on from OZ057398.1 coordinate 48,928,274, forward strand.
AATAAAATAAAAGAAAAGAAAAGAAAAGAAAAGAAAATAAAATAAAATAAATAAAATAAAATAAAATAAAATGAAATAAAAATAAAATAAAATAAAATAAAATAAAATAAAATAAAATAAAATAAAATAAAATAATAATAAAATAAAATAAAAATAAAATAAAATAAAATAAAATAAAATAAAATAAAATAAAATAAAACAAAATAAAATAAAATAAAATAAAATAAAATAAAATAAAATAAAATAAAATAAAATAAGAAATTAAAGCATTTTTGTAAGCAGATTTCCACGTTCTACGAAAAAAAAACATTTTGAATCCCGCTGTGCCTTAACTGACCACTGGTTACTTCCATTATTGATTATTTTATATATGAAACTATTTTTGGTGTGAAATAAGCTGTAGATTTCTTAGTTTGGACACTTCTTTAAGACAATGATTTTCCAATTATTTCAAATATAATTTTGTATGAATGTAATAAACCAAATATAAACAAATGTTTGCAAATAAAAATTACGTTAATGCAAAAACAAAAACTGAATGCAATGCAACTTAGTTTCAAAATGTGGCCAACAACTTTGGCACAAAAATTTTATATTCTTTGCAGCTTTTCGCTCATCTGCTGTCAAGGAAATGTGACCTTCTTCAATCTTTAACAAAGTCATTGAAAACCCAAATATTAATGGACACTAAAACTTTTAGTACCTATAAGCATTAAAGTTCGCTCGTTTCGAAAGCAAAAAAGACGATTTTACCATTGTAAAAGTGATTGAAAAAACGCTTTGCTCCGGCGAAGCCAACAACCAGCAACAAAACATTGCAGAAAGCAACTTTGGACGCGCATATGGACTGGATCGGACTGGACTGGATCAACTACAGTCGGCTGGCGGCTGACATAAACATGAGTACGGATGAGGAAAGAAAACTGGAAAAATGAAAAATAGCAAAACAAAAAACACGCAACCAAAACATAGACGAAGGAACGAGGCAAGCAAAATGATCAACGAGAGTTTCGGTGCGATTGCAGAAGTAAATGAAAATTTAATGTGTAATAAAAGAGGAAAAATTAAACAGAAAATAAAAGGAAGTATGGCAGTTGTGAATGTAAAGAGAAAAATTAAAAATATATTAAAATATTAAATAAAAAAAGAGTGAAAATATTGTAAAAATTTCTACATTTGCTTAGAAACTAGTTGCTTTCTTTAGACAGCAAAACTAGTAAAAACTTTTATTTTATACATATTTTTAAATTAGTTTTACTTACAAAGTACGTCAGCAGACGAGTTATTGAATGTCGCACAAGCTCCCAAACTTCAAAGCAAACGCAAACTAATCAAAATCGTGCCAACTTCTACTCAATTTCCGCGAAAAGCCAAATCGTCGCGTTACATTAATGAGTTTTTTTAGAGCTTTTGCTGCGCCCGACTCGCCAACACACCAACACACATGCACACAGCCCTTTGGCAGCACGAATTTCGGCTACGCTTTGACAACGCGACTCTAATCGGAAAGTCAACAGAACGTTTGTGAAAATGTCAATAGCGAAATTTATTAAATTGCTGCGCACAAGCGAAGCGCACAGCAGCGAAATGGAGAAACTTCAAAGCCGAACGCGCACAGCACGCACCGACACCGACACACGCACGCCACAAACTGCCCAGACGCGGAAATGCAACAGCGCCGCTCACTCTCTGCCAGCGCCGATCGGAGAATCGCACCGATCGAGACGTTGGTGCGCACGTTTCGGATGCGATAAAAAGTGTTCCGCACGCCGCCAAAGTACGCGCACAACTAATAAAACGCCCGACGCGAAAAAGCGCCACAACTCAAGGTGGAATGCGAAGAAACGCGCTCGCTGACGGCGGCGGCGCAAAATCACAGCAGAAAAACTGCTCGAGCCGCTGGAAAGTGCGCTCGAAAGATGCTGGCGGCGCTGTTTGGTGTGGCGGCTGCCTACGGTGCGAACGGCTCGCAGCGCTTTGGGGAAATCAGCGCAACCCCCTCGAACCCGCCCCTAGGCCCATCGTTGCGGTGCATCTTGTCCAGCAGTTAATTGCGTGCGGAAAGTGCGGCTGTGGCCAGTCAGCCAACTCAGCGTTCTAAACGCAACGCCAACGGCGAAACTCACCACAAGCGGCCCAAATGAAAGTCACCACAGTGGGCGCATTGCAATAGCAAAGATTTATTTGTTTCTCTTCGGTGCGTGTGCGTTTCCGCAAGTGTGGTGTGCTTTCCTAACAGCCGGGCAGGCGGCAGAGAGCGGAAAATTTGCGGCACAAATCAGTGGCGTACCTGGCAAAGGGCCCACAACAAAAGGGCCGAATGACGTGAGCGATCTGACCGGAATTAAAAGGCTGTGGTGGGACAGAGTCACATTAGAATTGGATAAAAAATGTATTTAAACTACACCACAACTCAGTGGCTCAGTGAGAATGTCTGACAGTCTCAACAAGTCTCGCGTTAATAGAATTAATAAGCCAACCAAACCTTCCAGTCGGATTAGCAGAAGTTATCTTCAGCGCTGAGGAAGATTTTGGTGGAAGAGTCAAAGGAAAAAATATGGTTTAAGCTGGTTTTAGGTTTCCTTATAAAGTTTGAAAGAAATACTTAGCCTATTGAGGAGGCTTGTTTGTTTTAAACTTTATAAAAAAAAGCATTAACACCAGCTTAAACCTTATTTTTTAGAACAAATGACAACTCGTGAACTTAAATGTTTTTATATACTAAAAATAAACCATCAGATTCCCAGTGCGTGAACAATGGTATGATCCGGAGTCCATGCTAGGGGACCTGACTGAAATTTTGACGGTTCCAAGACCGATAGACGTACTGGAGCTGGATGACTCTTTAATGAGAGTGTCAACTGTTACTATTCTATAGGCGGCCTGCAACTGTCTTCCAGTCTGAGGACTTCGCCATTCTGAAGGTAAAGGAGTGGATAATCGAGAAGAAATGGCGCGTGAAACGTAAAGGAATCTGTAGTGACAGTCAGACTGCACTTAAGGCCCTGGAGAACTATTTCCTGCTATAACTATTCACTATATAACCACCTTCAGACTTTCAACTCTATACAACTTAAGGGGGTCTTCTGGTTACGAGCTGAAAATTTAAGTCAATTTTTCGGAGTAAATTGCGAAGGAACTACTTGAGATAATCCAGTAATTTTTTTTTTATTTTATTGATACATGCTTTATCTTGTAAGATCAAATTTTGGAAATTAAAAGTCATCACACTCGCGACTTTAGAACGACCTTGAGGTTGTTGCCTTTTTTAAACTTGTTGGTAAGACTTCTTCAAGAAATATTAATCGAATTCGATCAATTTTTTTTCAGTTATTCAGGAGACATATGGCTATGTTTTCCCGTGTACGATTTTTTTTATTCTCCGAAAAATAGACTTAAATTTTCAGCTCGTAACCAGAAGACCCCCTTAAATAACACTGCACAACACAAAAAAAATAACAAGGTTCTGACAACGGATTCTGGTAGAGGGGACCAAAAAAAAATATACGTGTATCGGCGTTTTGAAAGTTTACATCTGAATTTTTTTTTAGGGGGGTCAAAGTTTTCCCCCTTTTGCACATTCTTATGGTGAAGCGGCATACGAAAACCATGTAACCTCACATTTTAGGTATATGATGGGTTCAGCAATTTGATGTAAAATACTACGAAGAATATTTTTGTGGAGCATTTTAACCCTGTAGCTACTATTTTATGGGTCAATTTTACCCTTTTTTTCTAAAATGCCAAAAATGTCCTGTAAAACAGGACTTTTTAAGGAAAAAATGTACCACGAAAATATTCGCCATAAAATTCGACTATAGGTCTCTGAATACATCAAAGCTCAGAAATTAACTTCAACGCCAGAATTAGGCCGAAACTGAAAATGTGTTTAAGTCTTTATTTCGTACTTATTCAAAATTGGTACTAAAATGTCCTACAAAACTTGCACGTGGAATAGCAGATGGAAGCGCAACCAATATTCCAAAAAACAATGGGAGCCGAGAGCTGAAGTGACATTAGGCGAGCATAATATTCTCCATCCACCGTTTGTGCAAAAAAAAAAAATTCTTTTACCACCATTACACATAAAACTTGGTGTGGTAAACAATTTTGTTAAGTGTTTGGATACAAATGGATCGGCATTTAACTTTCTGAAGACATTGTTTCCAAAACTAAACGAAGCAAAGATAAAAGAAGGTATGAATGCTAAAACTTTACTTTTTCATATTGGTTTTATACCAATAAATTTACAAAATTTGGTTTTTTCATTACAACGGGTGTTTTTGTTGGTCCTGAGATACATAAAAAGGCTTATGCGTAGCGCCGAATTCGATCAAATGCTTTCACCAAATGAGTTTGTCGCATGAAAAAGCATTAAAGGAGTCATTGACAATGTTCTAGGCAAAAATCGTTCTCCTGCTGCTCGAATGCACGTCGACACCATGATGAGTGCATTCGGAAAACTAGGTGTTAGTATTTCACCAAAAATTCATTTTCTGAATTCTCATATGGATTACTTCGAACATCAGTTGGCAACAGAATCCGACGAACATGGGGAACGATTTCATCAGACATGTGCCCTCATCAGGGGCGGATTCAGAAAAATATCTCGGGGGGTTTCAAAAAGTAATTCTTTAATATTTATAAAATGCATTTTAATTTCTATGTAGTTTTAAAGTCGATCCTAATATTTCGGAGAGGTTCGACCCCCAACTCGCCCCCCTGAATCCGCCACTGGACCCCATTTAGGAACGGTATAAAGGCAAGGGTATTTAATCTTTTATAGCTGATGTATGCTGGACATTATTTGATAACGGTGTTAAATTGCCAAGAGCTAAACGCAAAATAAAATGAATACCTTAAATACCCAAAATTGTTCTCATTTTTCTATTATATATATTATATCTAGAGCTTTCTTTTATACGGTGACTTATAGTGACATTTTGCGTTCAACAATTTTCCCATACACACTAACCCTCAAAAATCAAATTTTGTAGGAGATTTTAGTACCAATTTTTAATAAGTGCGAAATAAACACTTAAATACATTTTCAGTTTTGGCCTAATTCTGGCGTTGAAGTTAATTTCTGAGCTTTGATGTATTCAGAGACCTATAGTCGAATTTTATGGCGAATATTTTCGTGGTACATTTTTTCCTTAAAAAGTCCTGTTTTACAGGACATTTTTGGCATTTTAGAAAAAAAAGGGTCAAATTGACCCATAAAAATAGTAGCTACAGGGTTAAAATGCTCCACAAAAATATTCTTCGTAGTATTTTACATCAAATTGCTGAACCCATCATATACCTAAAATGTAAGGTTACATGGTTTTCGTATGCCGATTCACCATAAGAATGTGCAAAAGGGGGAAAACTTTGACCCCCCTAAAAAAAATTCAGATGTAAACTTTCAAAACGCCGATACACGTATATTTTTTTTGGTCCCCTCTACCAGAATCCGTTGTCAGAACCTCGTTATTTTAAAAAAAATTTGATTTTGTTGTGCAGTGTAATCCAACTCAGTATTTGAATGTTCAACATGTCCCATTTTGCATGTTTTGTACTTTTACACAAATTGGCACCACTGGGTCCTTCAGGCAACCTCAGACTCTCAGCTAGTTTTTGCTGTTGGCCCGCAGGAAGCCAACAGCGCAACATTAAATACTCCACAAGGAACCATTTGTGCCGTTTTGAGGCTCTCACTGCTGCGAGTGTAAGTTGCAACAGTTTTGGCTGCCGCTGGCCACATGTTGCCTGCGATGTGCCGTGCATAAGCAACATTAGCTGACAATTGACGTGATAGCTTCACAACCAAAGCAAAAGCGTGTCGCTTGGCAATAAATGCAATGAGTAATTCGAAAGTGCACCAAAAGCTTTGCCGCCTGTCCAATAAATTTGCAAATGAAATGCGCATAAAACTTAATTGTGTACTAAACTCAAATAATGAAATGAAATAATGTGGCGTTAAATATGGGAAAATGCCATTCGTATTTCTGCATTTTGAAAGACTTTAAATTTAATTTGAAGTTATTGTTCTTTTATCTAATAACTGAGCATCGTTTCAGTAAGGAGAGTTCAATAAATTGCAGCCAAATTTGAGGTTTGTTGCGGGTCAAATAAAATATATTTATTTATTAATTTATTTATTAACTAAGCTTTGAGACTGGACTTAATTTAGACTCAATGATCGCTTAGCAAACGTATAAAATGTTGAAAAAACTGCAAACGTGTTGCTACTTAGACGCTTGGAAGTTACTCAAATGGAGCGATCGATGATCGCGGTTGGTCCATCCTAAATTATTTTGACACGATCAGGATCGTGAATAGTCCATCCTAAATTATTAGAAAAACGACCTGATCGTGCATTAACCAAATCTGTGCACAATCGTGATCAGTAATTAGTGAGTTTGTATTTTGCTCACCCGACCATCGTGCATAGAAAAATTCGTTACTATCATTACTGCGATCGGTGATTTAGTATTTTGTTGTACACAATCACAAAGATGAAAGAAAGGTACGGAAAGGATAAAATACTAGTATTAAAAATTCAAAGAACAACTAGAATATTGAGTTTTCCTAGCAGAAGGATTGACTACAACTGTTAGACATTGTGGTCGACAGTCTTCATGGCGAAACCAAATTATATATTTTGACCAAGGTTGCCACTAATACATTTTTTTTAACCAAAATTTTTCCAAAAAGACTCAAAATGAGAAATAAGAAACCATTCAGTTTTCGACAAATTTCTTTTTTTAACACCACAACAAAACATTTATAACTTTTATATCGAAATTTTTCCGATTGCTCTCAAAAAGTTTTTTATTTTTTGCTGACCAAAAACCCAAGTGAAATAAAAAAGCTCACTTTTGGTCAAAATGGATCAAAAGTGGCAACTGTGATTTTAGCCTTTAATAAGTTATTCCTGTTTTTTATGGTTTTTCTTAGTTCAATGCCATAATTAATATATTTCTTGTCATTAAATTAACGGAAAACCTGTCCACTCCAAAGCTCTAATTTTTCTATTAGCCTCTACTTTTGTCTGTCTTTCAGGTATCACTCGAATTCTAAGAAACGAAACGGTTGTCGAGTCCATGAAATAATTTATTAATTTCTTGGCATCTAAAAATAAGAATGAATTAGCTAATAGAAATTATGTATTATCTATTGGAATAAGTGAAAGTCGGAAGGAACAACGTCTGGTGAATACAAAAAGTAGACCCCCAAGTAAACTTTGACTGGTTTTGCAATATATGGAGAAGCCAATGAGTGGATCTACCGCAAAGTCACTTTATTGCCTTTTCGATATTGCAGCCGATTATTCTTCAATGTTCGGAAGCGATTTCTTCCCTTCTGTTGACGCCTTTCCCCTCAGTTGACATTATTCAGTACATTCCACAGTGATTCGTTCCATAGACAATATTCAAAAATTTTATAGTCTCAGAATTTAACGATTTTGATGTCATTTAAAAAGAAAAACTCCAACTAAGAAAACCCCAAAAAATCTGTGCGAAAAATTAATTAGTGTGTGTGTGCAAGAGCTGCTTAAAATCGGAACTTTTTTCACAAAAAAATGTAAACACACGTTTTCTGTTTTTTAGTTTATTGATTAAAAAAATCGTAAAAATTCATGGTTAGCAAGAAGTTGCTGAAACTTTCAATAAGAATTAAGAACTGTTGTGTCCATTTTTGCTTTCAATGTTTTCTCAAAATTTGCAAAGCTGAGGCTTTTAATTTACTTTTAATTTAAAATATTTTTCAAAATTAAAAACCTGAAAATTGGCAAAACCTAGAGGAAAATATCTAAAAAGTATGTAAAAGTATGTTCCTGGATTTTGTAATATTTTAAGAAGCATTCTTTTTTTAAAGAATAATGTAAACTCATCCTCCGATATCTTCCGATCTCAGAAAAGAATTCAATTTAAAAAGTGGTCTAAACACCTATTTTTCGACCAAAAATATTTTTTTCATCCCACAAAAATTAACCCTTTGCTGCATGGCATTGCATATATGCAATGTTAACTTTTCATAGATTTGGAAACTTTTCTATGCAACATTTTGCAGTCATTCATTCTTACGTTGTGTCTTTTATGTTAAAACATTTGGTTACTAACGGAATTTGGTGAATAACATTGAAAGTATAGATAAAACCGAATCTAGAATAATGTAGATAAAACCGATTTTCTTTTCGGCGGTAGCGTTCTCAGCAGGATATGGCAAATTTCCGCAAAACTTCTTAAATAGATCAGGAACTCAACAAAATTTCATTTTTATCATCATAACTTAACAAGCAACAAGAATAATATAGCAAAAATATTTTTTCTTCACGGAAATTAAATCATGCAATGAAGGATTAAAGAACTCATAAAAAACCTATTAACCCTTTCGCCACAGGTTAGTTAAGATTTTTAACACTAGAAAGACAATTCGTCATTTTGACGGTTTTTCATTTTTAAATATCTGTATTTTCTTTTGTATTTCTATCAACTTTTGCTTTGATGACTTTTATTTTTTTATCGGGTTCTACAACTAGTTCTACAATTAAGGTTCTACAACTACAATGAACCAAATCCGATGTGAACCTTTCGAGATATCAGCGGATATAACGTATAGTCTTTGTAGGTAAAGATAACTTGCGGTCTTTCTAGTGTTAATTTAATTCAACAACATTTCATAAAAACTTTTTTAATTTTTATTTCTGAACCCTGGACCCTTTTAGAGTGTTGCCATATGAAAGCAAACATATCTATGTGGCTGTAAAAATTACTTAAACATAAAATTAAAAATTGAATTTTTTCGAATATATTTTTTTTTAAATATTTTTTCATTCACCTTAGCTAAAATTATTTAAAAATTTATTTGAATTAAAGTTAAAAGTCAAATAAAAAATGTCTCTTATTCTTCTACTTGTTCTTCCTTTACTATGTAAAGGAATGCTAAAGATATAGCATTCTAAAGAGTATATACTTCTCTTATATAAACTTAAATATTCAGTTAAGTAACTTTGTATTATTCCTAAAACTTCAATTATTGTAGGGACCAACAAAAAAAATTTATGCTTTAAACCATGGAGGGTTCAGACGTCCACAAAGTAGCATGTCGCAATATAGCAATAAATTAGCGAAAGGGTTAAGTAGATCGCCATGTGTCAAAGCCCGGTGCACTATACAAACACACCCACACGCAATATTCTCAACCTAACCCAACTTGCTATCTCTCCGATTTGTTCAAATCCATTTGCACACAGTTTTTAATCCTCTAAAATGTCTACTTAATTCCCCCTAACCTCAATATCAGCGCCACTATTGCCAATCTCCGAATTTCCCACAGCCGCAGCGGCAGCGCGAACATGGCCAATAAATATAGCCGTCAGCTTAGCACTTTATGATACTTTGCACGCTCGACTGTCACTGTCGGCGCATTGTTGTGGCTTCGGCGCGCTGCTTGCGGCACGGCAAAAAAACAATGCGCATGCAACGGACGCTGTGCCGCATGCAAATCTGTACAGACGCAACGACGCAAATGCCTAAATGTTGCGCATAAATCACGCAATAGCGGTGCGTCCAAGCGGCATTTCACTGTTGCTGCTTTGGTTTGTTGTTTGTTTGTTTGTTTGTTTGTCAGTCGAATCGCGTTACTGCTCGCATTTGGCAGTTTCTGATTTTATGCACTTAAGCAGATTTAGTTGGAATTTATTGTTGTTACTGGCTGCTGCCGGCTGCGGGTACTAATGCCAATGCTTTTTGTTGCTGCTGCAATAAAAATTATTGCAATCGATAGGCAGTTGTGACAATTTGCAGCCGCCTGCTACTGCGGCCGATTGTTTAAGTTGCACGCTCAATTAGGAGCAACGCACAAATTTGCTTTACATGCAACGCATTAGTGGCATGTTTCATGCCGCTTTTGTTACTCTTGTTCTTGTTTTTGTTTTTATTTGGTTTTCTGTGGCATTGATTTGTGTTGCTGCTGTCGGTTTCGGCACGACAACATGTACCCGTTCATTGCTTTAATCTGCGCGCTGATAAGCGAAATGCGACTGGCAACTTTTATGCTGATTCAATGTCGATTCGTAAGCGCGACACTGCATTCCGTCAGGCAATGCCGAATCAATCAAGTTTCTGATGCGCCGATGTCACGCCAAGCCACGCCACGCACCGACATCGACATCGACAGACAGGCAACTTGCGGCCGTCAGCCGGATTGATTCCACTTATCGCTGCGGCAATGATGAAATTGCTGCCATGAATGTTACTGCAACTTAATCAAAAGCGCATGCAACATGTCAACCATTGCAGTTGGCTGGCCACATTCTGGCTGTCATTGATGTGGCCGCACTGACAACGATGCCAGACAGCAGTCGGAGTTACCAGGCGTCATGACTAAAGCTGCTTATTGAATGACATTGTAAACAATTTTTTCAAAGACATAAATTTGCGGCCAATAATGTGGGTCAATGGTTTATCAGACTTTTTAATCAACAATAGTTGACTCAGTGCAAGCTGAGAGAAGTGGGATCACAATAAAAAGAATAACACCAGAAACAACCCAGAATAGACCCAAGTAGAAAATATTAGGTTCTTTTTTATATCACATTGACATGAAGTAACTGTCCCCATACACCGTTGGGAACCACAAATAATCGAAACTTCGCTATCTCCCTAATATCCAGAATTCAAAGCTCAGTTATACCCTATTCAGACAGACAGCTTTATTTCGCAATTAAGACATTTTCTCAATTTCTTCTCAATTTAGCTCTAAATTGAACTCAATTTGTCATACAAAAGCTCTTAACCCGTACCGAAAATTTGTACGATATATCGTACAATTTTTTCGACGATTTTTTATTTGACAGCGAACGCACTTTTTATGGAACAGCTTTTTAATTTTCATTAAGTGGGCTGTGTTGTATCATTCTGTTAAAAAATATAAATCATAGTAGCCGTAGCTACACAGTATGAGTGCGTTTTGTAAGCAGCTTTTTGCAAGAATTTGAAAAACCAGCAAATGACGGTACTTCTGCGTAGGAATTTTTAAATATGTAATACTTTTTGGTACCAAACAGCGTAACAATTTCAAAGTTTGAATTTCAGTTGATTTATAGAACTTACTAAATTTAAAATTTTTTGCGTCTAAATGTTTTTCCCGAGTCTTTAAAAAAAATTGTACGATATATCGTACAAATGACCACAAGGGTTGCAAAGCCTTGTACGATATATCGTACAAATGGAAAGCAAAGGTTGCAAGTTGTGTTTGCATTTTTTTGAAGTTGTGGGTTTGGTAACAGATTTTTTGCGTTTGCTTGCCTGCCACACCCATCTGTAAACCACGTGACTAATAAAATTCGACTATTCCGCAATTTTCGATCAAAAATAAGAATTACTAGACTAGTTTCCGTTTTACTGGGCAGACACAGGTTATGTAAGGTTAGACATGCGTACTTGCCACTCCCACTACGATAATAAGAATGGGCTATATTCAGTGCCTTTCTGTAAAACTGTACGAATTTTAAGTGATTCTGTGATTTTATTGAGAGGAAAAGGGCTTTACAACAACAACAACGGGTATATAAGACCGAATAAATGTGAATTAATTGTTTATATATAAAATTTTATAACTTTCGATCAGAATGAAATCACGTTTTAATTTTTTGTTGTTATAATTTATGTTTTCTATCAAAAAATCAATGAATTGTTCATAAAACTTAAAAAACCGAAACCAAAAATTCATGAATTTTTACTCCTTTGTGGACCATTGTACGATATATCGTACAAAATTAATGAAGCTGCAATTCTCAACCAAAATGATTTTTTTGAAATTTTTTGGCATTTTATTGCTAAAATGTTCAATGAGAGTCAATATTTTAAAGGAAAAATTTGTATCTCAAGAAAGGGAAAGGGTTAATTTAGCTAATTGTAATTAGCGTTTTATTGATTAAAAATTGAGCTCGATCCGCCATGCAACCCTGAGTCGTGCTGTTATCGATAAACAAATTCATTTACAATTGACGACACCAAAACAAAATGAGAAACTGACAGCAGCGAAAAACATTTGTTAACATTTGTTTGCTTTGAAATTTCGTTAAAAAACTTTGTTCATTAGTAGGGATGTTGAATAAACATTACTCAATAAATGTTTTTCAATGTTCAATACGTTTTTTAATAAAAAGAAAACTTTCTTCCTTTAAAACAAAAACGTGTTCGATAACAGCTAAATTGAGGTGTGTGAACAGCAAAAGCGATAAACTCAATTAAGAACTAAATTGCCTCAATTTATTTGGATGTCTGACAGGATATTAAAACAAGTGTAAAACAAGAAGAAGAATTTTGGTCTTCCTCTGGCAGGAATGGACACAGTCGCTTCTCCATCTTCTAAGAGCAGCTAACTAACCTAACCTAACCTAAGCCTTGTAAACTAACAGCTTTTTAGAAAACTTCCCAGCAACTGAATCATTTTTGTGGGTAGGTTCTAACTTCAATATCGAATCGATATTTGTATTCGAAAAGTGTGCAGTCTTCAATTGTACAAAATTTTGAAGCCATTAATAGTGAGTTGAATACGTCCTACGTAACAATTTTATAAATTTCTTTTTTTTAGTATCGTTTTAATTACCACATTTGACAACAAATTTGAAACGGAAAACTGATCTTTTGCTAAAAGTATCTATTCTTTGAAAAAATTCTCAATTTTTCAAAAGATCGATTCTTGAAAGCATCGAAACTTCCCATCATCAATAAAATTCGTATTTCTTCATTTTTAATTTTCATTTATTTTTCTATGCAATATCACTTAATGTTTCTATTACTTTCATTCAAGTCAATTAAGTATTTTGCTGCCATATGGTCACCTCGGCCATATCAGCGCGTTGTCTGCATAGCAGTCAGCCGCTGCTTGTTGTTGATGTCTTAATGCAATTGGTGGGAAATTAGCCAATCGTTAGATTGTTGCTATCATTTGCGATGCGAAGGAAACGCAAAGACAACATTTTCCAACAGCCAAATGCCAGAAATCCAATATTGTTGGTATTGAAAGCGGCCGTCCCAGGGCACTCAGGTTGCAACCGGTTGGCGCACGAACAACGCCTGGTGGCGTCCTGCTACGCTGCGCGCCATGCCACATCGAGTCAGGCCATGGATCACCGATTGTAGATATGTGCAATTATCTCAAATGCTGAGTAGAGCACTTAAAATTTACAATTTGATGCCACTGCAGGAAGTTAAGAAGCCGCAAGGCCAAAAGCCAACTTGACACCAATTCATCGTTTCGAGGTGATAAATAAAGCTGACAGGTTTTTCTATTTTTTTTTCTCAATTACTTTGAACAGTTGTGTGTGCTGTCAACAATATGCAACATGTGACTCGGCACAAGAAATAAATAACAGTAAAAAAATTAAAAGAGGCCGACGCTATGTTTGTTTGCCTTTGAAAATTCTGTGGGTGTTCTCCAAGTTGCGACTTAATCTTATCAGCGCATGTAAAGGCAACTTACAGTAGGTGGATCTGATGCTGATAATAGCAATCATAAATTTCTACGAAAGCTGTACAATTTTACACTGTTAAAAAGTAGAAAGCGGGTCAACATTAGTGTGAGTCAGTCATCAATGAGTTGAACCAGCAATTATTTATTTATTTATTTTAAATTTATTCATTTAATTATTTAATAAATAAACAAAGATTATTTGTAATTAATTATAATAATATAATAACTATAAATAATGTAATTAATTAATAATTAATTAATTAAATAAACAAAGATTATTTGTTTATTTATTTATTTATTTATTTCATTCATTAATTATTTTTTTATTTTTATATTTATTTAGTTATTTAGTTATTTATTCAGTTATTTATTTATTTATTTATTCATTTATTTCTTTTTTTATTCATTTATTTAATTATTTATTTATTTTTTGATTTTTATTTATTTTTTCTTATTTATTTGTCTACGGGGCTTAGCCCTTACAGACTACAAGTAACTTAAATCTAACATAAAAATTTGCAAAAATTTTTCTTTAACCCTTTCCGGTAAATTTGCACATTTCTTGAGATACAAATTTTTCCTTCAAAATATTGACTCTCATTGAACATTTTAGCAATAAAATGCAAAAAAAATGTCAAAAAAATCATTTTGGTTAAGAATTGCAGCTTCATCAATTTTGTACGATATATCGTACAATGGTCCGCAACGGAGTAAAAATTCATGAATTTTTGGTTTCGGTTTTTTAAGTTTTATGAAAAATTAAATGATTTTTTTTATAGAAAAAGTAAATTATAACAACAAAAAATCAAAACGTGATTTCATTTTGATGGAAAGTTATCTAAATTATATATGTATATAAACCATTGATTCACATTTATTCGGCCTTATATAACCGTTGTTGTTGCTGTAAAGCCCTTTTCCTCTCAATAAAATCACAGAATCACTTAAAATTCGTACAGTTTTACAGAAAGGCACTGAATATAGCCCATTCTTATTATCATAGTGGGAGTGGCAATTACGCATGTCTAACCTTACATAACCTGTGTCTGCCCAGTAAAACGGAAACTAGTCTAGTAATTCTTATTTTTGATCGAAAATTGCGGAATAGTCGAATTTTATTAGTCAAGTGGTTTACAGATGGGTGTGGCAGGCAAGCAAACGCAAAAAATCTGTTACCAAACCCACAACTTCAAAAAAATGCAAACACAACTTGCAACCTTTGCTTTCCATTTGTACGATATATCGTAGAAAGCTTTGCAACCCTTGTGGTCATTTGTACGATATATCGTACAATTTTTTTAAAGACTCGGGAAAAACATTTAGACGCAAAAAATGTTAAATTTAGTAAGTTCTATAAATCAACTGAAATTCAAACTTTGAAATTGTTTCGCTTTTTGGTACCAAAAAGTATTACATATTTAAAAATTCCTACGCAGAAGTACCGTCATTTGCTGGTTTTTCAAATTCTTGCAAAAAGCTGCTTAAAAAACGCACTCATACTGTGTAGCTACGGCTACTATGATTTATATTTTTAAACAGAGTGATACAACACAGCCTACTTAATGAAAATTAAAAAGCTGTTCCATAAAAAGTGCGTTCGCTGTCAAATAAAAAATCTTCGAAAAAATTTTACGATATATCGTACAAATTTCCGGAAAGGGTTAAATTCTCTCGTTACAAGAACAAAGGCGCAAGTCAAAGTGCGAAGAATAAATGTTTGCCAACGGACGCTCCCTACACATTAATAATAAAAAAGCCATTCGAAATCATTCATTCATATATAATTGCACCAACAACACATGTAACTGCTTACTTACTGCCAACTTATCTTTGGTCTCCCTAAAAAACATCACTGCTAATTTTCTGCTATTTTCCACAGCTTTTGCCTCAAGTGGCCGCATGTCAACAAGGAAAATGTCTAGTGACATTTTTTATTTGTAGTGTGCCACTGGAACAGACGCAACACCACCAGTGGCTAGAACGTCTTGCTCCTTCTCCCTCGCACTCCTTACCGCACACAGTGTCCAGTACCACAGCTAATTACAGATGCAAACATGATAAGATAAGAAGGATGACAAAGTTGAGGGATTTCCATGTACCGAGCCGTGGCCGAACAAGCGGCAAGTGCCACTGGCCACTGGCCACTGGCCACATGTCGCATTGCCGCCGCAAGTGCGCAAACATGCCCACTGCGAACACAACACGAAACATGCGCCGCATCCTGGTGTCGCTGCGCAGGTGCACCACACCAGCGCCGCATCGCAGCCAAAGTGTGAAGCGACACTACGACGGAGCGGAGTGTCGACGGCGTCGAACATGTACAAACTTATGTTTTAATTAAGGAAGTGCGACAGGATCGAATGACACAGTGTGCCCGCGGTGCGTGGACAAGCTGCGCCGGCGGACAGACAAATAGTCTCGCCTGACCAACGCTCAACGCTCAGCGACGAGTAGCAACAGCGAAAATTGTTGCAGCTACCGTTGCTGTCGTTCTGCAGCCGCCTGTCGCATGGCCGAGAATTGATGAGCCTGTCAAATGTTCGTTTCGATTCAATTTGCCAATAAAAGGGATATCACAAGCGAAATGCAAACGCAGAGCCAATTTTGCCAAAGTTTTGATTGCCTGCCACAACAAGTGGCACATTCGTTACGGCAGCTGCGGCCAGTCGGCTGCTGCGGCTTTCGATCGATCGATCGATCCTGGCCGGTCGACTGGCTGATTGCTTTGGCACTGGTTGGCGCACTGTGCCAAGGCGCCTTTATCGCAGCCACAACCAGTCGACTTGATTTCATACGCCATTACGTTACGGATTATGGGTTATTTGAAAAGCGCGCCGAGAATATTGTGGCGGCAACTTTAAGCCGAAATTGAATTATGCAAAGAGTCAGAGGAGTAGAGAGGAAATGGGAGCAAGATTGAAGTGAAATTTTGGGAGAATTGTGAATATTGAATCAGTGTGGTTTTTCAATCAAATATGTAAGTAGTTATAGATAATTTAAATTGAATTTTTCGTTTGCATTTTCATTATATTTAATTGAAATTTATCTACTTCTCATTTTCATTTATGTTTCATTTGAATTTCTTATACAATTTTAAGCTTTTCCAAGGTCTTTTTGCTCCCACGATGCTTGGCTTTGTAGCTCGATTGAGAAGCTACGAAGGGGGTTTTGAAAACCCAGTCATATTTAAATGCGAGTTGAATTTATTTTAGGAATTTGGTGATGTAAATTATGCGAAGATCTGGTAAAGTTAAATATTGTTTTCACGCCTTTAGAAAGACAAAGCTATTGGCTGCTTCTGTCGATACTCGTACACCAAAAATGTGATAATCCATTGAAGATCATTCTTAATGGAACAAACATCATCAGAGCTGCCAATTCCGACATTCTTACACCACCCATAATGGAAGAAATGTATTGGGATGTGGTGAGACAGACAACAACAACAGTGGGTATTGCAAGGATTGAAATCGGCCCTGTTCGCTTGACCCCATTTGGAGATTGTTTGTAGGTCGCTGTTAAATGGAGAGACCTGACCACATTGCGTCTTGCAGGGATTTAAGTCACTGCGCTTACGATTCCCCAGACCTCACTTGGAGATTGGTTTATTGGTCACTTTTAAATGGGGAGACTCGTTTGTGGTATAACCGACGGATCTTTCTTACTTGAATTTGAATCTTGAGTCTTACGACTCACTTGCTCCCACTTGGACATTGTTTGTAGGTCGCTTACACCCTTAGCAAGGTGTCATTCATAATGCGTAGTTCCCTCTCAATATCCAAAGAGCTCCGGAGTTTTGTGAAATAGTTTGAATGGCAAATGGTGCTGTGGTCCATAAACGAGTAAATACGACTTTTCGTTGACGACAGTTGGTGGTTGATGAAGATAATGAAAAGGGTTGGGGAAAAAGGCAGAACCATGTGTCACTTCTGCACTGAGGAAGTGCTTTTCGAGGCTATACTATCTATCTCTCTCTCACTATCTCTACAACACGAATAGAGGTATTCAACCCAAATTCGTTACTTTGTTAGTTTAGTACTCGGTAGTTTTGATTGTTCGATTCTTTTACAAAAACAAAATACACATACAAAACTACCGAGTACCGAACTAGCAATGTAACGAGCTTGGTGTGAATACCGCTATTGTCTTCTCTCATTAGTTTTCGATCTTTCTCTGAGGGCCGAACTAACAAAGTAACAAGCTGTGGGGTGAATACCCCTAATAACAACGTCAAATGTAATCAGTTTGGGCACAAGTTGTGCCTAATTCGGTTAAAAGCCTTGGAGACATCGAATGCAACAAACCTTGCTTTCACCGAGGCTTAGAACACTATTATTCCATTTCTCGGCAATGAAAGCCATAAGGTCTCCTTTCGAACGCTGTCTTGACGGTCCAGATAGCTCCAACATAAATCACAAGGTAGAAGTTGATGCTTACTAAGGCTTTGGAGAGCACCGTACATATTGCACATGGGTCGGTAGTTCACAGGGCCTGTAGTCTTCAATCTTCTGTAGTTTTCAACGATCGAACCACACCATTTGGTGCTTTCGATGTCTTCCCTTTTCATGAGTTACCTAATCCAAAAAGTCAATGAAGATTTCGATTCTACAAACATGTTTAACAACACCATTTGATGCCTTCGATGTCTTTTCCTCTCCTGAGTTACCTAATTCCAAAATTCAACGAAGACTTCGAATCTTTAAACGTGTTCAACAACATCATTTGGTGCCCTCGGTGTCTTCCCTTTTCCTATTCCAGGGAAATTCAACGTGAACTCTAAATCTTCACGTATTAACTTTCCATAAATCATTTCCCTAAGCTTTCTACTGTATTTCTTACAATCAATCGACTGCATTGGGGGCCATTTATTATGCGCCTCGAAAGCGGAAAATGTAATTTACGCATAACCTAAAAATTAACCAAAAAAGATGGTTGAACAACAAGCAAACCCGCAGCGAAATCGCTTTACAAGGCACCGCGGCGGCAACGACGACACAGTTCCGCAGAGGCCGATTCTGCGTAAATCAATTATCCCCCGAAAGACAGCCAGCCAGTCAGACAGACAGCTGGCCAAACGGACGCGCACACTGACATGCACAAACGCCTGTCCGCTGGTTGCGCGCATTGCGCATTGCGCGTTTGTTGCATCAAATCATTCGGATTTGAATTATTTTGCCGCGCCGCCGCAAGCGTTGTTCGCGGCGCGCCGTCAGCCAACGTCAACACAGCCATTTCAATTTAAATGCCCATAAATCAGGCAGCCAATAAATGCGTTAAGTATGCGTACAAAGCGCACAACAGGCGGCCGCCCGACGTAACGCTCATTAAAATCTACCTGCAACATTTCAGAATTATTGCTTCCTGCTTGTTTTATTCAAATCGAAAACCACGGAAAATCGCCAATCACCGATTGCCATAGTCTCGCATTTCCATACGTACGCGCGCAACTCGGCTCGGCTGCGTGCGTCGGCTTGTCGGTTGTGCGCGTATTGTTGATTGTGCTGATTGCTCGTTAGTTGGCTGTATTTTGTGTGTGTTGAAGGTGTTTTTGTTGCACTTGCAAAATTGGAAATGCAAATTGTTGCACCATGAAGGCGTCTATTCGAATGCAGGCCGGTTGTGCGAACCAAAGCCGCCACTGTGTCGAACTTCAAATGAACGCCTAAAGGTATGCAATGCATTTTCGTTACAACTGATAAGCAACTTGAATGTGTACACTGAAAAAACGATTTGCGTTGAAACTCCAAACGGACTTGATTGAAGAATTAATTGAATCGAAATTGATTTGAAAATATTTTGGAAATTTTAAAAGTTGTTAACAAAAAATACAAGAAAACGAAAATATTTAAAACTAATGAAATTAATAATAAAATTGATGAATTAATGAAATAAGTTAACCCTCAAATGACTCAATGCACATCTTTGAATTAAACGCCAATGAAAATTTTTGTAAAGGCCCACAAATTCAAAATCTTTTTACTAAATAGTATTAAATATAAATCGTTTAGGTAAGATTCGATTGCAAAATTAAAAACTTTAAATTCATGAGATCGCTCTCGTACGCATTCGGATGGCCAGATGCACTAAAAATATAGCTCAATTGATTCTTTCGTTTGAGTACAACTTTTGAGCCGAATACCATTCAAAACCATATTTTGTACCAGCAATTTTTGTGTACTGTGTGCGTTACTGGACTAATGTCCTGTTCAGACAGCCAAATAAATTGAGTCAATTAAGTTTTAAATTGAGTTATCAGTTTTGCGGTTCACACACACTCAATTTAGCTTACTCTGTTATCGAAAATGTTATCGAACATGTTTTTATGTTGATGGAATAAATGATTTTTTCACTTTATATATAAAAATTTTTCTCAAAAACATTTATTGAACACTAAGTAATATTTACAAAAATTCAGGAAATGTTGACAAACGTCTTTCGCCTTTGTCAGTTTCTTAAATTCGTTTTATTTAGTTCCATCAATTGTGAATGAATTTGTTTATCGATAACAGTACGACTCAGGGTTGCATGTCAATTGTTGTTGTGGTCAATTAAGCGCTAATTGTAATTAGCTAAATAGAGATTTTTGTATGAGAAATTTAGTTCAATTTAGAGCTAAATTGAGAAAATCTCTTAATTGCTCGCTATCTGAATAGGGAATTATCGAAAATGATATCGAACATGATTTTTTTTAATGATTTTTTCTGTTTATGCAAAAAAAGTTTTTGTAAACATTTATTAAAAATTTAGTAATATTTACAAAATTTTTCAAACAAATGTCTTTCGCTTTGGTCAGTTTCTCAAATTCGTTTTGGTTCCATCAATTGTGAATGAATTTTTTTATCGATATCATGGCGAATCGAGCTCAATTTAAACACAATTAAGCGCTAATTGCGATTAGCTAAATTGAGATTTTTGTATCACAAAGTTCAATTTAAACCTAAAATGAGAAAATGTTTTAATAGCACATTTTAGCTGGTTGTCTGAACAGGGAATAATCCTCCTACTGGGCAGTGTTGCCAGATCAGGAGATGTTCTCCTAGATTTAAAAGATTCTTGGCTTTTAAGGAGAATTTTTAGGAGGAAGATTTGTTTAGGAGCAAGTTTAGGAGATTTTGATGACGTTACATATGACATCATTAGTGGCACTGAAGTCCTGAATATGAAAAGCTAAGTATCCAATTTAATTTAATTAAATTTTATGCTTCAAAGTGTATAATTTATTCAATGAATCAAAGAAGTTTACAAAAGTGAATTTCATATCGATCTCATTTTTAAATGTTTTGTTTGCATTAGGTTGTTGTTAAGCTGAAGCTGAATGAATTAAAAAAGTTGCAAAAAAATAAATAAATTTTTTTTTATGAGAAATTTAATTCCTTAGTTAAAAAACAAATTTTAGGAAATTTTTTTAATTTTTGGTAGAAAATTTCAGCTTTTTTTATTTAGGAGAAAGTTTACAAAAGCAAATTTCATACCGATCTCAATTTTATGTTTTTTGTATTAAGTTGTTGTTAAGCTGAAGCTGAATAAATAAAAAAGTTGCAGTAAAGAAACCTAAAGATACTTTTATTTTTTTATGAAAAGATTAATTCCTTAGTTTATAATGACAAAAATAACAAGAAATTCAAGAGAGTTTTTAAATTTTCAGGAGAAAATTTAATTTTTTTAAGATTTAGGAGAAAGTCAGTTTTGGTATCTGGCAACACTGCTACTGGGCGTTCGAGCTCCTTGAGAGAGAATCTGCTGATATAAAATTCGAAACCTCAGTGCAGGAAAAGAAAAACGCATCGAAAGTTTTGCTAAAACAAAAATTCCGTATTTTGTCTAAACTCCTCTGAATCTCCTAATGAAATCGCCAATCTGGCAACCCTACATCTATGCCATATAGTCAGAAGGCTGCTAAACCGATACAGGAGAGCCATTTGCACCTTTGAGCAGTTGGCTTCGAAGATGTCCGACCCCAATGTCGCTGCAACTAAATAATACAAATTTATGGCAACATCCTACAAATAAATTCACAAACGTCTCAACAGTGCTCACACTTTCCCACACTTCTCAATAGCGGTGTCACTTAGCGTCGCCACAAAATCAAATATCGCCTTGCCACAACAAAAAGCAACAACAAAGCGTAACAATAATAATTAATTGCGCAAGCCGAACAAACGCTCTTCAATTGATCAGAGCGAGCAATGGAAAACAAAGGCCTAATTTAATTAGCGTAATTCACACACTCGATCGAAAATTGAAAATTGAAAATTGACAAACGTAAATTGTAGTGGCGACACGCTGACAATTGCAGCGCGAACGAGCCGCTGCCGCTGTTGATGTTGATGTTGTTGACATTGAGCTTGGCAACTGGTGGAACGATGACGCTCGTAGCAGCCGAAATTACCGCAATTCTCACAAGTAATAAAGTGGCAATTTCGAGTGGCAGCGGCAAGAAGTTGGCTGCGCAATGAAATTCAAGAATTAAAGGCGTGGCCAGTCTGAAACCACTCAAAGGTTTCTGCCCTCGCAGCAAAGCACTGTCCCCCAGTTTGTCACAATCGCAACTGGTCATTTGGCGTGGCTTTTATTGTATTTACCGCACAAAAATAACTGCAAAGCTTCGCCTGCCTCACTTACAGTTAGTATTTATTTTTAAGCTGTTTGCTTATACATATTTCAAATAAACATAAGTGCCACTTAAAACCCCCCTGTGGAGTGCAAATATAAATTCACATTGCGAGACGTTCGTTGCTGTTGCTGGCGTTTCGTTGGTCGTTTTTATGGTTGTCAGCGTTTTTGCCATTGTTTTTGTTGACGTCAATACGAACCATGAAAAATTAGCAACGCACCGCAAAAAACAAAACAAAGGAGCAACGCACAAAGCCGCTCAAGCCAAGCGAAACATTAGTGACACATTTGTTTGTTTGTTTGTTTCTACAACAACTAACACGAAATGATTAAACTGTGTTGTTTTAAAGTTGCAAAACATGAAATGTCGCTGCAAATGGGAAAACTGCGTGCTGGAAAGATTCAATTATAAACCAGTGCGTACGATTTAGATGCGGGATAATTCTGCGTACGACGAGCGATACAACCGACATGCAAGTAGAGTTGCCACGCGTTGCGATTTTGAATACTTTGGTCCACTCCTAAATTTGTTAGACTGAACTTTACTATGTTGCCATGAACTCTCTAACATTAGTTAGAATTACCTGAAGATTTGATTTACAAGAATAATGGATAGAACAACAATTAATTGTTCCAGAAAAAACTAAAATGGAGAACGCAATTCGTGACAACTAAACATAAAAAAACATCGAATTAGAGAGTTTCAGTCAGTTTTGTTGGACTTATACATACAACCCACAAAGACAAAGCCCACCCACTTTTATTTGTCTGTTCCTTTAAACAGTTTATAGCAAATTTCGTACCGATATCTCAATAAGTATCTCAGTATTAGAAGAACACAATTTTTTAAAGGACCAAAAAAGCAAATATGGGTTAACAGACATGACAGATCTACGGTGACCAGTTTGGCCAAATGCTTTAAAAATATTCCCGAATTAAAAGAACATGGATCGAATGATGTTTTGTGAAATTTTCTTGTTTTTGTTTTATATTTATTTTTTCTTTTTTTAACTGACACGATTTTTAACCCTTTCCGGGCAATTTCCACATTTCTTGAGATAAAAATTTGTCCTTCAAAATATTCCCTCTTATTGAACATTTTAGCAATAAAATACAAAAAAAATTCAAAAAATCGTTTTGGTTGAGAATTACAGCTTCATCAATTTTATACGATATATCGTACAATGGTCCGCAAAGGAGTAAAAATTCATGAATTTTTGGTTTCGGTTTTTTAATTTTTATGAACAATTCATTGATTTTTTTATAGATAACATAAATTATAACAAAAGAAATCAAAACGTGATTTAATTTTGATCGAAAGTTATATAAATTATATATATAAACAATTGATTCACATTTGTTGTTGTTGTTGCAAAGCCTCTCAATAAAACACAGAATCAATTAAAATTCGTACAGTTTTACAGAAAGGCACTGAATATAGCCCATTCTTATTATCGTTGTGGGAGTGGCAAGTACGCATGTCTAACCTTACATAACCTGTGTCTGCGCAGTAAAACAGAAACTCGTCTTGTAATTCTTACTTTTAATCGAAAATTGTGGAATAGTCGAATTTTATTAGTCACGTGGTTTACAGATGTTCGTGGCAGGCAAGCAAACGCAAAAAATCTGTTACCAAACCTATAACTTTAAAAATATGCAAACATAACTTGCAACCTTTACCTTCCGATTGTACGATATACCGTACAAAGCTTTGCAACCCTTGTGGTCATTTGTACGATATATCTTAAAATTTTTTTAAAGGCTCGGGAAAAATATTTAGACGCAAAAAATGTTTAATTTAGTAAGTTTTATAAATCAACTGAGATTCAAACTTTAAAATTGTTTAGCTTTTTGCTACCAAAAAGTATTATTTATTTAAAAATTCCTCCGCAGAGGTACTGTCATTTGCTGGTTTTTCAAATTCTTGCAAGAATCTGCTTACAAAACACACTCATACTGTGTAGCCACAGCTATAATAATTTATTTTTTTAAACAGAATGATACAACACAGCCTCCTTAATAAAAATGAAAAAGCCGTTCCATAAAAAATGCGTTCGCTGTCAAATAAAAAATCTTCGAAATACAAATTTCCGGAAAGGGTTAAGAGGGTTACCTAAAATCTTCAGTTGTTGACTATGCAAAAAGAATAAAATATATTTCTGGCTTCAAAGAAAGCAAACAGTGCTTCGAGCAATTCACGGAAACTATCACTTGACATTTTCTCGGAGAATCAAACTGATGGAAATCTTTCTTTGTGGTTTGAATTCAGAGGAAAATAATCTTTACGTATAAACTTGACTCACTTCAGTGTGATAGAGTGAGAGAGAGCACTTTGACCAAGTTTAAAGTCAATAGGCCCAATAAATCAAATTTATCTTAACCCTTTGTTGACCCCGTTAGATGTTTATGAAAAAAATACTTGTTTAATTATTTCTCATTTTAAGTGCTTTTACTTTATTTTATGTCAATAGACCTCTTAAATCATGTTTCCCCATATAAACTCTTAACCCATTGTTGACCACGTCAGATTTTGATTTTCGAAAGAGTGAAAATGTGTGTCAAATTATTTCTTAGTAAAAGTACTTTCCCCAAATTTAAAGTCAATAGGCCCAATAAATCAAGTTTCTCTTAACCCTTTGTTGACCCCGTCAAATTTTTATAAGAAAATACTTGTTTAATTGTATATCATTTAACCCTTTGTTGACTCCAATAGAATTTTATGAAAAAATACTGACCTAATTATTTCTCATTTGAAGTGCTTTTACTTTATTTTAAGTCAATAGACCTCTTAAATCTTGTTTCTCCATACAAACTTTTAAACCCGTCGATGTTGATTTGGAAACAATCAAACATGTGTCTTATTATTTGTTGATTTCAAGTGTTTGCGCCAAGATTGGAACCAATAGACTCAT
Organism: Melieria picta; assembly: GCA_964056695.1. Lineage (NCBI taxonomy): Eukaryota > Metazoa > Arthropoda > Insecta > Diptera > Ulidiidae > Melieria > Melieria picta. The sequence continues at coordinate 48,953,269 of OZ057398.1, forward strand.
TAATTCATGTTTTTTACAGTTTTTCTATACAAACTGTTAACCCGTAGTTGCCAGTCAGATTTTGATTTTCGAAAAAATGAAAAACACATATCGAATTATTTCACATTTGAAGTGCTCTTACCAAGTTTGAAGTTAAAAGGTCCAAAAATTGTTGTTGCTCCATATAAACATTTAACCCTTTGATTACCCCTTTAGGTTTTGATTTTAGTAAAAATAAAAAACCAGTATCTAATTATTTGTATATTTAGAGTATTTTTACCAAGTTTGAAATCAATAGGCCCATTAAATCAAGTTTCTTCATATAACACTTTAACCCATGTTTTGCCCTTTTAGACCCCGAATTTCAAAACACCCCATTTTAGCGGAAGTTTCTTTTTTTTAATGTATCATCAGTTCAAATTTCATGTTTCTAGCTTTAGCGGTTTGGGCTGGGCGATGACTAATAAGCCAATCAGACAGTCAGTCAATCAATCAGGACAAAGAATTATATGTATACATAGTACAATCTTTCATGTTTCGTGGTAGTTTTAATGCGATATTTTAGTTGTAGAGTTGACCAGGACACCAGCACCAAAGTGCTCGAATCCGATACATGTCCCGAAAAACCGAGACGTACAGCAGTCCTAATCTAAGAAAATACATTACTATAGACAGCCATAACATTCGGTTGGCATGAACAATAAAAATTAGTTTCTGTCAGCTATTAGACTGCGATCATTCTTGACTGAAATAATTCTGTATTCTTCATGCATTTATCATTCTTCCTAATACTTAAGTCTTACTTTGGGAGGAAGGACTGTCTCACTCAAGCCTAACGCCAATACTTTACTTCTAGATTCATATATGGTTCAAAGACAGCCTTGGCAGGGTTTGGGGCAGATATTATAGAAGCCTTAACCTAGACCCTGTGATTTAAAGTGTCCACATTTCATAGTTTTTTGAAACTTTTGAATGCTTTGTAGAAGAGATTCCGAAAAACAAGTCTATGGCCATTCCGTCTATGATTTTCTTTCCATGGCCCAGAGGCTGATGACACCCATAGAAACCGGACGTAACCTACACCAACAAGAACAATTACCGATCGTTGTCCACCTGTGACGCACTGTTTTCAACAGTTACAGGGTATAAAAATAGCGCATATCGGCTCGCACATCGCTGATACTACTCAGTAATATTTATTTGCCCCTCGATCTGATAAATGTCGATGGCCAGCTATCATAACAAGTGAAATTATGAATTGATTTATAATGCCAGCCTATCACTTGTCACGCACGCACACACACACACACACATAGGTACATTCATACACACGTTGAATTGTTCGAACACTCGAAACAGGTTTTATTGTCGGCAATTGTTGTTGTACACTGAAATTACGATTGCCTTGACGTCAGCCGGTCAAAGTACCGAAAATGGCGAACAGCCGCGTTACAAGTGTTTCGAAAAACAATTTGCCGTGTCAAATGCGCTGCCAAATGCCAATAACAATAACGAAATAAACACACATTAGCAGCAACAACAGCAAAAGTGAATAACCAGCAACAACAAAAACAAAAAACGGCAAACAATTTAGCGAAAGCAAAGAAAATTCAAGAAACACCAAGCAAACAGCCCAAACTCGAACTCAAACGGCACGGACACATCAGTCACCAGTCAGCAAACAGCAATCAACACCACCGACAGCAGCGACAGCATTATCGCCAAAATCGGCACTCAAGTCACCATTAACCCAATAAAACGATTACCACCGGCGATTGCGGCGCCGTAGACGTTGCCGGTGGATCACACCGCCAGCCGGACAGCCGGTGGGTTGATTGGTCGCTCGATATGTGTGTGTGTGTGTGCTGAGCCCGCTTCCACCGCACCCGCTGTCGCCTGAGTTGGTCGATTAGATTAGACCCCAAACGGGTTTGGTGCGAATCGCACACGCCGTGGCCGGTGAGGAGCACGTTGACGCTGGGTCGATCGGTCGTTTAGTCTGTCCGACGGTTGGTCGATGTGGCTGTTTGGCGGTTCCATTGACGTCATGCGAATTTTCGACGTCCATATTGTTTGGATTGTTCCGCTGTTGGTTTGAAGTTAATTGGGATTAAGAGAGCCATTGACATTGACAATGCTTGATTTTCAAGTTTTCGCCTCTTTCTGGCTCTGTCGACGGCTTCAGCCTTTTGTCTGTTGGTTCGGTTCGTTGGCTACGAACTTGTTCAGCACAAACATAGCGCAATAAGAGCATTTTTAAATATTTCGACCGGCGCATCTGCAGCCGTGGGAAGAAGAGGGAAGGCCAGATGCGACGTGTGCGCGTTAAAGTGACGTTTCAACGGGATTTGCGTGCGGATGTGGACATGGATACGGACAACAGTCGGATCCAGTCGGTCGGAACAGTTGTGCCGTTAATTTGAGGCTATTAACCCCAACATAATCTTGAACTCGGAACGAGTGAAAACATTGAAATTAAGATAACAACTTTGGATGTACAAAAGTTCAGTAAAAAACAATAATGAGGCAATAAAGTTAAATAAATGTGTAACATTTCAAATATATGTACGAGGCAATAAAAGTGGATCGACACACGTACAGTGTGTGTTTGTTTTTCTAAGAGTGATGAAACTTTATGCTGATCAGCTGTTCGTAATTGTTTCTCAAATTTCAGCTTCGAACTGTTTCAGCTGAAATTAGAGTTTGCATGCTTTAAAGCCAATGGAGCACTTCTCCTATGTAATGAAAGTTAAAGTTGCTAAAAGCAAATCAGAGATGAAAAATAAACTTATTTTGAGCTTGAGAAGAGTATGGAATGTTTTGGAGAGAACGGACATTTGTTTTAAAAATAATAGCGGTATTCACACCCAGCTCGTTATGTTGTTAGTACGGTATTCGGTTATTTTGTATCTGTATTTTGTTTTTGCACAAAAATGGAACAACAACAAAATACACGTACAAAACTACCAAGTACCGAACTAACAAATTTTGGGGCTCGATATGAATACCCCTAATGTAAAACGAGAGCACGTATATCTATTAAAAGAAATAGTTCATTGAATTCATCACAAGAACTCAACTTTCTTTCAAGGTTTGAAAACTTTTAACAGTATAGAGAGAACTTAAATTTTAAAAAGTGGTCATTCAAGAGGATACAAGTTCAACAGAGTTTATTTATACGGAATTAAGAGTTATGGCTGTAAATAATGTTCATATAGAAGAAAAACTCCATGCTAATAAATGTTTCACTATTTTCTGGACTTTGTGTTTGTGGAAAACTTTCGCATTCTACTGCTCTGTATTGAGGCCTGGGGTTTCTTATACATAAGTGTGCCTATCGAACACTAAATACAAAAGAGCCACTCAAGAGTCAAAACCGCACCTTCTAACAGTTTTTATCAATGCCGGCATTTGGCATAACTAAAGTATTAGGGCGAAAGCCGAAGCTGAATACTAATAAAAAATCATTTAAGGAAACAAAACTGATCATATTCTTCTCCTTTGTTTATTCATTTATTTGTTTCACCTAATTTTAGGTAAAACAAAAACAGTCTTAGCGTTCAGTTTCTAAAAAAAAAAAACTAAACAATTCAATTGACATAAATAGCTTATTAAAGATAATTTTTATTAATCACAATCTTGATGTCTAAAATATCGATAAAACCCGAAAACGAAATTTCAAAGCAAGCAAATGTTGACATACTTCTTTGCTTGTGTCAGTTTCTCATCTTATTTTGATTCCGTCTATTGTGATGTGGAATTTGCATGGGGAATCGAGCTTAATTTATGGGAGATTTTTTCTAGGATAAATTGAAGAAATAAAAGAAATAAAATTGAATAAATTTGTTAATTGTACAATTTAGCTGACTGTCAGGGCAAAAACATTCGGCTAAAGTATTCGGCTATTTTGGCCCAAGCCGAAGATTTAAAATTGGCCGAATACAGAAGCCGAATATTCGGTTGGACACTACTGTTCAGCAATGATCAGCTGGGTTTCCGTATCACAACCCCATAGAAAACTTGTTGTGAATAATGGGCCTTAGAGTAGTTGCCATAAACAAGCAACAAGACACAATCGAGGATTTATAGATGATTATTGAAGCTTGAAATTCGAAGCACAATTCTGTAAGAATGAGCTTTGTAAGAAGTATGTTGAGCCAAATTTTGAAGCTGATTCAAAAGAAATGAAGGCCTACTCTCTACTGATACTCTTCAAAGTGATTTTTTTTTTGTCTTTAACAAATTTTTATTTTATTTTGAAGACAATTTTTAAAGTCGTTTATGGTTCATTGTACAAGAAAAGAAAAAGAAAAATTGAATTTTTAATTTAAATTGTATTTACAAATTTTTTTATAAATTTGAACAAGACCCTTAAGTAAGTATCTTTCAAAACTCTTACAATTTGCATCATTAGATTTTTTCTTATATCTCTTAAATCGCTCAAAAAGGAAAAATATGGGTGCGTCCTTAGTTATGCTTTCCAATGTATTTTCTGGAAACCAATTCACAGTACACATCTCAAACTTTAATTATTATCTTACTATCTACTTTAACTGGAATGATCCTGTTTTGTTTCCCTGTTATTATGTTAATTGCGTTACTTCTGCAGGATCAACAGTTTTTTCCTTGTCCTGAAAATTTAAAATTTTTAAGTTGTAACTCTTTTGTATTTATTATGCGATATATTCCCATCAAGGAGCTTGAACACCTAGAAGGAGGGTTACTCAGTATGAAAAAGAAGTCAAAGTGGAAATTTGTGATTAATATCTCTTAAAGAAGAAAGTCTACTCATTTTAAAAAAGAAGTCAAATTGGTTGGTGATCAGTATCACTGAAAGAAAGGAGGACGAAAAAACACCCACTATCTGGTCTCCTTCGGTAAATCCCCGAACAAGGGATGGTTTTTAGTAGAATCCGACAGGCTGGTAGATACGGGTCTACCAGTTTCTATGAAGACTTTGCTTTCACCTTCTGCGCTTAAACAAATTCAATAAAAGGACCGATTCTTTTATGTAGCTATACTGTACTATACGCTCTCAGAACTTCAGATCTTGGGATTTTGACTAACGTTAAATGTTTAAATGTTTAATGTTCAAAGATTAATTTTAAATTGTGGTTTTATTAAAAAAAAAGACTTTCACTAAAAAGTAATTTCAAGACCGTTTTCAACATTGACGAGTTAACTGTATAATTACTTTTACTGAGATTGGAGAGAAAACTGCTAGTCAAAATATTTACTCACACAACTTCACAGCAAATTTTGTAAATCTAATTATTTCTGCTTTCCTCCTTTTCTGCTTTTTGTTCTTCAAAAACTTGTATGAAAAATAATTTGTTTTTGAATGTTTGATAAATCTCCCAGTTAACTTATCAATATTGAATGGTTAAGTTTGGAAAAATTTTCTACTGTAAAATTAAAAAACCGCAAAATCGGCTTGAGCGATTCTTACAATTCTCATCTGCTTCCTGTGATTGGCAAGCGAAGTAGACGAGCGTTTAACCAGCTCGAACTAGGAGTCGAATCCAGCTTCTGGCATGATAAATTGGTGTGACATCAGCTGGACTATCGAGGCCAACTATGAAGAAACATACTCCATACTCAAGAAAACTTCAATAGGCATCTCAAGCTCCAGTATGGATTCTGCAAGTGGTCCGGAGATCACTGCTCCAAAAACCTATGCCAGAAACGTGGTCTATAAAAAGGTATTGAGTTAAGCTTCTACAAGACAGTTTAGTTCAATTGGCGAATGATACTATTTTCATTTATTGTCTCGAAGCCACTAGAAGCCAAAATAATAAAATCGAAAATTGTAACGAAATGTGAATTGAGCACATAAAGTCTCTCTCTGCTTGATTTCTGGTCATTATAATTCTCATCTACTTCTTCAGCTACCGAAGAAGACGAGTGTTTTACTAGCTCGAACTAGGAATCAAACCCAGACCTTCTGGCATGGCGTGCCACCCATTCGACTATCGAGACCAGCTATGAAGAAACATACTCCATATACGAATAATTTGAAAGAGAATGGTTTTCAAAAAAACTTCAATGGGTTCTCAAGTTTCTGTATGGATTCAGCCAGTTGTCTGGAGATGCCTGCTCCAAGAACCCATGCCAGAAACGTGGTCTATAAAGAGGTATTGAGTTTAGTTCAACTGGTGAATGATACCTCGAAGCCACTAGAATCCAAAGTAGTAAAATCGAAAATTCTAACGAAATGTCTATTGAGCACATAAAGTATCTCTCTGCTTGATTTGTGGTCATAGCAATATTAAAGACAAGAAATGGGAAGGCCAAAATTAGAAATGTATTTTCAAGAAACAGACACGTTCATAAAACTAAATCTTTGTGATCCTCTTAGGACAATTTTTTTCGGTACGGTACGACTTATGAACCAAACGAAGTTATAGCGAGATTTCAAAATCATTATGGCGAAAGTTAGACATGAAAAATACCATGTTGTGTACTAATAGAAGCTATCCCTGAAGACTGTGGTATTGTACTAAAAAATGCTACAATGATAGCGCATTGCTACTAGTAATCGCTGAAGAAGTTATTTTAAAAAATGAGAAATGGTAGAATCGTTTCATCACCTTCTATATCGATGTTCAGAGCGAGAACCAAAGAGAATCCAGTACAAGATCACTGCAGTAAAACTATTGAATCGCTTCAACGTCTTTTTCGAGAACAAATAGTTCAATAAACTTCTATCTGGAGCCACAATTATAGGGATATGCTTTCATGCCTTCTCCTGATACTCACAAAAGACAATCACAATGACAATAACACCTTCGAAGGAATTTACGGGTTTCCCCGTTAACACCTTCTGAACATAACCAAAGTTAAAATTAGTTTAAATACTTAAGAAATTATAAGTCTACATATTAGTTGAGTAAAGATAACTTCAGTGAAATTGTATTCATTTTGAATAGATATGAAACCTCTCGATGCTCGAAATGAAATCGTGAAGGGGGCTTAAACTAATGCGATCCATTTCATAACATTGGATATGAACAAAACCCCCATTGATGTGAGTCAACATTCAATCATCATAAATTTGCTGCGGTCTCCCTGCCTCGCTGTCTCTCTCTCTCTCTCATTGCGCTGATAATTTTTGTATGTAATTTTCTGAGGAATTTTCAGCTCGCGTACATGTGCGTACTGTTCATGTAGCAGATAGTGAGGTCCAATGACGTCAATTGCATTCCCCAGCCCACTAAGTAAAGTGTACACATTTCAAGTGTTGCTGTAACAGCAACGCCTGATTTTCATAATCCGAACAAAAAACAAAAGACAAAACGAAACAACGCAAACATTCACAAGAAACAAGCCTAAACACAACAAACTGCTTATCAGTTCGTACTAATTTAAAAAGCGGAAGAAGCAAGGCAAGACACGAACTCCACGCCAACGCAATTCCCCACACAAAGAGCGCGGCGGCTGCAGTCAATTTGCCAACGTGCGAGCGTCATAAGCGAGCAGGGAATTACAGCGAATCTGCCAGCTGTCAACGTGACAGCCTCCACTCATATTTAGGTGCACCGTGCACGTAGACGGTGACGCACACAAATGTCACTTCAAATTCAAACAGTTGTCATTGCCGCCCGCCGATGCCCGGCGACCGACAGCACTTGAGTGCGTTTCCCCGAAATGTTGCAGCTCGAACGGCACCCAGGCGAGTGGTTGCGCTTTATCAGCTCGTTACAAATGTCAATCGAGCGGCGCCCACATGCAGTTGCACGCTTCGCCTCACTCTATTAACTTTGCACTTGGTTTTGTTGATGGCTTCAGTCTGGCGATCGCTCGATTTGCACGTCACGCCCTTCCGCTGCGCATTTAAAACCACCGCCATCGCGATCAGCGTGCTTCAGCCACAGTCAGTGTGTTTGTCGCGCCGATCCAACAGCAGCGCCAATTGCTGCGATTGCGCTGAACCCAGTGGGAGGTGTGATCGAGCGCGTCATCGCCGTGTGTCGAAATTGGACACAGCGCTGTGATTGAGATTGACGTCAAAGCGTCGACCAAACGCCGCCCGCAAGCGTTTAATTGCAAATCGAGTTGTTTTGTTTCTCTTCTTTTCATTGTTCGTTTATTTTGCTTCAGGTTTCGGAGCTGAGTTGCTGTTTCCAATTACGCGTTAGCAGCGCGTGTCAAATTTCGAGTCTGCTTGCTAATTAATCTCCGCCCACCGCCGAGAGCATCTGCGACGCTTCGGTATTTCGACGCACTTTCCGCATTTGTTTATGGCCCTTATTCAGTGTTTATCTAATTTACTCATCAATTGTTATCGCACTCAATGAGGCTTTCTGTGTATCATAAAAAATTCACAGAACTTATGGCAATGTGATTGGATTTCATAGTTGCTTTCATGAGGGAATTGCCCACAGCTCCTCTGACAGGCCTGTCAATTTTTTTAAGCAAATCGGGAAAGTGGCTTATCACATGAATACTGTTGTAAACACACATTTGAGTGCGGTTCAAAGTCGAAGGTCAGTCAGAAATGTTCGTTGAATGCTCCCATACCCCCTAAGAACTATCAACCGTAGACATATGTGATCGGCTTCGAAGAAAGAAACCGACTTCAGGTAGGTGTCTCCTGAAGTCGGTTTCACCTTTTTTTCACCGGTTTCACACCTTACTTTTCCCTGTTGAGAAAGTGGCCAGTAGACTAAACTCAGAGGACGACAAAAGAAAGCTGCCGTGCTGATTTCGTTCGTTCAAGGATTGTTCAAGAACGACATATTTTTTCTGGAAGAGTATCAAAGTAAATTACTGTACAACAAGGGCTGTTTCTTTCTGTAAGGATGCATGCATTCTACCAGCTCCGATGAATAGGGTAACTCCCATACCCCCTAAGGACTATCAACTGTAGACATATTTGATCGCCTTCGAAAAAAGAAACCCTTAGATAGCGAAGCCACGAAAGTTATTAGTCTGAAACGGAGAACTCTGAGATGACTGACCTCAGGAGACACCTAGCACCTTACTTTACCCTGTTGAGACAGCTGTACATTTGATTTGGTCAGTTCTAGGATTGTACAAGTACGACATATATTTTCCAGAGAAATATCAAAGTAAATTACTGTGCAACAGATAGCGAAGTCACGAAGCCAAGTTATTAGTCAGGAAACTTCAGGGGGCACCTAACACCTAACTTTACCCTGTGGAGAAAGTTGCCAGTAGACTAAACTCAGAGGACGACAAGAGACAGACATTTGATTTAGTCAGTTCTAGGGTTGTACAAGTACGACTTATATTTTCTAGAAGAGGAGGAGCTGTTTCTTCCTCTTGCACTCTGCCTGCTCGTTTATTGGCAGGCAACTTTGAGCTAGAACCCAAGACACTCCTTAAATGTTTGTGATAATGAGAGACTAGTCTTATGAGTGAATTTCTAGCTAAACTCTTCAGAACTTTACAAGCTGCCTGGCTGCCAACAACAATACCTTTTTAACGGTAGATAGAGTACTACCTGAACTCTTATCAAAAAGAATGACCGAACTCTGAACTTTTATTTGTAGAACAAATAGATATGGAAAAGTAAGCTTAGCTCTAAGCATGAAAATCAGTAGTAAGGAAAATTCTTATGAAAGTGACCCTAACACCGTCACACTCAAGGGGACTTCTATGACGGCTGTCGTTCCAAAGGGAAGAAGAAAGACTGTTTCGCTATTTATTTGACACTTCCTGGCCAGGAAAAGACCAAACTCCTAAGATTTCCCTCTTAGACCAAACTAAGTGAGATTAACTGTAGATAACAGAGAGATAGCGAGGTTCATCCTCGAATTTCCTAGCACCTTATAAAAAAAGATTAGCGCTTTGCCAATATGGTATCATAACCAGACATTCCTTAGTGCTCAAGTGATCTTTTCCAGGTGAAGAATGCCGTTCCAATCGAACCTAACCACACTTCAAGTAGAAAAGCTCTTCATTAATTCCTGTAAAACTTTTTGCTTAGAGCATAAGGCCTCAAATAAGCTTTATTGGTTCCATCACTTCCAGCAAATAGCACCTGATCACAACTGCTTTAGCTTTAGAACTACTACAAATAATTTTCACAGAGCATATTCAGCAAATCAAGATCCACAAGCTTGACTTTGCCATATCGCTCGTATAGCCACGTTTGAGCTCCAGTAGAACAGCAGTATTTGATGCCGAAATCGATAAACAAGCGCGCAAGGGGAAAACCATGTATTGGCTGGAAAGAAACCCTAACATCACAGAGATGCCTGAAGACTAGTGTTATTATTGTCAAACTTACTGAACTCTCATACCAAAGCGAAATACTCCAGACAAAACGTTCCAACAGACTCTTTAACTAATCCATTCACACTTCAACTACGACCTTGAGTCCATGACGCCATGACGCTGGAAGAGAATTTCACACGCTATTTATAGTCCAAACTAAATATGATCCGATCGTCAGCCACTAATAGCAAATCCAAAACAAAAACTGTCATTCACAACAGACAGTCGAGTGCATGACGAAACGAATTTGATGAGATACTTGAAAATCGTAAATCATTTGAGTACAAAGTGTAATCGATCGAACCAAAATTCAATGCATTCGTTACTCATCTTCAACCGTTCAATTGAACAGTTCCAGCGAATTGAAGCTTCAGAGCCAACGCCAAAGATTCCCATAAAGCCCCAAGCACAGCGACCTGTAGTGGAAGTTGTAGAGTTTCTCTCGTGTTCAGCGCAAAATAAAATGCAAGTGGGTTTTGTTTTTCAAACAGTTTAATATCTTTTTGATTTTTAATTGGATGTTTCTGTTTCGGGATGTTTTCGGTTTTTATTAATATGTTTTCTGCCGTATTGCCAGAGTGCTTATGTTCATAATTATCAACAATTAAGAACTACAATTAGGAGATATGAACATGACATGTAATGATGGACGAAAAAGGGTGAAATGGGCAATAATAATGATGATAAGTGGGTATGACAACTTAGTAAATATTTGCTTATTTACAAACGTATTTCGAAATATAAAGTTCACTTCATTTCGCCGCCGTTCCAGTGTGTGTGCGCGCGCCTTGTGCGCACTCCACACCGAACTGAAATGCCACTAAATCAAAAAACCAATTTAGATAATGATAAAAGGTTGCATATAGTATACAGCTCGTAAGTATATAAGATAAAACGGAATATGTTAAGAAATACTCGTGTCATTTGAACATGAAAAATGGGTTAAAATATCTGCCCGATAAGATAAGCTCCTATCCTGGCGACTCCTCGCGCCAAGTGGCGAGTTGTCCGGCACCGAAAATGCATGACTTAGCCTAAAGGAATAATACTTTTCAAGACTATTTCTGGTATTTACAGCTAATAGTACAGTTAACCGCTAGCTACCGCTGTTTTTTTTTCTTTCTCTTTGGGCGGTTTAACTTTAAGACTAACATTATAATCTGAGATTTTAATCACTGCTCTCTACACAAGTGCACGTGAACATTTTCTTCCGAGCAGTCTGGTGGTTCAGAACTTTGTTTTCTCGCCCGTCGCCCCGTACCGCGGCACTACCAAACCTACCTTCTTCGGTTGCTTTGAGCTGAGATGCTGTGCGGCCAACAGATCGGACAAGTTGCTGCTCATGTGGCCGGAGTCCTCCGGTATGGTGAAACTGTCCTCGTCGGCGCTCGCCGAACCGGTCGAACAGTCGCTGATCTTGCGGTCCAACGCGGTGCGCATGCCGTTCACGTAGCACTCGGCGCCGTCCAGCGCCGAAATGGTCGAGCCGCAGTAGTACAGGTTGCTGCACGACGACGAAGCGCTCACGTCCGACTGTCCGTCCGCCTCGGTGGCCGTGTCCAGCGACGAGTAACGGCGTCGCATGCGTTGCGCACGAAAATATTCGATCTCCTCCAGCGTGATGCCGCACATGACGTCGTCCGAGTAGTCGGACACCACGACGGACGGCGTGCGCACGAAGCGCCTACCGCCCGGACATTCGGTGACCGGGAAATCGCTGCCGCTACTCTGCGCCGACTCGCGTCGCGAGCTGGACAGCGAACATCCCACGGAGCGCGGATCCTCCGGCAACTCGACGACGCGCTCTTCGAGCAGCACCTTGCTGGGCACCGCGGCCTGTGTCTGCGTCAGCGTGTTGTGCACTTCCACGGTGGGCGAGTCCGGCAGCGCTGTGGGCTCGGCCAGCGGCAGCAAGGCCGGTCGCAGTGGCAAGTCGGTGACCGTTAATGTCATGCGGCGCTGCGTGGAACCGGTTGGTTGCAGTGCGGGCGCCGTGTCCATGCTATCGTCCACGTCCAGGCCCAAGGCCGAGTCACTGCTGGCGGAACGCGCCACTTTGTCCTTGTGCTTGCAGCGCTCCACGGTGGTCGATGTGGTGCGTATCGATTCGTTGTCCTCGTTATCCGACGAGTAGGGGCTCTGGCCCAGATTGCAGCCTTCATCAGACAGGGGGCTATTGCGCTGCTCCATGGTGTCCGGCTTTAGGGAGAGCATGTTGACGTCGTCGGTGTCGGGCACCTTGTTCACGTTGACAATCATTTTTCTGTCGAACTTCTGCACCAGTCGCTCGACGCGTGAAGAACTGCTGAGGTGGGTGCTGCGTTGAGTGGGTGACGTCTTTGTGATGCTGTTGCTTTGCTGCTCGAACTTTCGCTTCAAGTCGAGCTTGCGTTGTGTCACCAACGATGATGGCGAGCTGACCGGCTCAGGCTCTGACTCCGGCTGCGGCTCCGCTCCGAACACGTTCACAGTCACCGGGGCTAATACTGACAATGGTGGCGCGACTATCGCTGCGCTGGTGCTTCCCACTTTGTCGCACCGCGTAAGTCTACAGCGCTGACTTGGAGTCTGTGTGCGGGAGAGAAACCGTTTGAACGCATCCGCTTTCCGGCTGCTGCCTTTTAATTTCGCCACTGTTTTAGAGTCGTCGACACTCGCTGGACTCCGCTCTGCAACGGATATGTCTGCTTGGCTGGCGGTATCCCCGAAAAAGTCTGCCTTCAACTTGGCCTTTCGCTCGGCTAGACCACTCGATATCCTTTTAATATCCTTTGTAGCGCGTGAACCAGTCACCAATCGGTCGTGCTGCGTGCTCTGTTCACTCGGCGCTTTGATCCACTTGTTGCGTTGCGCTGTTGTACTGCCGCTGTGTGCTCGGCTCTGTGATATCGTCACTTCAACTTTTCCCTGACTACTAACATTCGTCAACGCTTCCAGCGGGCATTTATTTTCTGTTAATTTTGATTTTTGTGCGACCGCCGTCGTTGCTTTTGCCTGTGGCGCGGCCATTGCGTTCGGCACGACGCGCGATTGCGTTCGTGTTGCCGCCGAGATTGGCTTTTTTTGCGCTTTCGTCGTTGTTGTTGTTGATACCGTTGCTGTTACTGTTGCTGCTCTTGCCATATTTGTTGTTGTTGTGTGTGTGGTTTCTCTTGTTATCTTTTTCATTTTCGTCAATTGACTTACCGGCAACGCACCCTTCGCCGTCGTCGTTCCGGCTGTCGTTGCAGTCGTTCCCACCGCGGCCGCGGTTTTGCTAGCGTCAGCGCTGTTGGCAGTGCAGCGATTGCGATTACAGCCACGACTACTGGCCGTGCCGACGACGCTGATTGAGGTTGGGAAATCACCAGCAGAAGCACCAACGCCACGACCAACGGTACGGCGCTGGTCTGTGCAAGCTGTATCGCACTTGATCGTTTCGCTGACGTCTTTTATCGCTTCGGCGATTAGATTACGCGCGCTCGACGCATTCGACGCCCTGCGTGGTCGCAGCCGTACGCCGCTGCGAGATGAAGATGCGAATGCGGGTGTCGTTGGAGCGGGTGCGCTGCGTCGTTTCGCAGCTGCTGCCGTTGTCAATTGTGCGACGGCTACCGCTGCGCCTCGGGGGCTCATGCTGCGGCGGGACGCAGCCGGTGTTGCGGCGCTCAAACTTGTTGGCACTACTGCTGCGCCGACAGCGGCGAGTATTGTTCCGGTTTCTGGCTTGTCTGCGGCGCTATTGTTGTTGTTGGCAGTGCTCGGCATGAGCTCACCGCGTTGCTGCCGCTTCTTGTGGCACGCACATGAACATAACGCGACACTTTTGTTGCTGCTGCTGCTGTTGCTGTGGCCGCTGCAGGTCGAACTGTTCATTGTGCTTCATTAAATGTGTGCAAGTTCTTTATGATTGTTATTGTTGAATTTGTTTGTATTGTTCTTATTTAATTGAATTTGTGTGCTTGTTAGGTTTTTGTTCGCGTTTAGTGTTGTTTTACTTTAGTACAGCATTCAACGCTCGCAACGATCGCTGTTGGCGCTGTCACATGGGTCTCGTCGCCGTTCAGAGTTTAAACGAATCACTTCGCGTGACGTCAACGAAACGCTCGTTTCAACGTCAGTCACTAACGACGACAACAACAACAATTGCGGCTGACTTTGTTGCGTCTGCGACTGTTGCTGTTGCTGTTGATGCTGCCGGCGATGCTGATGATACATCGTTGTTGAGCCGCGCGCGTTCATGCTCAGGTTCGGTGCCGCCATGCGCGGCCAGCATGAACCGCCGCTCGACGGGCGATCGCGGTGATTATCTACGCGCGCGTACCGGCCGTATCGAGCGCGCTAGATTTATGATGCGACCCGTTCGCACCGACACCGACCGCAACTCCGACCCCGACAGCTCACCAATGCGTCGGCGGTGGTAATCAATTACCGAGTTTTTCAGCGCTGTCGACAATCTACGGTGACGCGTTTGCTGACATTGTACGGACAGCAGAGAAAGCGACGTGACCAGTGGCAGGAAAGAGCGACGAAGGTGAAGCGGGCAGTTGCCTGACGTGTTCAACCAACAGTCGTGGGATTAGTGTGCGTTTGTGAATCTTGAAGTTCTAAGGTTCAACTTCTGGTTTGCTCAAGTGTCATTTTTCCAATGTTGCAACTACACTGCGAGCGTCGCGCGTCAATCGATAGATCGTTCATTGGCCGTCGAATCGTGTTGTGGCAACTATTCGAGTGTCGTATAAGAGTGAGACGCCGCTGACAGCTGCTACGCTTCCAACTCCGACGGCGACTGCGACGTCAACTCAAACTGCGACTGCGACTGCGGCGAAAATATCGTACGACACATCGTTGTGTACACGTCTGCAAATAGAAATGGCAACAGCCAATAAGTACGAGCCTCGTCTTTGCAATAAAAATACATAGCTATCATAAAATCATATAATACAGTTTTGCCATTATTTTCGCCTTTATTACAGTTTGGTGTGGACTTTATCGTTTATTATCTCCGGCGAGTAATTATGCGATTTTACCAGTATATTTCAGTTTTTTGTCTCGTCTTGTTTTCTCTGTCATTTTTTCATTTTCTCCCTCTCATTGTTGTTGATTTTTTACTGACACGACTGACGCAAATAGTGAACGTTCATTTTTTTTTGCTGTCGCTCGTGGCTGTTTTCATTCACAACTCGCCTGTTTTTGTTGTTATTGTCGTTGTTTCGCACATTTCGCTACAATAATTCATTATTTTCGCCAGCGAACGTTACTCGCACACTGGGCAGGGTTGGAGCAGGGAGGGAAATACATAGATACATATGTCATGTACATTAAAAGTCGATTTGCAAATGATGAAATTTTTGCGTCAAATTTGGTCATTTGCTGCCATGCCGCTTTATGGTAATAAATTTATTTTTGGGGAAATTCTATAAATTTGCGAAAAGTTTGACGCCATATATGTATGTAAGCCCGATGTGAGCGATAATTGATGATTATGTTGGAGACAGCAACATAAATTACGTAAGATTAAGGCTAACAGACTAACTGACGTTCGAACTGCAAGTACGCATGGTTGGCTAAAAGATGTCAGAGATTGTGGACTGATTTATTTATGGCGAAATGTTCGCAAAATTTTTTAAAAACTTGTATGATTTAGACTTGCAAACGACAAAGTACACCACTCAAGTTAATAGTCATGTCTGCAAGGAATCATGGATTATATGATCTCTGTTGATTAAATCCTCTCCGGCATGAAAATGACCCGTTTCAGCTATAAATGTGGGGTGTCGTGCCATATATGGGGCATCGTGTCGGAAAGGGTTAATAATTTGTTACGACGAGACGGGATTAAAGTTAATAATCATGTCTGAAAGGAATCGAAGACTTACGAACACTCGAATACATTCATCACTGGATTAGTGTTAATAATAATGTCTGAAAGAAATGATGAGTGATGAGTTTACATCACTCTTGATTTCATGACTGATGAGATTACATCACTCTTGATTTTAATCTCGATTTAATCATTTATTGTGGGTATTTACTTGTACCTCTATTTGAATATCCGTAAAATTTAGAAAGACTGAATAGAAATATTAAATAAGTATGCCACTTTACAGTGCTTTGTATTATCAGGACTTGAGAATGAATAAGCATTAATACAGAGTTTTTTCCTTTTATTTTTTCTATTTAAAAAAAAAATCTTTTTTCTACAGAATTAACAATTCTGTACAAAATGTGTATCGCTAGGAAAAATTATATCATACAAGGTCTTTCCCACGAAAAACAAGACTGCTCAGAAAACAAAACAACAAATTTTTTTTTTCAAAATTCATTCATTTTATTCAAAATAGTCTTCTGCTTCTATACAACGTTTTGCAGAATTAATTATTCTTTATTAAATTCAGTCAATGAACAAAAATGTTCTTACAGACTAAGTGAATGAATAACAAGCTCAGATCATCGAATGATTTTTTTAATAATATATCTTAATTTGGATTACCAGCGAGTTTCATTTCGGATTTTTTTTTTTCGCGAGATACGCGATTTTCTTCAGGTTTAAAAAAGCTATGAAAGTTAGGTAAGACAATTGGCTTGACAATTGTTCGACTAGAATACGAATTGTTCGAAGACCTCGCTGCTGTTACCTTAATGCTCGACGTTTTTAAGACTTCTAGACATTATATTTTGAGTTGATGGAAATTACTAACGTTGTTTACTTATGATTGCCTAGCTAGGTTAGGTTAAGTTAGGTTGAAGTAGCTAACTGCGCACGGAACCTTTTTGCAAAACATATTTAGGCCACGCATTGGACTCACCTCAAAGGAAGTAGTGAGAGACATCACTACTGCAAGTCTATTCTGCGAGTCGTAACCTTAGAAACACATAAGTTAGGTTAGGTAGGATTATGGCGGCGGCACCAACACTTCACATAGGCTCAATGGTTCATAGTAATACGCCCAAGTCCATTGTTATTACCTTTTTTAGTATTTTCGAATGATAATAGATCTTTCAGGGGTTTTTTGTCAATATTTTCATCCTGCGTATTGCAAAAGCCGAACAATGACACAGGACGTGTTCTAACTTTTCTTTCCCCTCGGGTTCCAAACCGTGCTTGTAGTTAGCTTGACCCGACTAGCCCCAGCCTGAAGGCATGTGCGCCTATTAGCAATCGTTCGGACAATCGAGAGAGACTAAGGATACAATTGGTTTTGCTCTGAGAGAAGTTGAGAGAAGTTACTGATCTTACAAGTTCCCAGTTCTCCCCACTTTTTAGCCGCGATTGCGAGAAGCTTATTATCTATTGCACCTTTATAGTATTGTAAAGTGCGGTATAGCGAACCCAATATAGCACCAATTCATTCACGAGACTTTCTCAAGAAGTGTGCACAAATTCAGTAAAGCAACATGCTGCCGTGAACAGAATACAAAATCTTTGTACATTCAACGTAAAAACACTCTTTTCAATCATATCTTATTTAGGAACTGTAAGAACCCGCCTCCAGAATCTGGGATCCTATTTCTAAATCGCACTCCGCACGCTTTGAGAAGGTTCAACGAAATTGTCTTCGTTTTGGTTTGTCTCCCATTCGTTTTCGTGATCCTATTGCTACGAGCATTGTACGTCGTTGTCTCCTGATGAAGCTAATGACGCTCGAGAACCTTTCTTCTTTTAATGTTTGTGTATGATCTTATTTGTGGTAAGATTGACTTTCCATCGCTTTCCATTGGAGTCTATTGTCATCCTGATCCCTTGTAAAAACTTGCGCGCCGTTCTTTCTCTCCATGTTAAGATGAACCGGCCTTTGCTCCGATTTCCAGAGCCCTCTCTCAGTTCAACAAAGACGCCAAAAGCATAAATTTAGATTTTGCACTCCCTGGATCAAGCTTCAAAATCGCCTTAGACAAGCACTTTAACTGTTATGCTCGTAGTGCTTAGGTAATTTTTATGTTCAAATTTATTGTTCTTTCTTATGTTAGTTTGTAAGGATCTTTTGTTTCCTTTCTCTTATCGTTAGCAATTTGTATGCACCAATTTATTGTTATGTTAGTCTGTAAGGATTTATTGTCACTCATAGACTTAAATAAATAAATAAATTGTCCAAAGTTTTTGATTCACTGAAAGTATTAAAAATTTTTCTACATAAGCAAGGCTTAGCCCCAAGTTGGCTATTCTGGCTATGTGCTATTAACCAAAATCTTTTTGTTATCACATTTGGCACTTGATTAGTTCAATACTCATGGAACCAATGTCTTGAAAGTGTAAACTTATAAACGACTTGCACAAAAATATGCCTCGAGTGACCTTTCAATTTCAATTCAACCAGTGCTAACCCAAACAAAAAACGCAACTCACTACGAGTAAACGTTTGGTTCTAATTGGTGATTATAAATAATCTCAACATGCGTAATATTATTAAATAACTAAATAACAATAACTTACAAGTAAAAATAGCCACAACAACAAAACAATAACAACACTAATGGCTTGAAAATCATTATCACGTAAATTAGTCAAAAGTGATTCGCCTTGAGATTGACCCACTGCAGTCAATTCAATCCAATTAATTTAATTTAATTTAATTTCATTTCATTAATCAATTTAATTAAATTCTATGCCACTTTCAAAGTACACAAACAAACCGCCTGGCCTCATTGGTTTACTTCATTTCTAAGTAAGTAATATTGCCGTCTGCTCAGAAGGCAGAGTTTTTTATCAGCTAGTTACACTCAAGTGAAATTAATTGGTATTAAATATCTGAGAAATTGCATACTTCAAAAGCGGCGTTTGCCGGTAAATGCGCGCCACTTATAAATTGGCTGAGCCAAAAAAAAAAATCCAGTTAGAATGCAAGATAAATAATACCCAAAAATAAAATGCAGACTACTAAATTTTCACTGTCTGCACCTCGTTGTTGGTTTTGAGTAGTGTCCGACCGAATATTCGGTTTCGGTTTCGGCCCAAATAAGTGGTTTCGGTTTCGGTTTCAGTTTCGGCCAAAAAATGGCCGAATAGCCGAAACCGAAACTTTCTAGACATTTTTTTTACATTTTATTGTGTAGCAGATATATAGTGAAATGAGGAGTAATTTAGATGCCAGCAATGTAAATGAACTTCTTTTTTTAGCATATAATATTAAATTATTTAATTTTGAATGTTAGCGAGTAAGGTACGAAAGGGTGATTTTTTCATGTTTACGTTTTTAAAAAATGAAAAAATTGTTTTTATTAATAAGTATTTATTTATTTATGCTATGTTTGTTTGTTTGTTCTTTATTTACTTAATGTTAAATTCGTTTGTTGAAAAAAGTGCTTGATATGGTGATTTTTATTTCGACTAGAAAGTTTCGGTTTCGGCCGAATATTAAGAAAAAACCGAATATTCGGTTTCGGTTTCGGTTTCGGCCCAAAAAAGTGGTTTCGGTCGGACACTAGTTTTGAGTTTGTTTCTTTTATTTGTGACCTTTTCTTCGTTTTTTTTTTAAGCGTGGAATTTCACCATCGTGACCGGGCTTGACGTTTATCTTGAAAGTGATAAAAGTCACACGCACGCTCACCTCTTTATCCCTACTCTATCTGGAGAATTTGTCTAGGCAGATAAAAGTCATCATGTGGCAAGTGTAAATTTCATTGATTGTCGGCTCGGCTATCTGACGCCTGCTGGTCTTTGTTGCTTTCATTAAGCGTTATTATAGTATCTTTGAATTGTTTTCCAAGTGCGCACAGTCTTTTCATGAATTGTGGTCTGCGTCTGTATTTTCCATATCGCTGTCCATTGTACTGACATTCCAAGTTATCAGACGGGTGTTATATTTAGATTCTGTGAAACACCAGCGAATAAAAAGTAAACTGAAACCATTGGCGCCTTGTGACTTGTTTACGAGAAAATCATGGAGCTGCAGTTTGTTTATCTCTTTATTTCCGCATTTATTTCCAATAAGAGAAACAAAACACTTTTCGAATGACACCACAACAAAACAAAATCCAAACTCAACTCAGTTTCGCTTCAGCGTAAATGATTTGATCGCAAATTATTTGCGACAGGTGCTGACTAAAGCATGAAGCATTTGTGCATTTCACCAATCACGATAATCGATTGGCTCTTGTTCACACTTTGATAGGATCGATTTGTGAGGTTCGTAAGCAAACGGCGGAATTCCAAGCGAGTAAATAACACGTTGGTCAGTTTTCTAGCTGTCTTTTTTCTTTTTAATTTCATTAATCTCATCGGTCTTTTCATAGTTCCTAAATCATTAGTATCATTTATCGAAACAAATCACCAAAAGTATGAAAAAATATGTCAGGTAAGAAAAAAAATTCATGTTTTGGATCTCAGCCTGTAGATTCATACATCTAAATTTTATTCTATTTTGGTTCTGAAAGTTCAAAATAGAAAATTTAGTTAAAAGGAGACAATTCTCCTCTTTTATTTGATACCCATGCCTTTATCATTGCACAACCGTAAATATTTTAAAAAATATTTTAAATATGTACTACTGTGTCCAAAAAATAAGGTGACATTTGAATTTAAACTGCGCGCGTCGAAGGATTTGGAGAATTATTTTTTTTAGTCAACAGTCAACAAGGAATATTATTTGAACGTTATGCGTCGTTTCCGTAACGCTATCCGCCTAAAAAGGCCGGAATTGTGGAAAGACAATTCTTGGTTTTTACACCACGATAATGCACCATCCCATACTGCACTCGTAATTCGTGATCATTTCGCCAAAAACTCATCCCATATCGTTCCGCAACCACCGTATTCACCTGATCTGGCGCCGTGCGACTTCTGGCTGTTCAGCAAGCTCAAAAGACCGCTCCGGGGACACCGTTTTGATACGATAGAGGAGATTAAAGCCGCAGCGAAGACGGAACTGAAGGCCATCCCGGAAAGTGACTACAATCAGTGTTTCGAAGATTGGAAAATCCGTTGGCATAAGTGCATTGCATCGGGAGGGGATTACTTTGAAGGGGATGAAATTGATTTGGAAGAATAAATAAAGAATTTTCAAAATAAATACAATGTCACCTTATTTATTGGACACAGTAGTATATCCTTAAAATTTTAAAATCCTTTTAAAAGGAATTTGGGTTAGAAAATGAAAGGCTGATTATGCCAAGTTACTATGAATGACCTCTAGTTTCACGCCTATGTCAACACTTCGATGGATCTTGAAAAAATAAAATATTTTTTGTCGCACGGTGTAATACATGTAAAGTTGGTGTTTTCACTCAATGCTTCATAACCTTGTCATTTTTCTTTCAATTCTATTGACGTTAGGCTTAATATTTGCACACAAAATATAGCTTTCATCTTAGAATTTAAAACCAGAGGAGATAATTTATTTTATCTATAAAAAATCATTCGAAAATGTATAATTTTTGAAATTAGTCGAAAATTCAGTCAGTAACTTCCCCAAATCTCATCTGATTTGGACAATCTATATATCGCTGGAAAGGCTAAGGTATTACCTTTTGAACGACGGACAGCTTGTGTTAGTCAGATGATTCGTTTACGAGTTATGTGCTCAAAACTGAAACAACAGGGAAAAACTGGTTTTTCGAAGATTTTTCGAAAACGCTTGTTAAACAATTTTTTTGATTTTCAGTTTCGTGTTCAGCGGTCCAAAGGTAGTCTAGAAAATACTTTTGTTTTTAGGTGCACGCAATAAGCCCATTTTTTGTCGAATAGGGTAATCTTTGTGACGAAAGATCCAGAATTCATCATCTTTTATGAATGGTTCCACCACAACGGTCATTCTAGGGTTATATACTCGTAGGTTATGTTGATTTTGGTGGCTGCCTCTGTATGAGACACAATTAGGGTTCTATATGGGCCCGTTGTGATACTACAAATGTCAACCGTTTGAAATGTGTATGCAACACTATTTTTTCAACATGTATTACAACACACATTTCAAACGGCTGGAAGAGGGGGAGGGGATGGGACCTACAGTTTAACACTAAATCCGAATGGCAGACAATCTATACTCTTCAATTCCGAAGATGTCTTATGTAAATACATAGACTACTGTAACATAATACTTTCTCAACAAGGATGACCTCTCGTTTGACCTCTTCTGAAGTCCATGTACCCCATTGAATATTAATTCTCTCCGACTAACACTAAGAATTCTCTATCTATGTACAGTCTAATGATTGCCTCCTCAGTAAAAACCAACCATGCTAGTTGTCTTCTAGAAGTCACTATGTCACATGTGGGAGTTTCTGATTAAAACTGAGAATCCTCTATGTTTAGTCCGCAAATTACTTTCTCAGTAAGAATAAACCTATCTATTATGTTTAATGTCTTATGAAGTCTACAGAATACTTTCTCAGCAAAAATGAGCCATGCCTGATGTCTTCTGAAGTCTACAAAATAGTTTCTCTGCAAAAATTAACCATGCTTGAGGTCTTCTGAAGTCTACAGAATACTGTGTCAGCCAAACGAAGCCATGCTTGAGGTCTTATGAAGTCTACAGAATACTTTCTCGGCAAAAATGAGCCATACTTGATGTCTTCTGAAGGATACAGAATACTTTCGCAACAAAGTTAGTCATGCTTGATGTCTACTGAAGTCTCTATGCCTCTTCTGACTTTCTTGATACAGTCAGTCTTAAAAGAATTATTTCGTTCCGAGAACCCAGAATTGGTAATACTATTCCACGTATCGCATGCCTTGAGGTTATCTGACTGTCGACGAGTTGTTACACGTTTGAATTACTTATTTAAGTACTTGGCTCAGGTTCACAGAAGCCATCTTTCGATACCTTTTTAGACAGATTATCTGCCAGAGTCTCTTTGTTTCCGCAGGTACTACTGAATTTCGGTATGCATTCAATGACCAGTTTAAAGGTTAGCATTGACCGTGCTTGCAATTGATTACTAGGTTGTCTGGCATAAAAATGACTCATCTGCCATCTTGTAATCAATTAGGTGATTCAGTTCATGAATCAGGCCTAATATTCTACTTGGTATACCGATATGAATTCTTCAATTCAGATTCACTTGTTTCATATAGCTCCCCGCTTCTGTTCTGGAATTTATCGAAGAACCATCCATATAAATACTAATGTCGCAATTATCCCACTTATTCTGTTCTGTCAGCCTTCCGATGAGCTGTAGACGCTTTTTCAGCAATAACTTAGTAACCATTGCTTTGAAAGACGAGTACAACCGATTTTTCGTAGAATCAGGTGCATACAGACATCAAAGCACCATTTTGAAATTCAAATTTCTCATAGATTCAAGCACTCACTACAATTTACACCCAAATCTACTTCATAGCAAGGACATGCAACTCACCAGTACAAACCTATTGCGACGACAAAGCCATAATTCAATGCTTAATGCCCCAGCACAGGCAATAAAAAACTATATGTACGAATGATATAATGGCAGGTCTACCTGCGAGTATATCGAAGCGAATGTTCTTCAAAGCGCCAACAATTATGAGCGATAAAAACGAAACCGCATTCGCAAATTGGAAAATTAAATCAGCTGTCAGTTGCGCGACTAATGAAAACCCACAGCGCTGCTCGTAAGTCGCCGGCCAGCGGCACGAGAGTGTTTACAGAGCTGTTCGCCGGCACTATGAGGTAATAATGCCGGCGCGGCGAACGCACACACAACACTTTGTAACACTTTCGCTTGACGTTGGCGCTACGGCCACATGTGCAATGTGCTCGCATGTAGAAAATCCAGTTGCGTCGGTGCAGTTGGCGCGCAACAACACACAAACGAGCGAATACTGAGAAAAACATACAGCGGCAAGGACAGTGGCGTTGCGGCATTTAGGTGAATTGAGCAAACAGTGCTACATACGCGTGCATCAAAAGTGTGACAAACGTCATGACGTCGAATTAAAATTGAAAGTTGTTTGTTTTTAATTTGAAATTAATTGAATCTCTAGCGAGTTTTTATTTTGTTGTGGAAGTGCTAAAATTATAAAAAAAATACAATATTTTTACAAACAACAACAACAAGCTTGTCGAGATCGTCAACAAGGTTTCGCCACATAACTGTGCGACTGCCAAGTGCGCCTTGTTCTGCAGCCAATGCGCCGAAATGTCTACAAAGATTTCGTAATATCAGCGAGCAATTAAAGACTCATTTGCGCAGCTGAAGCGAAGGTCGAATGCTACTGTGAAATGCGATTAGTTGCAAGTGGCACGCGAGCTCCAACAAAAGACGCCGCTTAACATGTTCACTTCCACTGTCACTCATCCGCCCTGTTGTCTGTGTGAATTTTTTTTAATTATTTAATAACCCTTTCTGGACTTCTGGGTTAAAACGTCAGAACAAATTTGTAATGCTTGAGGGGCATGCATTATTATTCAGGTCCTATAACCCAAGCAAAATATTTATTCGAATTATATGTCCCCGCATAAAAGTATGATTTCAGAATGTGTGAGTATGGAACATATTTTTCTAGCTGAAGTTTTTATAGCATAGGAACATTTCTACCAAGAATATTTTGGTTTTCAAAATTAAATTTCGTCCCGAAAGAGTTAAAAGTCCGTTCAGATGAGCGATGAGTTCAGATAAGTCAAGTGAAATATTTGTCGTTCTCTATCTTAGGTGCAAAAATACTTATATATAAGTTGTTACTTATAGAAAATTCACATAAACACGTATATGCAATACTCTGGTACAAGTTTTTAAATAGTAAAATGAAATTCGTATATAGTGAAGTAGGTAAATTGAGTTTTGCTCACAATCTGCCAAAAAAAAAAACTGACCGGGTGAATCTTGTTTACGCTGCAATCAATCTTATTTTGATTGCCACCTTTCCTCGGACTGGCACAGAAATTCCACAACTTGCTAGACAGAAAAGTTAGTCATTACTTTAATAATTATAATTCCTAAATAAGATTGAAAACAGCCAAAAACAAGACAACTGGTGTTGCTCAACCAAACTGGTATCTGATTTGGCACCGTTTTTTTGAACCAACACTTCAGGAATGTTAGATCGTTAGATGATTACGGATAATGATTTGTAGTCATTCAGGCTTGTTTTGTATTTACTTATTTTCATTTGAAAGTTAAATCAATTCACATTGAAATCGAATACCTATGAGTTGATTTCACATTCACATGAAAATAAAATGCAGAACATGTCTAATTGTCAGGGAATTTCAGTTCCAAATATATGTGGGTCGTTTATTATACGGTTTATTTATTATTATTATACCGTCCGTTCGTGTATTTTCATCCAGTCCGGATTACCCTATCCTCGAGCGACTGACCGTGTTCCCGAGCTGGCTCGTGCTCGGTCCTGTTCGGGTTGTCAACCTGTCGGTCCGCCGCTCCTACATATATATTTTTAAACCCATTTTTAATCTGTACTTATAATCTTGATAGATTCGCAAGTCATTTATCCAATATTCTACAGCCATACATTTTTATTTTGGATACTAATTCTGAGAACCATGATTCCAAGTCGAGGAAGTAATGTTAGGTTAATTAATTCAAAGTTTCCAAGAAATTAAGTACATGAAAAATTCATAGTTTATCTGTATTGCTAAACCAAATAAAAAAGCGTTCGTGATTCTCTTTTTACTGATAAAATTTTTGGTACAGAAGCAGAGGCATTAAAGAAAGTATATAGATGGAAATATTCTAAACTCCTTTACAAATATATTTTCAAGTAGCACTGGATTACGGAATTGTTTCTTTGGACTCCCATAACATCGGAATTCAAAGCACACAGTTTTGACTTAGCAAAAGTTAATAATTTCAATATTCTTGAAAAATTTGATATGACTTTTGTTTCATTAGACATTCATGAATGTTCTCGAAGATTCGAAAGGTTCGAATACTGAAACGTAGATGCACTTAAATCTTTAATAAATATATACAGAGCCCAAATGATGCCCAAGTTAACACAGAATGCAATTAGAGAGAAACGTTGTTCGACGGTTTTGTTTGTGGGCTTCACAATCCGATTTAAACTTCTTGAACAGTGACCAAAATCATTCGATAAGCTTATTGGGGGCAGCAGTATAACAGCTTTATTTATTCTGAGAGCATTGCATGGCTCTTTTACAGAACTTTTTTTGTGGAAATACAATTACTTTAATCAAATGAATTCATTTCATAACAAAATGAATGCACAGATTAATCAAAGTATTGTCCATCACTGATTACTACTTTTTTCCATCTCTCAGGCAATTTTGGAATACCATCTCGAAAAACTTTCTCGTCTTTTGAGGCGATCCAAGTTAGGAGCCATTTTTCGATTTCTGCGAAAGAATTAAACCGGTGACCTGCCAAATCGTGCTGCATCCGTCAGAATAATCCGTAATCAGAAAAAGCAATGTCCGAAGAATACAGCGAGTGCGGTAATATACTTATTTCGCTTCAGCGTTTCCAAACATTTTTTTACGACTTTAGCAACATGACCCGACTCTTGGTTTTAGTTCATAAGGCACCCAATTGCTTTTGCTTATGAATCATTCCCATGGATTTCAATCGTACGGAGATTGTTCCTTGTGTCACTGCCAATGATTTTGCAAGCTTTTCTTGCGTATGACTCGGATCTTCATCGAGTATCTAATGCTTACAATTCTTTGTCCGCGCTGTCCATTCTCTACATGATTTGCCAGTTGGAACATTGTCAGAATAAACTGCCATAAGTATTCGATGTGCTTCAGCTGCACCTTACTTCCAATTAAAGCAGAAAACTAAAACCTCCCGCAAATGCTGCTATTTCTGATAGATATCTAACCTCTTTGGAACCACCGCCATCAGCTGTCACTATGAGCAATTCACAATAGCTAGAACCATCTTTTGAAAACGGACCGAACTATTTTTGTGCCCTTAATAATTATTTAGCGGAAATTATTCACTTGATACCATTGCTCCTGGCCTTCCAAATCTTCCAACACTAAAGATCACCGATCGATATTTCGGCACTCAATGCAGAGTAGAAAATTATTCAGTCCTGTGTTGCTCCGTTATGCAAATGTCTTTCTATGGCAATTTTTTCCACCAATTACGTTTGTAACCTAAGTTGGATTCATTTCAAGGGTCCGCAAGTCTTACATACTTTCAAAACTTTTGCCGACGCGCTACAACCTGGAAATCCTTTACTGGCGTTCACATTACGCACGGTAACTCTGATCCTTTGAGGTTGTAAAAAACGTATTAACTTTTGATGTTGCCCACTGACAAACGCAAGGTGGGGTTTTGGGGGTTCAAATTCTTCAAATACCTGTTCGTTACAAACATTTTGAATGGTAAATATAGTTTTATTACACATTAAAGTTGTGCAAGAAACATCCCTCAAAATCTAATTCTATGTGCGCCACTGGTGTTCCTAAATGAAGAAGATTCTGAGAGAAATTTTTCATTAAGTGAAAATTGTGTACAATAAGGTCGCAGCTCTTCTATTAGTGGCTGCCTTCTGAGCACGCAATGGCAAACCTCTAAGAATAGACTTTCCTATAAAGCAAGCTTCAACTTGCCTTTCGTAATCGGCATAGAACTGCGGATCTCTTTCATTAGATAGTGCTATCGATAGTTTCATTTTGACACAACTATCGATGGTTTTTTGGCACTATCGACATTATCGATGTTTTTGTGATCCCCTACTCTAGGGCTGCCAGATATACCTATTGCAAAACCGGGATACTTTGGTGAAATTATTGTAAAATACCACTGTACCTCCCGTCGACAGAAAAAACTTCTTAAAAGCTTTAAATTGTATTTTGACATATTTTTTATATAAATATGTATAGTATGCACATTTGTTTCATTAAAAACACAAAAACATAAAATCATGAGATCATTTCAACGTACACATACAAAATAAAACAACTAATATCACGTTCAAACTGACGACTTAAACATGTTTAATGAGCTTAAACAAGTTAAATGAACAAAACCAGTTTGAAAACCTGTTTATTCACATGCAATTGTTGTTGGAAATTAAACGTGTTAAACCATTTAACATGTTTTGAAACGAGTTTAGCGCAGGGTTGTATCCGAAAGCTTTTTATGAAAAAGCTTTTTACCAACTGAACACTAGAAAAAGATCCTTTAAAATTCAGCTGTCATTTCATCAAAATAAACCAAAGTAGCTAACTTAAAAACCCATATTTTGTCGTATTAAACAAAAACAATAGGGGTATTCACGATGTGGTGTATTTGGTCTTGTATTGTGTATTTTTGATAAACTTGATATTTGTAGTAAATTTGATAAATTTACAAAAACAAAATACATGCAATTCTGAAATACTATAAATATCAGAAATACAACGGCAAAACCCTGTTGTAAACTTCATGGTGTATTGTGTATTTTTTGGGTAGCGATGGGAATTTAATTCAAAGTGCCGATTGTTTTACCCATGTTTTCAATTATCTGAACTTCCTGTTATTCAAAAGTGCTATTTTTTGTCATGCTAACCATTTTACAACAATTTATATTTTTTATGAGTTTTTTTTAATATGTTTAAGGAAAATACCAAAAAAAAACGTTGCTTGTTAGTATTTGCTGAAACCGATATTTTGTACACCAAATATCGATATCTCTATTTATGTACATCACTAAAATATAATCAGCTGATCACTCAAAATGGAAATGGAAATTCGTCACAATTTTTTAGAAGGGCCACCAAATACGAGAACTGCTGCCGGTTAACCCTAACCATTTGTTTGAAACGACCATCATCCATATTGCTTAATATGTCATTCCGCCACACACTAGATTTTGGAACTATTTCCTCATATCCACGACGGCACACCAGCACTAAAGAAACGTTTTGAACTGCTTCCTCCACGACCTCATCAATTGCTTCATCATCTGAAGGTTAATAAAATTAATAAAACAACTTTTCTGTTTGTCCTAGTAGTTACCACTTAGGCCCATAAGGTGATTTTCGGCATCTTCCACAATAAAATTTATTATTTTAACTTTTTCGCTTCGGCATATTGACAGAAATATGCGGAACACGATTGTAAACAAAATCAGCTGGTTTTCCAGCTACAGAAATTTGCTAGGGGGTCGTTCATGATCTGTTGTAAAAAGTTGTAATTTTTGTAAATATTTATCACAAATACACCACATCGTGAATACCCCTAATATTTAAAAAAAGCACACAATGAATGAAATGAAAAACAGCTGTTGCTAATTAGAGAGGGGATGTATGTAATATATCGATTACTGCCAGCGAAAAGCGCAGTTATCTGAAGATGTAACAATTTCATAATTAAAAACGAGTCGAAAATTCTGAAATTTTATTTTTGCAAGTTTATTTGCAATCAAATCTTTAAACCCGAAAGAAAGCGGGGACACATCAAGGTTGGACCGGGACACCGGGACAAAACGCCTAAAACCGAAACATGTCCGGGAAAACCGGGACGTCTGGCAGCCCTACCCTACTCTGACCAACTCAGTGAAATGAAGACACTTTGTCTGCCCGCAAGAATAGAGTCAAGTGTTTGTGTGATAACCTCAACAAGCGACTGACAGTCTGAAGCGCAAACACTATCTCCCATATATGGGACTCCCGCAAAGCAACAGTAACAACAACAGCAACAGCAATTCAACAGACGTGATAATGGACTTGAACTTTTATTGCAGACACTCGACTGACCAGCGACTACATAAGACGTTGTGTATTTTCTTTTTCACAATTGTACTTAGTTTATTTTGGCCACTTCTGAAATAGAATCACCGACTCCGTTCGGCGGCAGCGTCACGTCAATTGACGCGACCATGACAAGTGCGAAGTGTACTTTGCATTGTTGTGCGTCTGTGTTTCGTTAATTTAGTTATTTGTCGAGACATTTTTCGAGTAAATTGCAATAACGAGCAAGTGTGCATTCGGATAGCGCTATCAACTCGAGCATTATCTACGTCAATGCAATAATTATACTATTCAAAATAAATATAACAAAACAAAAGCGCACAAACGGCGCTCGTACGATTGCGACGCGGCCTGTCGAAGCCTTAACTGCCATTTCGTCTGGCCTCAAGTTCTGCTGTTTAATGATCTTGTCAAATGAGTGCCAGCCGAAATGACACCCAATTTGCTTTTAATGTCTCTATTAAGTTTTGGACAAGGTTAGTTGGTTGCTGTGGTTGCAACTTCAGCAGTGGGTGGCTATTTTTAGAAACATTTCATATTTAGGCAATCGGCCAGGCGGAATTTGAATTTTACTATCTAACACAAATCTCTATCAATTAAATTCTAATTTTATTAGCAGAAATTGAAAAAAATCGCGGTTTATGCATACATTTCTGGCACCCGACGTCATACCATGAATATTCACATGGCAAAACGTTTAAAAGTTGAGGTTTTAGTGCCACAATATATTTACTCATCGAATGTGCGAACGATTTTATGGCCATTGTGACGCTCTTCACATTCAGGACCAAATGATTTTATTGCTTAATTTGAATAGCCAGTGACGGTAGTAGACAGTGAGCGTGCAAGAATGCAAACTGAGAAACTATTATAATATTAACGATTTGTTACATTTAAATTTGGTAACTATTGTCTGTTCGAGGCGAGAAGACGAGCTGGAGGAGCACGAAACGAAGCGGAACTTTGTGGAAAATGTTATGATCATTGGTAGAAAAGATCATTGGATTTATTGTCACTGATAAATTAGAACAATTAAGGTCCCACAATTCCATCGATTTGTCAAAGTACACACAGTTTAAATGGACAAAAATGTTATGGACGGCATTATTACCGATAACAAGACATGGATCTATGAATAGTTATGACATCGAAACTAATTGAAAATCAGTGGCATTTCTCAGACCAGCCACAACCCAAAAAACCACGACAGAGTCGATCCAAAATCAAAACTTTATTGACTGTTTGACTGTCTGTCTGAATTTCTTCCGCCAGGACAGACAGTAAAAAAGAGTATTACGTCAGCGTATTAAGGCCAGCGCCTGGTTTAGAAATTTGAAATTTTTTTTTCCAGAATATGATAGTTTAATATGTTTGGAATTATGTCCTAAAATATTTTGTCTCTACTCGAACTCCTTCACGTCCAAATTCAGGAACAAAGCACCGCGCTCCGCCTACATGCGGCTTTAAACCGAAACTTTAAACTCGTTTCCTGAAAAGTTAGTGTTTTTCCATCGGTTCCCATCATTACTCGTAAACTTATGAATCGAATTTAATAAAAATTGGCACACACACTCTTCAGATGGGTAAACTGCGTAAACTGGACCATTTTGAGGCACATCGTTAAACAAACAAAAAAAGTACGCTCATTGTTTATAACAATGAGCGTACCCAAAAAGTACCATTTTCCGACTTATGCCACCATTTCCGGAATTTTCATTACTTTTCACTCAATTTAGGATCAGTTTACAGACAAATTAGTTCTTAACAGAATGCCATTCGATTTTTTCAGATCTGACGAGATTTGCGAACTGCACGCTGGGAACCATGCAAAATGAACCCCAACTTCACGCCGCGATACGGCGGCCATTTTGTAACACAGCGGACAAAAAAAATTTTTGTTTACATGTTCAAACAACAAAACATTTATACCAAAAGAGTTTTTGACAACCAATCTACTCCTTCCTTGAAAAAAAAAATTAACAAAAACACACTGTCTAAACCAGGCGCTGGCCTTAAAGCGTTTGAGGGAACATTTTCGTCGCAAGAGGTTAGAATTATGGAAAGATCACTTGTGGTATCTTCACCAGGACAACACACCAACTCACACATCTTATCTTGTTGACCAAAAACAACGTTCATACCGTTCGGCAAGCTCCGTGTTCACCCGACTTTCCCCTATGCCAAGTTACCACTTAGCAAAGCGTTTTGAAACGATTGAAGCGATAAAGGAGAAGGATCTAAGGTAGGTAGGTAGGTTATAGTTGCTGCCTATGTATGAGACACACTTAGGCCTTTTATATGGCCCATTCTGATACCACAAATTACACCCGTTTGAAGTGTACAGTTGGCAGTTTTTCTTCCACACTTGGAGGTTTTGCCATTGCCTGCCAAGAACGCACTTGTGGGTATCTTATAATTCTTAACTACTTCAAGTGGACAACGATAGAAGTAACAGACTGCTGGACAGTTAGACGCGTGTTTAACCAGCCCGAGCTAGAAATTCTACGTAGGACCTCTGGCAGTGGCGTATCCAGGGGGGTTAGGGGATTAGGGGGATAGATCCCCCTTGGTCGGGCGATTAAAAAAATATGTAGTTCTTTTACATTTTAAAAAATGTACATCATTTTGTCTTCAGCAA
This sequence comes from Melieria picta, assembly GCA_964056695.1. Taxonomy (NCBI): domain Eukaryota; kingdom Metazoa; phylum Arthropoda; class Insecta; order Diptera; family Ulidiidae; genus Melieria; species Melieria picta. The sequence continues at coordinate 48,985,690 of OZ057398.1, forward strand.
AATTTGGCATCGCCGAAAAAGAAAATCGTTTGCAACCCTGAGTCAGCTGTGTAAAATGCTTTCTTATTGGATTTCCAAATATCATTGTGAGTAGTGAAAGTTCATTTGAGTGTTTTATCAAAACAAAGAAATATAAAGAAAAAAATACAAAAAAAAGGATGGACATTAGAAACTTTTTCAAACGAGGTCATAGCTCTACGGAATCTGCACTAAAGAGGAGAAAGTCGGTAGAAGAAACAAATGCGGCTGCAGAATTTATTCTGCCTCCTAGTCATTGCGTGAGCGAGCAGTCGTCTGTCTTAACCCTTTCCGGTCAATTTCCGCATTTATTGAGATACAAATTTTTCTTTCAAAATATTGACTATCATTGAACAGTTTAGCAATAAAATACAACAAAATATCAAAAAAATCATTTAGGTTGAGAATTACAGCTCAATCAATTTTGTATGATTTATCGTACAATGGTCCGCAAAGGAGTAAAACTCCGGGAAATTTTTGTTTCGTTTTTTTAAGTTTTATGAACAATTCATTGATTTTTTTGATAGAAAACATAAATTATAACAACAAAAAAACAAAACGTTTTGATCGAAACTTATATAAATTATATGGTATATGTGAACAATTGAGTCACATTTATGCGGCCTTATGCAACCGTTGTTGTTGTTGCAAAGCCCTTTTCCCCTCAATAAAACACATCCGTATAGCTTTACAGAAAGATACTGAATATAGCCGATTCTTATTATCATAGTGGGAGTGGCAAGTACGCATGTCTAACCTTACCTAACCTGTGTCTACCCAATAAAACACAAAATCGTCTAGTAATTCTTATTTTTAATCGAAAATTGCCGAATAGCCGTTATTAGACACGTGGTTTACAGATGGGCGGGGCAGGCATGCAAGCGCAAAAATTCTATTACCAAACCCATAACTTGCAACCTTTGTCTTCCATTTGTACGATATATCGTACAAAGCTTTGCAACCCTTGTGATCATTTGTACGATATATCGTACAATTGTTTTAAAGACTCGGGAAAAATATTTAGACGCAAAAAATGTTAAATTTTGTAAGTTCTATAAATCAACTGAGATTCAAACTTTGAAATTGTTTACCTTTTTGCTACCAAAAAGTATTACATATTTAAAAATTCTTCCGCAGAAGCTACGTCATTTGCTGGTTTTCCAAATTCTTGCAAAAAGCTGCTTACAAAACACACTCATACTGTGTAGCCATGGCTATAATGATTTATATTTTTAAACAGACTGATACAACACAGCCTACTTAATAAGAATTAAAAAGCCGTTCCATAAAAATGGAATGGGATGGCCTTCAGTTCCGTCTTCGCTGCGGCTTGAATCTCCTCTATCGTATCAAAACGGTGTCCCCGGAGCGGTCTTTTGAGCTTGCTGAACAGCCAGAAGTCGCACGGCGCCAGGTTGCGGAACGCAACGAAATGGCGAAACGATCACGAATTACGAGTGCAGTATGGGATGGTGCATTAACGTGGTGTAAAAACCAAGAATTGTCTTTCCACAATTCCGGCCTTTTTAGGCGGATAGCGTTACGCAAACGACGCATAACGTCGTAACGTCATAACGTCATAATATTCCTTGTTGACTGTTGACTAAAAAAAAAATAATTCTCCAAATCCTTCGACGCGCGCAGTTTAAATTCAAATGTCACCTTATTTTTTGGACACAGTAGTATATATAATTTAATTTATATGATTTTGCTTTGAGCGAAAAGCAATTAAAACAAATAAACGCAAAGCTTAAAACGTAAAAAATTGTTGGAAACAAGAGTAAACCATATTGAAAAAAGTATAAAAAGATGTTGAATAATTCTTCCAATATCCCCTCCCCCCTTCATGAAATCCTGGATACGCCACTGACCTCTGGCATGAAAAGCCAACGTGCTACCCGCTGGACTATCGAGACTGGATAATGGAGCTAAAGGCAATCAAAAAATTTGTCTATGGAAATTGTTTTCAAGTTTGAAGAAAGTGTTGGTGTATTACTTCCGATGGAGATTTGGACTTTGAAAATGATTATCGATAATTAATTGAACCCTTCACGTTTTCTTGAAGAATTTCGGATACTTTTTGTTGAGAAGGTATATTAACTTTACAATGATTTTTTTGTTTCATTGTACTGATGAATAAGCACGAATTTTGACCTTCTAAAAATGATCTCAAACGCTTCAACTGCTGAAGTTAATAAATTAACTAATTATTATTATTATATTATTATTTTTCATAATAAATTAAAAGCATCAGGTGTTTTTGATTATTAAAAATAACCATTTCATAATTCAAATTTGTGTTTTTTATATTAGTTAGTAACTGCCTTTGCATCATTTTTTATTATGTTGTCTTTAATTGGTATCTTTGTGTTTTTAAGTGGTTTAAGTACTTTTTGTTATTTCTTTTTTCAGCAAATACTAAGATCCGTAATCAAAAGCAATTCACAATTTTATGCATTAAATACGCCAATATATCAATTTTGAATAAATTAAAATTTTTTTCATATTTATTATTACTGTAGCTGGCCATATCAACTTTCTGATAATAAAATAACTCTCAGCGAAAAGCTATCAAATCCCAATTGGGAATACAATCTATTTTTTCTTTTTTTATTCATTTTAAGTTTTTTATCTAAGCTCGCTTTGCTTTGTTGTCTCGCAAATGTGTATTAATGTTTGTCGATTTTTTAGCAAAGACGATATTTGTCACCGTGATTTGTCTGCATATAGCGCAGAGTTTACCAAATCTTTGCCTCAATATGTTGATTGACAAATTCTGTCGGGCACGTAGCATCGCTAACTGTGCACCTCTCTCTCACTCCATTGTTGCTCTCCCTCACCATTCATGAGCGCAAATTAGCACAGACCACATATACTTTCACTAAAAATTCCACCAAAGTGCTAATAGAAGCAGCTTTTAACACACGAATTCCACAAATCTCAATGTTTACCTTTTCATTTTATTCAATGACCATTGTTGTTGTTCCTTTTTGAGCTCGTTTCGAACATTTTGCACACACATTCGATCGTAAAAACATATAGCCAGCGATTGTCGGCCATTCGTTGGGCACAAAACACGCACAAATGTTGGCTGAAATGTGTCTGATCGGACTGGAAATGGAGAACTTTGCAGTTTTTATTACGGCCGCTTGTCAGCGGCAAACACAAACACTGCACGAACCCGAAAGCACACACCGGCGACGTGCACCGAACGCGATTCACAACTAAGCGAAACACCTTTGCGATGCAAAAACAACAACAATAACGCTAGCACTTCCACAAGAACATTCGTCATGGCAGCCAGCAGCATTCACAACAACACATGGAATTTAAAACAAAAAAAAGCAAACGACTGCTGAGGTAATAACGGCCAGAATTGGTCCATCGAAGGTAAACAATGACGTTGCACGAGGTGGCTGCTGCGGCACTCGCTAGCGACACGAACGGAGCGACGCGAAGCCGATACGGACGGCTGCGTAGAACGCGCGGCATTAGAGTGATTGGTATTGTTGTTGCTGTTCGGAGTAAGTAGAGCACGAGGAGCGCAGCGGGTGTGCGTGAGGTGGGCGGGGACGGTGGGCGTGTGATTTTTGCCATTGCCTCCCCGCTAGCAAATTGCGAGTGCGCGCAGGCGTTTTCGTTTCTCGTTCTCGTTTGGTGAATTATTATTTTTGCGGTGCGGTATTGTTGTTGTTAATGTTATTGTTGTGATTGCATTCGAATTCAAAGTGAATGTGTGCCGGCAACACACACACGAACACTAAAACACAGACGGCTTGCTGCTTTGCGGGCTTAAGTGCAAAGCAAAAACAACAAACGACAGAGCAGCGTTCACGCTGGTTTAAGCCACACTTACGACCTAGTGACACATTTACGCCTGACCCAGTTGGAAATGGTGAGCGAGTTAAATGCGTTTAAATCCTGAAATATTGCTGAAAACTTGAGCTACGCTGTGAAAAGGTCGACCTGACAATAAGCCAAGATAAAAGCTGATGAGAGTTATAGGCGATGGATATGAGGGCTGAGAACATGGACTTACGGAAGGTCGGATGCTTAAGCATCTTCTAAGCATGCTTAGAATTAGATCAGGTTATAGTTAGAATAGAGAGAGCTTCCTATCTCAAACCGCAAAATGGTGCTAGGTCTACAAAAGCGGTTGAGGCATTCTTCCTGACAAATCTGCTCGCCGCTTCAACACCAACGTGACCAGAAACACAGAGAACCCAGCTGTTTATTTGAGTAAATATGGAGTTTCGAATTTGACTGTTGAGTCTCTAATTTTCCAACAGGGCCCGCGCACGCACAAGTGCCCAGCAACGCTGTTGCCGCGACAATTGTCGAGATCAGTTTACAAACTGGGTGTTCTCTGTCGGGTCGATAACACAGGTTTACAAATACGGGTTAGCATTTGAACCTGAGAAGACAAGTGGGATACTTAGCGGTTCTCGAAGCGCTGCCAGTCTCGCAGACAAGATTGACTCAATTTTTTCAGATTCTAAGCGTGCAGACTGGCTTTTCAGAAGTTTTTTACACTATTCAAAGCTCTATTAGTAAATTTCAAATGCAAAAATCAATAGTCGAGAGACAACAACAACCTTTCAAAGTGGGAATTGGCAGTTTTTAACATAAATTAATTTTAGTTAATTAACTTTAATTATGGCAAAATTAGCGCTTTACGTTTTTAAAAATATGTTTTTCTGTATTCTTTTCTGCTCCATTATTTCATAATAATCAAGACACGCTTACAAAAACTTTTTTAGACTGAAGGCATCAACTACTGTTTGATTTGGAACCCATAACAACGCAAAATTCTTTATTGACTTCTAAGAAAGTCGTAAAAAATTGTTTCGCGTTCAAAGTCTTTAATTTCATTCAATAAAATATTGAAATATTCAATTTTAAAACTGTATAAAATTTTGAAAAAATTGTTAAGCCCAAGAACACAAGAACTACAAATAAGGTTAGGTTAGGTTACGTTTACTTTTGTGTTGTATTTGAAAACTTAAAAGTTAGAAGCGAAGGTGTCAACACATTTGGATGGAAGAAAATAATTCAAGTATCAGATTCTCTTCAGCAATTCTTCAGCAAAACATGATCTGTCAAGTATCAAAATTGTTATTTGATGCTTTGACATAACCTCAAAATATTTGCCTGAACTTGCAAAGTTCTGTCACATAAACTTTCTACAAAAATTCTTTAAAGGCCAGAAACAATAAGGAAGAAGCGAAATTGGAAATCAAAAATGACAATAAAAACCGAAAACCACTTTCGAATTGTTTAGTAAACATGCACAAAAACCTCTTTGCCGAGCCGGTCACCCATATTTCATATGGCGTTGTATTGTTGTTGTCATAATAAAATATGTAAGAGTGGTTATTTTCCACCAGCCAAACTACAGCAACAAATTCCCATTTCAACTGCCGAATAAGTACGGAACCGGAAACACTTAAGCCGCGCGCACTTAACTGCCGGCAACTTTGCGGCCGACCTTGTGCGTGGGAGTTCTTATGTCTGGCAAGCAAAAACAACAACAACAACAATCGATTGAATACAATTTATTAAGCCAACAAAAAGTAGGTTTCGAAATCGCAATGCCAAATTAAGCAAATAACCTGTGTTTTTCATATATTTTTGTTGCTGTCGTTGTTGTTGTACTATAACGCAAATATGCAAACGACTTGTTGTTGCTGCGTAAAGTTCTTCTTCTTATTATTAATTCTTTTGTGGTTGCTTTTTTTGTTTAAACAATTCTGCACATTCATTCGGCGTTGAATTCTTGCACGTCGCTTAATCGCTGCAGCAGCAGCGGTAACAACAACAATAACAGTAATAACAACAAATTTCTTTTTATTAACGACCACTGTGCGTTTTCAAATTTGGAACGTTAAGATTGCGCCATACTTTCGCGGGGTTCTGAACGACCGCTTCTTGAACCGATTTAGCCACCGCAGACGCCGCGTTATGTTAGCGATTTAGTGCTTTCGCTTCGTTTCGCATGCGAGGTGCCCAATACGCACATCTCACGATCCAGTCGGTTTCATCGTTAGCGCTCAACTGCAAGACCACGAGCGGGCCTACTCCAAGCCGCACTTGCTGCTGTGCTGCCATATTCCATAAATGGAGCGCCGTGCCCAGGTGGCGAGTGCACGCACGCATCAGCGGCTGCATGAAAGCCACACTCGCATTAAAACCTCATATACCTGCGCTCAGTTGCACAATTTTATTACTGCAAACCAAAAAAAAGTTGCCCGAAAATAATATTTCTCACAAATGTGCACAAGTGGCAGCAGCATCGGCTACCAACTCGAACCGCTAGATGGCACTGTAGTCAGTGCGAAATTTGTTCTCCTCAGTCAGTGCTGCCAACTTGATACGACCCACACTAATTTCTGACAACACACACAAGTAAAAATCCATTCATGCCAAAAACGAGCACAGACTGGAATTGCTGTCAGATTTTTGTTAATTTAACTAATTTCACAAGTTTGTATATTACTAAAGAGTGCAAACACATTCAACAAAATGCCGAAACGCGGTGGATCACGTGGAAACTACAATTCGGGTGGCGGCGGTGGCTCGCGCTTTTCCTCATTGAAGGACTATCAAAATGGTAGGTGTGCAGGCGCTGCGCAATAATTTCATCATTGCCAATAACCAACAATATTCGCTTGCTAACAAAAAAAAACCATGATCATCAACAGAGCACGACGATCGTGACCGCGATGTGCGCGGCAAGGAGCGCAATTCGACACGGCGTGTGAGCTTCAAAACGTCCATCATGAGCCATCCGCCCGGTTTACGGCGGCACACAGCAGAAATGGGCCTACGCACGCGGTTGGAAGACGACGAAGACATGAATGACTTTGCCAGCACGTCTCGGGTATGCAATGGTCTGGCGGTGCCGCCATGTACAAAATGTATTAATTGTATTTTGTTGCATTTATAGTTTATGTCAAGTCCCGGGTCAAGGCGCAAGGGCTCACCCATACCCAAAGGCAGATTTGGCAATTTTCGCAAACTAATGCCGAGTACTTTTGGCTGGTACCAAGTCACGGTAAGTGCCGCAACGTTTTTTTTTTTTTCATCACGATTATTTATACTTCAGCTGATATCTGTGTGGCTTCTAATGAATGGTTAACCAGACACTAGACTAGCACAATTGGGAAATAGCAGACTTCATTGTTGAGGTTCAAGGCTGCTTTTGTTTTTTTCTTTTGTTTCCTTTTTGTTTTGCTCGTTTAGTAGTTTTAAACATTGGAAATGTTTTATTAGACATTGGTGTGTTTACCATTGTTTACCATGCGTGTATATTATTTGTCCGTTCAGACGGCTTGCACAGCAAGCAATTTTTACGATAAACAAGCTGAAGCTATTAAATCAATTATATTTACTCTTTTGTATTGATACTCTATAAATAAGTTAACAATAAGGAAACAAATGTTTCCAGTTTGGTGTTGGATTTGCTCAAATGCAACAATCTAGATTAGATTTTCTATATTTGACGCACCAATGCCGTTTGTAGGCAGCAGAGATCAAAAGCGATAAGCATGAACAGCAGTTGTTTAATAAACAAAATAGAATAAATAAAAACAGCTGTCTGAATCATTTGAACTAAACTCTTGAATAGAAACATTCTGAACATTTCGAAAATAAAATAGTTGTGAAACCTTGGAACTTTTACTTACAGTTAAAAGCTCTCTCGTTGTTTTGAATATTCTGACTGATTAAAAAAATAAATGTTGGGACATTTCATTGACTAACATTGCTCTGCCCTAAAAAAAAATTACGTTCTTTACCTTTGCGTAGATTTCTACGCGTACAGGATTTCAGTACATTTTTAGTGTAGTATCTAAAGGAAACGAGCACAAAATATTTTTTAAATTATAATTTTTGAGGAAACAAGAAGTAAAATAAATTTACAGTAGCTTTTCTTCAATGAATTTTACGCATACATTTCGATTATGTTCGTTCTTGCAGATAGCTTCTTCTTCTTCAGTGATATATTTTTGTTGATACATGGTATTTTTTCTTTTTATTTCGTTGTATAAAAAAATCAACTCTCAGCTTTTGCTTTCTTTGCTTTATTCTCGTGCATAGAAACGCGATATAAATGTAATTTTTCTCGCCAAATTGTATAAACGCGCCAAATGCGTAGATATCTACGCAAGGATAGCCAACGTAACTTTTTTTATGAAAGCTCCAAAAAAATTATTCCTTCAATGGGAAACCCTTTTTTAACACATTGACGGACACTAGGAACAAGTGAAGTTCGAAAATTGACACTATTAGAAGCATAGTTTTACTTTTTCTGCTTAAATAAACTTAATTTTGATTAATTCAAAAAATTGTTTCCAAAACATGACACTACTACCAAACATGCTTCTACTTGTACCCCGGTAAATGCACATTTGTGCCGCTACAGCCGCAGTGTCCAAAAACGACCGTTTCGTTTTAGACGGCTATAGCCGTCATGCCACATAGTGAACTTCGCTTTGACGGCTATAGCCGCAAGTGCCCGTCAACGTGTTAACTGTAAAATAATGCTAATGATAAAGTCAAAAATTTTTACAAAATTCCAATAAACGGCTTAAAATAAAAATTTGAAAAGTAGTCTTTCGAGCGTAGTTTTCTACGCAAGGCACAGATAAAGGTTAAGGAAACGCAAGATCACAATCGTTAACTATGTTGAGATATATATGTAGATAAGTATATGTCTAAAGATATGTAAGTAGGAACTCAAGAACATATCTTGGGCTTGATGCTTCATTAGAATTCATTGTTCGGGAGGAATTTTATTGCAAGAGGATGCACGTCGCAGGTCCACGTCTATTTAATCTTAAGTCTCTTATTGGAAGAACTGGAGACCTTGCAGCCCCACCTATTTGCTGTGTTCTGGCGTGAGATTTCAACAATATATCGTAAGCTGTCAGTTCAAACTAACTAGTAGATCGTTGAATGTAATTATTCCATAAAACACCTGAAAACGGCATTGCCATTTGCATATTAAACAAAATAAAGGAAAGTAACTTAGTCATAGCATTTAGTACAGAGAGCAAGAAAGTAGAAAAAAAGATGAAGAATGGTACAACAATTTTAAGTTAAACCAACATTTCAGGGTGTTTTGCTTACAAATATGAAACCCATTTGTATTCGCTCTTTCAAGCATGGATTGCTTGTAGAAAAAATAGTATTTTATAAAGATTTGTATAAATCAAATGCATAGTAAAGCTTTGTATTAAAACTGTTTTACTTACCTACTTTTCTTATTGGATACTGGTTGTGTATACAAATGCTTTCGAAAGCTAATGGTTTCAAAAGTTGTTATAAATCGATTAAGTAGACTAATGTATATTTAGGCCGATTTATTTGTAAATGTTCTTTGCTTTCTTCTATGTTGGTAACTGGCCTTTGCGAATCAGTTAGCTTTAGATAAATTTTACTATTGTATAAAAAACGTACACCAGCCACTAGCGCCGAGTTAGATAATTTTTACTATGGTATAAAATGCGTACCCCAGCCACTAGCGCCAAGTTATGAGCTCTTATTGCATTCTTATGAATATTGCACAAACTTCTGAGAACGTGTTAGTGCTTGAGATGTGCAACAATAAAAAAATAATTATTAACAAACTTAGAAGCAGCTATAACAATGCCGCTAACACTTGTTTGCATTTACTTATTTGTACACTTTGAGTGTGTCTGACATTCATGCACTCGCAAAAAATGTGCATAATTCAATAGCTGCGCGTTGCCCATAAAAACTAAGAAGTGTAACTCGGTTATGGCTGGACATAAATACACGCTACACATTAGACAGTGAAGATATTTCTAACTCAGAAGTTATATACTTCTATAGCTATAGAACTGTCGGTTTAATGCAAAGATCTTCAACTAGTTTGGCTATATAGAGTTGATGTAACATGCCGTATAGAATCTCTTTGCAAGCCTCTGCCATATGCGTGTCGACTTTACTGTGTCACATCGAGTGATAGCAACTTTCTTTCACTCGGTGATCATTCTCTGGTCTTGGACAACTTTTTTTCCACTCGAAGAAAACATTGTGATCATACACAACTCCAATGACAGCCTGAACGATTGTCTCAATTTGTTCCGAACCCCAAAAGCTGGAAATGTAGAGAAAGAAGGAAACTAAGCTAGATTTTACTTTACTGACTTGGGCAGACTCTAAGACTTAAGCGTAGTACTAGCAACTCTGAATATTGGTATATACCACAGAATTAAGGCGTTCGAAGATCTTTCAATAGGATGGGAGATTCGTAAAGTATTAATTTCATTCACTGCCTTTTTGATTTCGCACCTTGCAAGAGCATTAAGAGAACACATATTTGACCTACAAACTCCGAAACACAACACCCTCAATTGGAATGTTGAGCCTCGCAACAGATTGAATTACCTGAGCCGATTTCGATTGGTGGAGAAGAAAGCAACTTATTGTAGTCGTCAAGAACTTCCGAGTCTGATTAGTTTAGAAGGTCTCCATAGATCATTTATGTCCGCAGTGCATCACTAACTCATCATTACTCGAGTCTAAGCGAAATAATAAATAAAATATTACATTCAATTTTTATGTTTCTCTATCTATCTCAAACTCTGACGCAAAAAAATCCATTTAATCCATAGACACCATTTACCCTTCTAACTTTTTTGATAATTTGTAAAATCGCCTCGTTCCCAGTTTTGTTGATCTAACGATTAACAATATTTGCGTTGAATTATCTAAAAGAGAACTCAATGTTTGTCCTCAAGTGCTCACATTTTGCTTGTCATAAAGTAATTTTTGCTACAAATTAGCCGAAATTGTCAAACAGTTCTCAAATATTAACATTTGCGTCTTTGTTGGCTGCCGCAAGTCAAATAAACTTCTGCCGCTTAATCCTTTGCTTTTATTTGCGCCAGCAGACGGCGACTTTTTGTCTGCGGCCCTAATTAACACATTTGCGAAAATTCGTATGATCCCTAAATAATTATTTGCGCGCTCCTCAGACGTTATAAAAACACCAAAAATCTTGTAATAAATTCGAGCTCGCTGATATTTGTCTTTAAATTTCACGCCAAGCGCTATCACTGGCGATATCAGTGCGCGAAGGTTCAATATCAGCTGCCCGCTGAATGTCGCTGCCGCTGTCACCTGCCATCGCCTACGGGTCCGCCCACGTCGCCCCAACGGCTGCTGAATGTGCAGCGCGAATAAACAAATAATAAGCCAGCATTTTATGGCATAATACGCGCAATTGGCAATGATTTTGTTCTTAATTAATTCAGCCAAACAATGGAGGGGAGAATCGAGATAACGCGTCGATATCTAATAAGAGGCCAGCAATGCCCATGCGAGCAGCACACGACCAAAACGACCGAACGGCAGCGGTGGCAAAACAATTAAATTATATTTATACGAAACAGATTCAGCATTTGCATCTGGCCGATACCTGTTTGAACGAAAGGCGGCTGTTCGTTGCTGTTGCGGCTCTGGTTCGCATTGCCAGTGAAGCGCTGCGGCTCTACATTCTTTCGTATTTCGCCGTATTTACCAAACAGCCCGCCGCCAGACAGACAAACAGACGGACAGTTTCGCAACACTAGAGCATGCGGCATTTTCGTTTTGCCTTTGGACCTTTGCATTTGCGCGCTGCTGCCGCTGCTGAATACGCAGCGACCGCGTCATATCTCTGCCATCTGCTGATAGCATCGCACTGCCGACCAGCCGTTACCAGCACCGCCGCATCGGATGTTCAGTTGGCCGGCAGCACGACGGCGCGGAAGTTTACAAAAATTCAGGCCTGCCAAAAATAGGCGCTGACTGTGTCGCGCAACGAAACGCATTCCGTTTTGGCTAGCTCGTCGTTCGGCTGGCCTGAGGAAAAATCCAATTTGACTGTTGCCACCGACCGAGACGCTTCTGCATTCTGGTTTTCCATGTTGTAATTGACGCCAATAAAGATTATCAAAATAACGCGCCGAAGATCGCCCGTGCGGACGTGTTGCGGCCAATCGTTGCTAATCAGTCCGAATTGCTGCGCGCGCTGATAAACACAACTTCCAGCTGGCGTGTTTCGCCTCTTGAGCAAACCTCTTAGCAAAGTCTACTTAAAGACCGGTGTCGATAAACGTGTGGTGTGATTTCGGGTAGCGATCAGTGTGGTAGTCTGAAGCGGCTATAAGCAACACTGCCGCAAAACACGCCTTCAGTTGGTGTAACAAAGTCATCAAATCGCAACGCGTCTCGCGCGCAACTAACAACCGAGACGGCTTTTACAATCCGTCCGCCATAATTTGTGATAACACAATGCAAAGTTGGACGCGTTTGAAGCGCGCCGCCCTGCAATGAGCAGCCAGTGAAGATTTTGCGCGAGTCGGCTCGATATCGACACCAAAAAAGTGCCTAATCACACTTTGACTCGTCATCGTTACTCCGAAAACTCCGCAAGCAGTTTCACGCACGCTTAGAAGCGGTCAACACAGCATTCAAGCCACTTGCGGCAACCGACCAACACGCAACAGTATTAGCCGTCTGTGCCGCTCGGAAATCGTTCGAAGATGGCGTCTTTTGGTGCTTGGGACTACGCGATTCTCGTGATCGTGCTGCTGATCTCGGCAGGCATCGGCATCTACTACCGCTTCACGGGCGGCAAGCAGAAGACCACGAAGGAGTTTCTACTGGCCGATCGCTCCATGTCCATAACGCCGGTCGCCTTCAGCCTGATGGCCAGCTTCATGTCGGCCGTCACCATTCTGGGCGTCTCCATGGAGAACTACCAGTACGGCACCATGTTTATGATGATCAACATTTCGTACGTGATTGCCACACCGGTGGCCGCCTACCTCATACTGCCCATCTTCTACCGCCTGAAGACGGCCAGCGTGTACGAGTACCTGGAGCTGCGTTTCGGCTACGCGACGCGCCTCTGCGCCTCGCTCGCCTTCTCCGTGCAGATGATCCTATACATGGGCATTGTGTTGTTTGCGCCGGCGCTGGCGCTAGAAGCCGTCACCGGCCTGAATCAGAACTTCTCCGTGGTGATCCTCGGCGTGGTGTGCACGTTCTACGCCACAATTGGCGGCATGAAAGCCGTCCTCATCACGGACATCTTCCAGTCGTTGCTGATGTTCGTGGCGGTGTTCAGCGTAATCATTTGTGCGACCATCAAGGCCGGCGACTGGGAGACGATCTGGCGCACGGCACAGGCGGGCGATCGCATTGAATTTCTAAACTTCAGCGTTGATCCGACGGTGCGGCACACTTGGTTCACGCAGATCATTGGCGGTATTGCCACCTACCTCTCCATCTACGGCGTCAATCAGACGCAGGTGCAGCGGCTGCTGTCGGTGCGCAATCTGAAGGCGTCGCAAAAGTCGCTCTGGTGGAATCTGCCCATTCTGATGCTGCTCAGCTTCAGCACGTGCTTCTCGGGCCTGTGCATCTACTACTACTACCGCGACTGCGATCCGATGCTCGAGGGACGCATTGCGTCGCGCGACCAAGTGATGCCGCTCTTCGTGGTGGACACCATGGGCCACATTCCCGGCCTCTCGGGCCTGTTCGTTTCGGGAATCTTCTCCGCCAGTCTGTCCACCATATCCTCGGCGATCTCGTCGCTGGCAGCGGTCACCATCGAGGACTACCTGAAACCACTGATGCGCTGCACCTCCAAGAAGACGCTCTCCGACTCGACGACTGCGTGGTACTCGAAATTCTTCTCGCTGTTCTATGGCGCCGTCTGCATTGGATTGGCCTTCCTGGCCGGCTCGCTTGGCGGCGTGCTGCAGGCGTCGCTCTCCATTTTCGGCATAGTTGGCGGCCCGTTGCTGGGTCTGTTCACGCTGGGCATGTACGTGACGTTTGCCAATCAGAAAGGCGCGCTGACTGGCCTGGCCGTCGGCTTGGGAATATCCTTCTGGATTGGATTCGGCCATCCCAAGCCGCCCGTGCCGAGTCTGCCCTTCTCGACTGTAGGCTGTCCCATTGTCAATCCCACCAGCCACATTACGGATTTGTTTATTCCCGCCGCGCAGCCGTTGGGCAATTTAGATGCCGCAGTGCGTGCAGCAGAGGATCCACACTACTTCTACCTGTATCGCATCTCGTACATGTGGTACGCGGTGATCGGCTTCCTGCTGACAATGTTCGCCGGCGTCGTGTGCTCTTGGCTGTACGCGAAGCTGGGCTGGGACTCGAACGCGCACATTTACACGGACAGCGCCCGTACGCTGATCAAGTATGACCTCTTTGTGCCGCCCATTGCGCGTCGCCTGCGCAGCCGACAAATGCCCGTGGTGGTGGTGACGGGCACCAGCTCGGAGATCGGCGGCGGCGGCTCGGCCACGCCGAGCACAGTCGGCGACGAGACGCAGCTGCCGAAAAGCGCAACCAATGCTACGGAACTCAGCATGCAGGAGCTGGAGGCGGGTGCTACTGCGCCGAGCGGCGACGACAGAGACGGCGGCGGCGGTAGTAATGGCATTGCGGCGGACATAAAACAACATGTGTCGACAATAGCTTAGTTTACAACATTCTTTGTTTGTTGTTATTGTTATTGTAAATTGAAATAAATTTAGTATGTGTTGTTTCTGTTAATGAAATGAAGCGAAATGAAACGAACCGATGCCGTCGTTAAATTCGCCATTAAATTTCAATATTTGAATAAAGTGTGCTGGCGTTTGCACAGAGAAACAGTGCCGACATTGTTGCGCTTGAATGGCGAGAGCCACGCGGCAAATGCCACTATAAACAAACGTAACTAGCATAAATTCTAAGTGAATATATCGAAAATATTCAATTGACTTTAACAGTTTTATAATTTATAATTCACATTTATCAATTTTTCACACATAGTAAAAATGTTTAATGAATTTTTATAAACGTGCCAACTTTGCGTGTTCAATGTAGTCATTGTTATATTTGAAACGCTGCACGCGATGCGAACATGGATTGCTTTAGACATTACAAATGCAACAAAAGCAATTTTTATATATCGCCTGCAGAAAGAACTAATGAAATAAATAAATGTAAAAATATGTAAATTCTGTAATAAAAAAAGGCGGAAATACAACAACAATTATTTTTCGTAGAAACAATATACAGAAAGTAATCTAGTTTAAATATATATCTTTTAAAATATGAAAAATCTGTAAAAATAATATAATTCTCTAAAAATGATACAAACCGCTTCAGAGAAGAGTCTACTTCTGAACTGCACAATCAAAAGTTATTTCACTTTCATAGGCCACCGAACGTGGATAACTTCTTCTTTGCTTGAAGTCGACAAATTTGTGTTAATTGGATTAACCCTTCAAACACCATTAAATTCCCTCGGTTGGTACGTTGTATCTAAATATAATTTGCACCTAATACGCTTAGAACAATCTTTTGTCGACTCTTGCAGCTTTTGTTTGGAAGAAAAAGATATTTTCGGCACAATGTCCTGCAATCATGATGTATGTTCCTAGAAAAGTAGGCACATTCCAAGACTCTGCTGGCGTTGTCAAAACTCTGGGGTCAAAACTTTTATTCAAGGGAAAAGGCTTAGAGAAATTCGTTGATCTCTGAAGAGGGAAATAATAGATCTTTAAGGTTCAAAAGTACTAATGGACACATCAAAAATATCGAATTGATAAACAAATAATCTATAACAGCCACTTTAACTTAACTTCACTTAGACAGTAACCAACAGACCGTAGGTTCCTTTTGTTCTCCTTTTGCTTCTTGACCTACTTACCTCTTAATCGTAGAAGCCAAGAGACGAATGCGGTGAAAAAAGCATCGGTTATAATTTTGTTGAAAATTTCTCATTCCTAAAATTAAGATTTCTTTTTTAAGAGAATTTTTCTCTGTTTTTTTTAAGACAATTAAAATCGTAGTCTATTAAATACAATTCGTTAAAAAGTAATATTAATCAAAAATCAACACAAAGCCATCCATAACTTACCAACTACACGTACAGTAAACGTTTTAGAAGGGATCAGAGAAAAAAATTTCAATACCAAAATGCAGTCTCATTGCCGTTTAAAATCTGCTTGAAATTCAATTTGTTTTAAAAATTTTATCTTGAATTAAATTTTATCTTCCACAAAAAGTTGTTCAGCAACATGTTTGATGTTCTTATCAGAATTAAAGTTCAATGCCTCTCTGTTGTCTCTCTCTTCTGTAGTTTTGATAGTAAAATCTTTAAAATGTTTGGCAACTACACTGAGGAGTGTTAACTTTGGTAGAGTATTAGAATTAGAAATTAGAAGTGGTAGCAATTCAGTCACCAGGTCACTGCAGCTTAACCAATGCATAGGGCCGGCTCAAACACTTTTCATAGCCTGATTCTGGAAATGCCTTCTGCGAATTCTTCTTGATTGCCTCAATCGTATCAAAACGCTTTCTGCGAAGTGTTTACTTGAGTCGTGGGAATAGGAAAGAGGCACAAAGAACCATGTCGGGTAAATACGGTAGGGAACTTGCTTAACAGTATGGACGTTGTTTTTAATCGACTAGTAGCGTACAACATGAGATGAGTTAGCCGATGCTTTGTCAGAATCACAAAATTTCAAGTAAATTCGACATTGCGAAATTCGCGGAACACAACAAACACTAACTTGTTTACAAAGCTGCCACGCACAAACTCCCACAAGATGACGCTTCAACATACACTATGATCAATAAGTACCGGGACTGTGTCAAAAAAACAAAATTGTTTTATTCTTCTGGTAAATTTATTTTATCCCCTTCAAAATAAGCCCCATCTGAAGCAATACACATATGCCAACGCTTAATCCAATCGTCCATGCACTTCTGGTAAGCCGAAGCAGGTGTGGCCTTATGACCTCTATGGACTCAAATCTCTGTCCACGAAGCGGTAACTGGAGTCGGGAGAACAGGAAAAAGTCACATGGTGCCATATCTGGAGAATAGGGAGCCTGATCGATGATATTCACACTGTGTTTGTTCAAATAATCGCGAATAATGTGTGCTTTGTGAGACGGCGCATTCAAGTCTTGAGGAACAAGCCGTGCGGCGACGCGTTTCATGCGCTAAATATCGACAACAATGTGTTGTGCGCTTCCATAAGAGATGTTAAGATCGTTAATTTTCAAGCACGATTTTCTTCACAATTTCAACATTTTCGTCGGTATTCGGTATTCTGGACGTCCAGAACGAGGAAAGTCTTCGACCACTTCACGACCACTTTTGAACATTTTATACCACTCGAACGCTCTGGTTCTTGATAGAGCAGACTCCCCAAATGCTTTCTGCAACATTTTAAGCGCATTGGCACAAGAAAGTTCGTTCTTAAGACAAAATTTCAAACAAATACGTTGATCAACAAAATTATCCATTGTAAAATGCGACGAAGTACAAAAAGTTGACTGACGCTAACAGCTGCCAAACGAAAACTAATGATGCAATCCCGCTCAAAATTTGACACAGATGTCAGTTAAGGTCCTACCGACCTAAAATAAATTTTTTTACCTGCATCGGGCAACGGCGGAAAATTTAAAATACACAGTCCCGGTACTTATTGATCATAGTGTATATTTGAGCACCCGATGACAACCTAGAAAAGACAATTTTGACAATATTTCAAGCGCGGTTTGTTTGAATGAAAAATTGCGGGTATTTTTTAACAGAAGTATCAAACCCCAATATAATTTTTTCAATACTACAGTCCCTGTTCATCGAATTATGACCGATGAAAAAATTTCGAAATTTCAACTTCCATCATCGATAAAACAAAAACTAATCAAGTAAAAATAACAAATGAGGTATCAATTTATTCGTTGGAAAGTATTCTTTGAACTGACTGTATACTTATTACAAAAATATTGTTTTAATTTTTTAATTTGAATTTTTGTTCTGGCGCATAATTTTTAATAATTGATCAGCTGTGAGGATAAAGTGACATAAAACATGGAAAGCAATGGAAAGTGGTGTAAATTGTGAGCGTATAACTTCGCTTCCCAGTATAACAAAATTAATTTAAAATCTCGCTTTTTATGCTCCGGGAATAAATTAAGCCCGGAGATAGTTATGCCCGAGCTAAATTATATTTATACACCGAGTGAACAAATTTACCCTAAATCCAAAAACTTTTGCTAGTATTTAATAGATATGTTTTTAAAGTGGTTTTCCGCTTCCGGAGTCCTTTGTTGACTGCAGATCCGCTGTAAACTTTAGCCTCAAAAATTTTAGGATCTTTTACTCTATTCAAATTTTGTATGTAATGTTGAAAAGGCCAACCCTAACAAGTCTTATCACAGTAAAATAAGATGTGTTCTGCTGTTTCCGCCGGTTTATTACAAATTCTGTGTATGCCTACATTTGTCCCGGTCAGGAAATCCGTGACAAGTCATATCGCAGTTCTATGGAGCATCGTTTGCTTCAATTTTCGCTGAAATATTTCTGGCATAAACAATTTGGGCAGTTTCTGTTTCCGTTGGAGTTTCTTTAGCAATGGTTGGCCTTCCTCAGTATGGGATTAGTAAGGCCCACTTATTACTCACTACACTCCTTTTGGCCATTATAATGAAAATTATATTTAAAATCATGATCAGCAGTCACATTGATCTTTACTCAGCATCGGACTAGTAAGATTCTTCTGTTCACAATCTTTCTGTTCAATATTTTGTTTGTCCGTTCGTCATAATATCAAACAATGAAACATTTCACTTTTTTTTGAAAAGTTTGTGAACCACTTCTCCATATCAACTCCTAGTCATGAATAATGCCAAAATAATTCCATGCAAAATTTGACACAGATGTCAGTTAAGGTCCTACCGACCTAAAATAAATTTTTTTACCTGCATCGGGCAACGGCGGAAAATTTAAAATACACAGTCCCGGTACTTATTGATCATAGTGTATATTTGAGCACCCGATGACAACCTAGAAAAGACAATTTTGACAATATTTCAAGCGCGGTTTGTTTGAATGAAAAATTGCGGGTATTTTTTAACAGAAGTATCAAACCCCAATATAATTTTTTCAATACTACAGTCCCTGTTCATCGAATTATGACCGATGAAAAAATTTCGAAATTTCAACTTCCATCATCGATAAAACAAAAACTAATCAAGTAAAAATAACAAATGAGGTATCAATTTATTCGTTGGAAAGTATTCTTTGAACTGACTGTATACTTATTACAAAAATATTGTTTTAATTTTTTAATTTGAATTTTTGTTCTGGCGCATAATTTTTAATAATTGATCAGCTGTGAGGATAAAGTGACATAAAACATGGAAAGCAATGGAAAGTGGTGTAAATTGTGAGCGTATAACTTCGCTTCCCAGTATAACAAAATTAATTTAAAATCTCGCTTTTTATGCTCCGGGAATAAATTAAGCCCGGAGATAGTTATGCCCGAGCTAAATTATATTTATACACCGAGTGAACAAATTTACCCTAAATCCAAAAACTTTTGCTAGTATTTAATAGATATGTTTTTAAAGTGGTTTTCCGCTTCCGGAGTCCTTTGTTGACTGCAGATCCGCTGTAAACTTTAGCCTCAAAAATTTTAGGATCTTTTACTCTATTCAAATTTTGTATGTAATGTTGAAAAGGCCAACCCTAACAAGTCTTATCACAGTAAAATAAGATGTGTTCTGCTGTTTCCGCCGGTTTATTACAAATTCTGTGTATGCCTACATTTGTCCCGGTCAGGAAATCCGTGACAAGTCATATCGCAGTTCTATGGAGCATCGTTTGCTTCAATTTTCGCTGAAATATTTCTGGCATAAACAATTTGGGCAGTTTCTGTTTCCGTTGGAGTTTCTTTAGCAATGGTTGGCCTTCCTCAGTATGGGATTAGTAAGGCCCACTTATTACTCACTACACTCCTTTTGGCCATTATAATGAAAATTATATTTAAAATCATGATCAGCAGTCACATTGATCTTTACTCAGCATCGGACTAGTAAGATTCTTCTGTTCACAATCTTTCTGTTCAATATTTTGTTTGTCCGTTCGTCATAATATCAAACAATGAAACATTTCACTTTTTTTTGAAAAGTTTGTGAACCACTTCTCCATATCAACTCCTAGTCATGAATAATGCCAAAATAATTCCATGGAAAATAGTCCGCAATCAGTTATCTTTAGTGCACAAAACCGTAGATTTCTTTTTTATTTTAAAGTAGGAAATTAAAACAATACAAGCAAAAGCAGATAATGGCGGCGCAAATATTTACACTAATTTGCAAGATACAGAAATAATTTAGCAATTAGTAATTGCGGGCGCTTATAATACAGGCGACAGCACAAGCACCAGCGCAAAGTGACAAATTTTTAAATACAATGCAATAAAGACTCATAATTAGTCTATTTGACGCAAATTCAATTGCGTCTCATTCACACTCGCACACGCAGTCAGTCACACACACACGCACACTTCCATCCGCCCTAAGCAATGTCGTTGCTGTCGCTTATCAGCCACTCTGCACTCCACTATCGCACGCTGGCTGCAACCACTTAACCGAGTCATAACTCTCTTTCCTCTAAACGACAAACGATCCCGTTCCAGTCCCGCAAAGCCGTCAATGACTTTTCGGCGTAACCACATTGGCGGATATCTCGCGGAAACCGTTGGCGTCCTCCCGCGAATTCATTTTGTAGGAGTTGCGCTCGTTGGCCAATTGCCACAGGGCCAGCAGTCGAACCAGATCGGTGTAGGTCACTGTTGTGGCTGCGCTCTTGTCTTCCGCCGACGGCTGCGTCGATTCGGCAGCAACCATGCGGCTGCTTTGCGCCGACGCGTCAATGAATTTGTTGATTTGCGCCAGCGTCGGCTCGCGTATCTCGCTGGGATGAACAATGCGCATGATGTGGTTGGGAGTGGGAGCGGACGCCGCTGGCTCCGGTTCCTGGCTGTAATCGGAGCTATCGTGGTTGTAGTCCGTGATGAAGGGTATAACCAACGCTTCGGCGACGCCAAGCCAGCAGACACTGACGACTGCAGCCACTATCAGCAGCAAAACACGCTTCATGGTGCTTGTCAAGGCTGGTGCGTGACTTCGGTTCGTCGGTTGTTTTATAATTCAAAATTAATTTTAAATATTCGCGCTGGCGTATTTGGGGGATGTTGTTGCGCTGACGGGTATTTAGATTAGACTGATCAGCGCTTTCTACAGCAGAACGTCTACTCGGCGGTCCGTCAGTGGCAGCGCCGGTCAGTGTTGGGCATTGTACGCGCATCGGCTAAGAAAAATCGACATAACGAGTTGTGATGCTGGAAATGAATTTTAATATTGTTTTACTCTCTTACTTGTGCATCGCTTACACAGGAATTGGGAGAGTTGCAAAGTGTTGGCGGGAACATTGATCGAGGGTGCAAAGTGTTGAATGAGCGAATGCGGGTTTAGAATAATACAATAATATAAATAAATAAATGTCTGTATAACGAAGTGTCCGCAGAGACGCTTTGTGGGGTTTGATATTTTCTCTACGTGCTTTACTGTAAATACGAGTATTTAGTAGAGAATTACGCGAAACCAGTTGGCATGTTATTGAATTGAAACCAGTTCAAAAAAAGATCATAAAAAGGGCAGTCATAAATTTATGGATTTCTACGAAAAAAGCGAATTCATCTTTTCTTTTAGTGTTTTAATTAGTTGAGTAGATATTTTTACTTTCATTTAATTATTGTTTTTATTATTTTGTTTTAATTATTAAAAATTTGAGTGAATTTTGTTTAACATTTCTAAACAACCAGAACACTAATTGTTTATTAATCCTTTGAAATATAAATAAATATTTGAGTGCATTGTTTTTGTTAGCTTTGTTAAACGTTTGTAAACAAGCATAACGTTAATTGTTAGTTAATCTTTTAATAATTACAATTTTTCTAATTAGAAGCTTAATAGCTTAAAATCCACTTGAAATTTATAAAAGTTTTTTATAACCGTCATGTATGTATTTTGTTTTTGAGTCATATACCAGTCAGTTTTTGTTTATGATAAAATAATGGAAGAAGCTCTAAAAGAACCGTCCTTTGGCTAATAAGTCAATGCGCTTCTTATATAACTTCTGATAAAAAAGTTCCCTGCTTTTTGCCCCATTCAAACAAACCGCGCATGGAATATTCTCAAAATCCTTTTTTTTCTGGGTTGGTGCATCTGTCATCTGGTGGTCAAATATAGTCTTAAGAATTATTGTTGAATTTTTTAATTGAACTTTATTATTTTGTAATATTCTAGTTTTATCGATGGTCTGTTAAAATTAATTTTTTGTTTGACTGGATAAATATGTTTGAGCGGCATTTTTCGGAAGCTTATGCGTCATAACTTCGTCAGAAGATATATTGTGACCATATACTGCCCGCTAAACCTGATTTTATTAAAGATCACATCGTTTTTAATCTTATAATATTATTGTTTGCCTTGAATCAGTCATTAATGTGATGAATTATTATCAAGAAACGTTTGGTTCCAAGCTCGAGCTCATTCGAAATTAAGATTTTTGCCTACTTAAGTTTAAGCAAAGCACTCACTAGTTCCTTCTTAAGTTGTCGATTCTGTCTAGAACCAAATGTTTATTCATTTATTGGAACATTTTTCAGATGTGTTAAGTAGATTCAGTTGTGGTGTGTCCTCCATTGATTTGATGAGTGATGTCTTTTAATTAGGAATGAAAAGCCTGCTGGTTGCACTAAAGAACAACAACCCTTCTCATAAACTGTAAGAAGTATAAATGTGCTTCATGCTAATGTCTTTACTAGATTCCGTAGACAGCTAAAGAAGTACTTTCCCATTTGATTGAAATTGTAAAAGAATAGAGAATATAAAGGAAAATATGTCTTAAAATGTTAAATGAACAAAAAAAAATTTGTGTTATAGAAGAACCCAAATACAGTAAACAAAATGGTGTTCTGTTCTTCAGCTCAAGATTCGAATCTTTTGAACACCTGACGTGCTGAAGCGATTCTGAGAATCAGTTTGAATCGGATGGGAGTTTAGGGTGTAAACAATAAAAATACTATCATAATCTTAGGCTGATTTCTAGTTTATAAGCATTTGTAATTGGCTCTAAAAGTAGGAACAGACTCTGAAGGTGCTAGTAGTAGCTAGAAACGGGCTATCCTATAAACAATTTGCTCTTCCTACCACTTGACTATACATATATATATATATAGTACAACAAACCTACCAAACCAGGACTCATTTACTAGTACTCAAGCGTCTACTAAGGTTCTCCAAAAAAATACTAATAATCTGACGAATGCTTTCTAAGTTTTTATAAAGATATCTCTACCTGGTATCGCTAAAGACCAAACAGTGTTCTATACGTAGCGCTTTGGCCAGCCAGTTATACCTACCTAATCTCTCTAATGGATGTTTTGCTCATATCTTTATTAGTTCATTATTTTTTTCAATCGTTATTTTGATGACTCTTTTGTTTTACCAACCATTTTGTCTATAAAATTACTTACTTACTTAAAATTAGATTTTATAATAAAATGTTTACTATTTTCTACTATCTCTGTTCTAATACAAAAGTGTGCCAGGACAAATTGCTTTGAGGCCACTATGAAAAAGTGTATAACTTCTAATCGGCATCAGCAGAATCGATCTAGGCATCTTTCTTTCTCCATTTGTCTGTTACAATTTGTATTTTCATCAATTTTTACGTTGGAATGGAGAAACATTGAAAATGAACCAACAGGACATAGGTTAGGTTAGGTAAGCCGGCCGGCCGAGTTGGCCACACATAGACCCTGTTGAGTCCCTAGCGATACCAGTTTGAGCTCCTTAGTGTTGTGAATCTACGTAAAAGTGATCGGTGGGAATGTGGGTGTCCCTAGCGAAGTTCAGCACCGAGTTAATGTCAAGCTTGGGAATCTCTCCTAACCCAGAAAAGAACAAGGCCCCTAAGTGAATAAGTCGCATAGCTATATATCTTAAATATTATATCTTAAACTAATAAAGCTAGAAGGACGAAAATCAAGGATGTGGTAGTGTACATATTAGTCCTTAAGATATATTTAAAAAAAAAAACTATTGGAAATTTGCAAGGATAAAGTTTTAAAAGGACATTTCCAATACCTCTTCGTCCTTTTGCACCAAAACATTAAATTTTCTAAGATTCTAAGGATTTTTCTCTTTCATTTGATACCCACATTGTTATTCTACAATGCGCTCAATTTTTAAAATAATTTTTTGAAATAAACATGTTCTTGAAATTTCAAAGTCCTTTTAAAAAAAATCCTGACGTCAGAAAGAAAAACTAAAAACGTAATTTTACTACATTTGGCTCCTAGTTTCGCGGGTATATCGATTTTTTTCGTGTGTAAAATTTGTTGTCGCACGGTGTTATCCCAGTAACCCCCTTCTTGCGGATAGCAGAATGGTCTTCACTAAATTTAATCCACATTCTTAAATTTTTAGTACAAATCCACTGTCTTAAACATTCCTTGATACTTTTTGCTTCTCAAACGCTTTGTTTACGCCAACACTGAATTCGACATTTTATTGGCCAACACTGCTGCCGATTGACTGGACCCCAGCCACTGGGGGTCAACTTGCAATCTGGTTTCGTTCAAGCGCTGCTGAACAGTTAATTTATTGTGTTTCCGAATACTGATTGTTGGTGGTTTCATCTAAAATTCGTCCAAGTTTGCACATTAATCTGCTGCTTTCTTAGCGGAAAGTCTTTGTCAAGACAACATTGCTGCACATTAACAAACACAAACAAAATGAGATCACATTTTATACAAAAAATCATTCGGCATTGTAAATCGTTTTATTTCAACTAAGTATTCAGTATCGTTTATACAATAAGAACTATATTCATATCTTCGGGCAGCATTGCTGTGGCGGCGTGAGAACGTCTCATAAATTAGATAGTTGGATTTTGTTCATATCCGTTCAGTGTGTTGTGTGTGTGTGTGTGCTTATGTAAAGATAATTCGTAATTTGTTATCAGCTAGTCGGATTGATTTGAGTCTTTCGTCGCTGATGCTGGTTCGGTGACGATGATTGTGGCTGTCGTTGTAAATACGCCCGTAGTCTCATCGTTTGTTGGCTGCGCCACAATTGTCGATGTTGTGCTCTGTGTGGTTAAGAATAGAAGAATATGAAATGCTTATCAGTTAATTGAGAAATTGGAAAATTTTGAACGAGATTTATCAGCAATGATTAAGTGGCAAAATCCAACGTTTGCTCAAAGGCATTGTCGGCAATGCTTCTATGGCATTTATTGTGGAGTCTTTGGGTATTTGAAAAAAATTAATCATAACGGGTCTTTTACTCGTAAGACTAAGTGATGCCCCTTCTGGGGCTGCCACACATAAATTTTTCTTTATAAATGCAAGTTATGAGTAATTTTAACATTTGTATTCACTTGGAATATTTTTTTAAATTCTTCACAATTTGTTTATGATTTTATTCTTAACATTTGTATTCAAGCTGTTATGGACTATGGACCCTTAACTAAATCTAACAAATAATTCTTAAAATAATGGTCGCTCAGCGTAAGTGCACTGGGCTCCCATCCCAGAGGTTGAAGGTTCAATTCACCTCTTGAAGGTTTGCGTCCATACTTTTACAAATTTTTCCGTCTAATTGTTTACCATCCTATCAGCATTACTCAGTCCAATCCATTACTTTGTGACAAGTTCCCTAACCTTCACACTTCAATCAGTCATGATTAGCAGCACGCAGCAAATTATATCCAATAGTCTGACAAGCGCAACAACAGTGCCAGGGCGGACTAACGAAAAATAACGCAGCTCACATGGTAGAAAACAACCCTCTGATAGCAATTCCTTCGACCTATCCAACTCACCAGATGCGCAAACGTCGCTTGGATAACTCAGTCAAGAAAAATCTCACCATACGGAGGTGTATTTCCCAGGAGACAATAGGCAGCAGCCCCATCACCTACGACTGCTAACCATAGGCAAAATTTTAATTAATTATCGTAGTCAACATTAGGCATTTGCCTAATTCAGATCCTATGCTCCCAAGCGAAGTGCATAAGAAGAAACATTTTTGATTTCACAAAATTAATAGACCCAAAAATCGCAATATTATTTAGCGATTAGGCAAATGTTTGCTAAGAAGGCTCCAAAGGAAGCTTAATCTAAAATTTATCTAATCTAATCTTTATCTTATCCAGAAAAGGTACATTTTGTAAAATGCACAATTGGTGGTGGTATTCTCATCGCATGAAAGCGAGAGGCATTGATGAGCAATAATGGTTTAGCAGAGATGTCTCTGATTAAAAAACCAAATTTGAAGGGTTTGGTTAGCATTGATCCGAAGTAGATATCAAAAGTTCTGAAATCAAGTGAAGAGAGATCACCTAATAGCATCACTAGAAGAGCGTTTGTATAGAATCTAGAAGGGAGTTAAAGTCGCAGACGACCGATATTTAGATACATGAAAAAGATAGATCCTAAGCTGCGCAAAACTAACGGCTCCAAACCGATTTAGATGGAAACGTCTTTTTTGAGATCCCACGTTATTGAAAGTAGTGTCCAACAATAAAAGCGATGGCAGCCGGATAATGTTGCAGCATAGGTTGACAGAATTTTAAAGACATCTACTTTAAAAGCTTTAAAGTTATTAGTTAACAGCATTGGTCGATTTCGTCTAAATAGTTAATTTTGTTTTTTCATTAATATTTGTTACCATAGCGAAAGTTGAATGGGGGAAAATGGTATATGAAGTCATCCGCTGGTGCTACTAAACCAACAATAACAATCGTCACAGATGCTAGCATTGTTTGTGCTATTAATGACATTTACACTACATGACGCATATAGCTTTTTCGCAAAAGTTCTTTGCTGATTCATGTAGTAAATACATTCATCCAACTGTTTACTTGATTCTTCTTGAATATACACATTATTGATTCTTGTAAATTATAACCTTTTTTATACTTTACAAAGAAGCTATATACACTTTGGCCAAGAGTTTGTAATGCTGAGAAGTGCTAGTGATCAGTATGGAAGAGTATATAGGAACACAAAGGGTTATTGGGAGGAAACTCGGACCCGGTGCCGCCATGTACGGAGACCTTCTAAGGTCTACATTCTATAGTGTCAAAGAGAATTAGACAAAACGATCAAATCCGTACTCCAACAACGCTGGACGCGATTAAAACCCTCTCCCATTGCCCCTTGCTCGCTCTCGTCAGAGCTATTAACACAGGCAGAGGATCACCAGGAAAATTGATCTGACAATGTCCGCCCGTTTGTCAACTGCGTGATAACGAATAAAGATAGATAACACTTTATTCAGTTACTTTCACAGAAGCCCTGACACGATTATGGGCGTGGTGCGCACACTTTTTGACAGGGCTGCCATATAATAATAATTTACAATATAAGAATTGTTGGTTTTAACCAAAAAAAAGTCTCTTCGTTTTTGAGTGTCCACGACTGCAAATGGGTGTGTTACGGTGTTTAGGTTATTATGGACCACTTTAATCCATTTTGTTAGGTTTATTTCATCTTTTAGTTAGATCACTTTATGCTGATTTTTCTTTTCGAAACAGCGTGAATTAGAAAGTAGCCATATACCAAAATATTTGTGGTTCGCCTGGCGTACATTTAGTTGTTGTAGACGCTGTCAGTCAGATTAATCAGTTGAAACTGACTTAAACACTCTGACTTGGTTTTTTTTTAAACTCAATAAAATGTTTCAGGGGAAAATCTTTTCCGAAAAACCAAAAAATTTAACAAAGCCAATATTTCTTAATAACTTGGAATTCCTGGAATTGATCGTTTATGGACACAAGCAAAACTTGAAATAAGCTAAGCTAATAAGCTTTCGGCAAATGTCACTCGCCCACAGTTGTCAACCGACTTTTTGTTTCAAATTTTGTTACAAGGCTGACTAATTCAGACTGTGTCGAATTTATGTGCCTACACTGAATGCTTGAAGAGTGCATTACTAGCACGTTGAACCAGCTGCCGCAGATGTCAAAGCTGGTCCTTCACCCTGGCGCACACAGTTCCCCCCCCCCCCCCCCCCACACACACACACACACACACAAACAGCGGCCACCGCTGCTGTTGTTTCGGTTATTGCGCGTTTCGACGAATTTGCAAATTTCTACTTAATAATTAAATGTATTAATTGTTGTTCTCCGAAATCATTTCATTTCATTCTCGATTATTTTGCTCACTTCATAAGGAATTTACGCGCACTTATAAATCAAATTATTATTTTGTGTGTTTTTTTTTCTTGATTTTGTTTTGTTCGGTTGATCGTTGTCAATGTATCAAATTAATTGATACAATTTTATTCGTGTTTCACTTTAGCACATTGCAATTGTAGCGTACCGCATTCTTTGTTTCCGAGGGACTCCATGAGGTTTTCGAGTCCGGATCCTTGGAGCAACAACTACCCATCTTCGACAGTCTTGTGTGTTGGTTTGAAACTGAAAGTAACTAACGTATATTAGGCAGGAAGAACGCTAATGGCACGCAGCTGCTTTTAACGTCTTTTAAGAACTGACTTCAACACCCTTCAACGACACTTCGGCGCCGCACCGAGAATGTCAGTTTCACTTTTGTTCGCTTTATTTCGTTTTCATTTTTTTCATATTATTATTAAATAAAAGCGCTCTGCGACTGTGTGTGCGTGTGTGTGTGTGCGCGTACTGGAGCTGTGCATATGACGTGTGAGCGCTCCACGGTATTTCTGTTTATCGCAAAATGAGTTTGAGCCAAATAACCTATACGAGTAAGTACAGCAACTTACCCACACAGCGCAACCGTACAGCAAATTAAACTCATATAAATATATATAAATATATATGTAAATATATATATACAAATGCAAAGAACGATGGCAAATATAATTTGTGAAAATGAGCGCTGACACGACGCACCGTCAGACGGTGTCACCACCCGGTCGTTTGTTTATCTGTCTGCCGTTCCACCGGCCTGGAAATGCCTCGATTGCTCAGCGAGTATTTGCACAAACGCGGCCTGGGTTGCCCTCTTATCAGTGCCACCATTCTTCGTTACCTAAATTTTCACTTTGTTCGCTTCGTATTTTCTCTTTACCCTTTGTATTGTTTTGTTCCATTTTTAATTATTTATTTAGTTGCCAACGGTTGGCGATTTGCAATTAGTTGGCATTGGTGTGCTGGGCGTGTTGCGTGTTGCATGTCAGTCGTTGCGGCTGATTTCACCTCATGATTACACAGTGTAAGCTGCGCGACACGCTGCAACGCCCTGCAAATGGTGGATACATTCATTTCTCAGCCGCCCTTATCGCGGCGCCTCTCCATAAGTAGGCCGCTGCATTCCACTATGATTGCGTTTCTAATTTTAAGTGTGTCCTAAACACTCGCACCCGCTCCGTACTCGTATACGTGCACACCCGCTTTCGCGCGAGTGAGTGAGCCGCTCCAGCCATGTCCAATCTTATCTGATGGCAACAAATCCATTGGAAATTGCTGGCATGCCCTAAGCAATTAAAGCGATAGCTGACTATGTGAAGGGGGTATTTCGGCGCTTCGTTCTCTCCCATTAAGTCCATGAATCATAACCGAAAATGTATTTTCCACACAAAACTTTTTGGGAGCGTTATGTACTGTTTAAACAAGTGTATTGTTTTTTTTTTTTTGCTCATTAACATTTGACAAATTGATCTAGAAACGCGGCGGCAAATATGTGATTTGCGTTTTATTAAAACAGGTTTCTTATTTGTTAAAATTTTTGTTATGCAGTAATACAATACGTATGTGTGCACACTACAGTCGGCAGGTTAAGGATCGCACATGGTTAGAGTGCTGCTACTTAAATTCCTATAAGTAGAAACACTAAATTGAGCATTTTCGAAATCTGGTATAATATTTTTTGATCGATTTAACCCGGATTGAAATTGAGTATCTATTCTTAACATTTTGTATATTTTTTAGGTTTATTTTTATTTTATTTTTTATTTATTTATTTGGAATATTAATAACATTAATTATTACCATTAATAACCAGGGAAAGGATTTTTAGGACCTAAAAACCTATAAAAAAGGCAAAATAAAATAGCAGAAAAGGCACGGAAAGGCACTAAAAACTGCCAAAAAGGCAGAAAAAAACACTAAAAACTGCCTAAAAAGGCAAAATAGGGCATTAAAAACTGTTAAAAAGGCAAAAACGCATTTAAAAATAAGAAAAAAATACTAGAAAATCTAAAAAAAAAGGGGGAAACGGTATGTATTTTTTAATAATTTTATTTCATCTGACGTATGCAACATACAATATTTATACCTCGTTTTTTGTAAAAGAAAAGGAACATCAAGGTTTTCAAAGATAGTTTAAAAACTAAAACTAAAATATTTTAATTGAAATGTAGGCACATATTTTAAATTCATATTTTAACTTCTCATATAAAAGCATAAAAGCCTTACTTGTATCACAACAAAATAAATAAAATGTTTGCGCTAACCGAGCTTTTTTATTTTTTGCATGTTTTTTTCTTTAAAATTTCCACTGCACAACAAAAAATAACGGCTTAAGAATGATCAAATCAATGTAAAAACATCGATAAGTTAACGAAATTGCAATGTTGCCACTTAATTTTTTTTAGTTTCAAGGTATTTTTGCGAAACAAAAGGTGGAAAATATTAAAAACGAAAGAAAAAATAAAAAAGCCCTCGACAAATCTTGAAAAAGGCATTTTGTGGCAATTATAGGTAAAATAGGCACTAAAAAAAGGCATTTATGGGTGAAAAAGGCAAACTGCCTTTTTAAGGCAAAAAAAGGCAAAATAAAAGTGATATATTTCTAATCAGGAGGACCTAATTCGTGCTCATTTTCAATCAGAAATGCTCTATCTAGCAGCAAACAAAAAAGGCAATTTCCACAAAATCCTTTCCCTGTTAATAACTAAGTCTTTTAATTGCACTTCAATCTGGATTAAATTTCTCCAATTAAACTTAAAACTATCAATAACAAATTAACAATTACAATTTGGTGAATGCAAATCGAATCAATGCTTGGTCACTTTAATGATCATTATTTAATTAATAATCATATTTGTGTTATTGTAATATAAAATTTTTGTAATCAACCTTTTTGACTCCTCTTTTCATGTAGTCAGATCTGCAAATGGTGATAACATTTCTAGTTAAAAATGCTTACTTCTACTTCAGCTAACTTCGTTTGCTGTGGTCGTCTCACATTTCACTATGCATTTCATCCAAGGCTCTTCTGGCTTTCATTGGTATATAGGTTTTACATGGCCGCACCAAACCCTGCGCACATCCAAAATTCAATGTCCTGGGAATTGGACATGTTGTGCACATTGGTTTACTATTCAGCTGGTGTCAAATCGCTGTTCAGAATAGTCACAAGGAGGCTTTGTTGAATTGGATAGGGACAAGCATAGTATAATAATAAAGTAGTCTAACCTGAGAGAGTATTTCTAATATATTTCTATTTTGTTTACAAAAATTGGCAGAACATTTTATGAACAGAGTTTTGAAATTATGTACCGAACAGCATCGCATTTACTGCGATTATGTTCAAATCAAAATGCGACTACGTTTTCTGTTGACAAATTTTGTACATCGAAAATTAAAGAAATTTCAAAAAGTGTGTACTCAAAAGAGGGGAGAGTTCAGGTTAGACTACTTTATTATTATACTATGGGGACAAGTATCGATCTGTCGTTCGCCAGGTTGAATGCAATCGGAGACTTTGCCTTCTATGTCCTCTCACATCCCTATCTAAGCTAAATAATGGCTCTTGGAAATTTAACAACGCCAAAATGAAACCTGAATACTTAGCTACTTATTTAAAATATTTAAATGACTAGGAAATCGAATGAGTCACAACATTTTAGAGGGTCTCGACCAATGATGCTCAGCCTGAAGCTTAATTTGCTTACAACTTACTTGTATTTCAACATGTGATAAATGTAGATTTTGAGATTAAAACTACAGCAACCATACAATTCGCTCACTCGCGCTGCCTCCCGTTGTATCAATTAATCAATTACAACAAATACTCGCTTTGGCTCATGCTGGCTATTACTTTGTTGGCTCATGAAAACATTACTGTCGCTTTGGCTCAATTATAACCACACAAAATTCGCTTACTGGCGCTTAATCAATTACAACAAATATTCGTGGTGATTTTCGCTGGTTTAATTGCAACAAACACTCTCGGTGGATCGCGTTGGCTTTGCTGGTTCACAATAACACTATTCGGGCTGACTTAAGCTCAATTACAACAAACACACAATTCACTTGCTCGCCCCGGCTCAATAACAAAAATTTGACTACTCGAAGTGACTCACGCTGGTTCTTGCTTTGCTACAGTTCAGCACAGCAATCACACAGAAGCCACCAGCTTTGGTCTATGGAAGAGGAATTGTGTTCCTTCAAGACAATGCTAAATCAATAGTGACTCGCCAGTAGCTCCGGAAGAGATCGAAGCCCCCCCTTCATATAAAGAGTTGGTTGGGATCTTCTTATGCATCCACCTTTTAGTCCACATCAGACATCTGCATGGCTCCATTCACTTTCTCTCCCACAGTGTTGACACTTCTGCTGAGTGCACACTTTCTGTGAGTCATTACAATATGAATACAGTAATTGCTGTAGGCAAAGCAAAAGCTGTGCACAAAAAAAAAAGAGTCACAAAATAGAGAGAGTCATAACACACCATTCTCTTTAGTGAATATTCAGTACTCACTTGTTCGTAAGGTTGTCAACATTAGTTAGCATCATTTGTATTTAGTAACGGTATATTTCGTTTTTGTTTTCATTGTTGGTATTCGTTGACAATTTATTCACTTGATAGAACTTGATAGAAAAGCATTTTTTAGTTTCATTTTGAGCACACTACTCAATATGAATGATTCAAATCATTCATTTGATTTCGCTGTATTCACAGCATAAAGTGAATACAGTTTCTCTTTGAGTACACTATAAAATGACTCATTCAATTTATGAATACAGTACCATCTCTCACTCGAGGGCAAATTATTACTCATTCATTCACAATCACAAAAAGGAATGTGAGTGAGTGAGTAGGTAATTTAAGAGTGAATGAGCCACAACACGTTTTGAGTGCAATCATGCAGACGTCTGGTCCACACATAGCAAAAATTGATTATCACCTGCTCCTGTACATGACGAATGATTTTGTTGAAGAAAAAATTGCCTCAATAGAAGCTTGTAACAATCGACTGTCGAAGTTTTTTGCCAATATGGAAGAGGATTTCTATGGGAAATACATTATGAAATTTCCTTGAAAATAGCAACAAGTTATTGAACAAAACGGTGCATATGTGCCTTAATCGGCCACACATCCTACGTTAAATAGAGCCGAACTATGTTAAATAAAGCCTTTAATTTCCTGCAAAAATTATGGATTTCATTCCACATATGTAGATACCAGTAATGATCTATTGCGCCTCCTTGTACAAACAGTTAGAGAACATCCCCTAGACCCACCGACCTAATAAATTTAGTACCTAACAGAGATTCAGGTATGTGATGTCCCCTTTCTACAAGCCAATACTGGCCCAGGTAACGATTCCTGCTGTGACTTACTGCGTCAGATTGCAATATGATGTACTCACGAGTCTCCTCTGCTGTTCCGCAGAGTCTGCATACTGATATCTTTTTACTGCACCTTACATTTGTTTTTGTGTCAACCACAGACTTTTGCGCCTGACTTCTCATTTTGAAAATTATATTAAAATCATTATTAAAGTTATTGTAGTTTGGCTCACTAAATTATTTTCTTAGGCATCGCTTGTCTGGACTAAGGTTTTTTCTCAGCAGTTGCCCAAAGTTATTAAGGCTCAAATTACAGGCACTGCACTCTGATTTGGTGAAAACCACTGACATTGGTTCTCTTCTACTGTGCGAAATCCTCCAGTTCCTCCAAAAATGCGCACCTTTTCAGTAAAGCAAATTAAGTTAAACCATCCATCACAATGGACCAATCCCTATCTTTTTGTTTTTATCTTCTAAATTCAAGAAAAAAGAAATGTTTTTACAGTTTGATTCTGAACAATAACTGTGTTGCGTAATTTTTCTGCTAACACTTTACGGAAAGGCCGTTACTTTTCTGAAAAATATTTCGTATGACCCTAAACAAATTGATTTAATATTTTAAGTCTAAATTAATGCAATGAAGAAAATTTAACTACTTTGTAGTTCAGAAGAAAAGCTGAGACAATTCGATATTCGGTTGTTACAAAGAGCCTTATTAATCTTTGAGTGTTTTTGCTAGACCGACAAACCATTTACTGACTTAACCGAACAATAATTTTACATATTACATCCTAATCAGAAAACTTTAAACTAAAACTTTACACATTACTTTTAAATACAAAAACAAAACTATTTCTTATATAATAAAATTAATACGTAAAAATACTCAACTTGACATTCGTATTTGTACAAAACATGTGAGACAGAAACTAATGTCGAGTTGCTCTCGCATTTGACCACTTCAGGTGCAATAAGAAAGCGATGGAAGCTAAATTTACTTATTTTACTTATTTTGTATGCGGACATTCTCTAAAGTTAGTCTTTATTTTTTATGAAGACATCTTCTAAAGTCATATGCAAGGAGTTAGAATGTTCCTTAAAATTAAATAAACCCTTTCTGGACTACTGAGATAATATTCCCAAACAAGTTTTTAATGCCCCTAAAAAACAATTATTTAAATCTTAAGACTCACGCAAAATATTTATTCGAATTATATGTCCCAGGATAAAAGGATGATTTCAGAATTTGTGAGTATGAAACATAATTTTCTAGCCCCAATTTTTATAGCATGGGAACATTTCTGCCAAGAGAATTTTGGTTTTTCAAAATTAAACTCCGTCCTGAAAGGGTTACTAAATAAATTTGGCGTCAGTTTAACATTTATATCTTCTTATTAGTAACTTTTGAGCAGTTGTGTACAACATTTCCCCGAATTCCTATAAGATTTCCGCTGAACTTTATTGAAAGTTGAACTCCAGTTTGCGGCTTTCGCAATTTCTTACTAAACCACACAAAGTGACAAATTGAGATGTGTTTAAAACCGAATGTTAGAAATCTTAACGTAGAAATTGGTTAGAAATGACTAAAGCAATTCTGGTTTAAGAACATTCTGATATAATTCAAAGTATTGGCGCGTGAGAGGTGCATGGCGTCACAGAAGCCATGGAACACATTCTGTGCTACTGTCCTGCTTTAGCTAAATCTCACCTTAAGTGCCTGGGAGTCCCGTATTTTCCTGAGTTTGAACAATTTTCGAAAGTCTCACCTGATCGGGTATAGCGTGCACGACATTGTGCCATAAACGAACTAAATTCTACTTGCAAGTATACTCGTTTTGCTTAGCACAGTTAGCCACCTGAAATAATTGTCGTCTAATTTAAATGACTCCATATTCACAAATTAGAAATAATTTGTTCAAATTTGTTTGAAAATTTTTATCTTTTATTGCGAAATAGCCATGAAATACTTTGGTCTCGTTTCACGAAATTGTGCGTCTTTTTGTTTGGAAGTTTATACTAATGCATAGTTAATCGTGTGATTGAAGCACAAAACAATCGAGCACGTAAAATAGACAAATGTAAAATTCTCCGCCCGGGAGAGAATCGTACAAGGAAACAGAAAGTCTTTGCATAGTTCAATGTTAGCCACTAAAGATTGAGAATTGAAGGAGTCTTGAGTTGAACACAGCGTCCACTTGGTTTCACGCTTCACACATGCTACGAGTGTCGTTTGAATATTGTCGCCGACATGTCGCTGAAGCGATCCGCTTCGTAGTTGCCCTGACGAAAGTCCACATCAACAAATTCACCAATCGACACGCGTTCGTTCGGTTTTTCGTCAATGCCGCCGGGCTGGGTCACCACAATCGTAGGCAGCGTACTCTGTATAGACGAATTGAGTTGGTCACATTCTTGGCGCATTATTTGCACGCGTTGCTGTGGCACTTACCCGCTTCTGCTCGTCGTACTCCTTGTGGGGCTGCGCCGTGGACCAGGAAATGTCCGAGCCGACATCCAATTTCGAGTCGTATTCGC
Organism: Melieria picta; assembly: GCA_964056695.1. Lineage (NCBI taxonomy): Eukaryota > Metazoa > Arthropoda > Insecta > Diptera > Ulidiidae > Melieria > Melieria picta. Next base: position 49,021,705 of record OZ057398.1, read on the forward strand.
CGGTGCTGTCGCCGTCGCTGTCAGCACAGCAGCCGCAGCCAAATAATTTGCGCATTTCTAACGATAATCCTCAGCGCACAGCTCCCTCGTGGTGCAGTGGTCTCCACAAGGTGAATGCAGTTGTCAGTCTGCTCAGCGGCTCGCGGCCGTTGTCGCGCACACCATTTCAGGCCAATTCGAGTTGCGTAAATGCGGCGGTTGCCAGTCGCTTGTCCACCGATCAGCGGCCCAAGTGCTTTGTGTTCGCGGCACTAAAGTGCTCGGTGTCTGCTTGTCAGTCCACAGTGCTGCTTGTCTTATCATAGGCAAAACACTCAACAAAAACAATAAAGATTTTTTTAATCGCCATGTACGCGCAGGTGTTTTCGATATTGGCAATTTGTGGAATTCGCTGCCAGCGAAACAAAGTCGAAATCAAAACAGACTGCACCGAGTTGGTCCGATCGCCACTGGTCGCGCTCGAGCTCGCCGCCAAAGTCCACTCGCTGTCTGTCAGCCTGTTGACGCTTCGTACGTGTCAAGCAATCGTCCAAGTCGCTACATTGCCGCACTCTTCACTTGCAGATTCAATCGGGCCAACGCTACTCGAAGGATGACGTTATACGCGCACTGCTCGCCGCCATATCGCCGGACATTTTCATACCGCACTACTGGCGCATCGAGAAGAACTGCATCGTGTTCTTCATCGATGACTTTCACGCTGCCGAGCGGCTGCAGATGATCGAGCGCAGCGTGCAGATGGCCGACGGCTATCGGTTGTTTGTGCGCGTACGCAGCGGCTGCCCGCTGGTGTCGGTCGACGAGCCGTTCAAGGAGAAGATGAAGCTGGTGATGGCCAAGCGCTACAACGCGCACACACGCGCGCTCGACATGTCCAAATTCCATGCCGATCCCGATTTCAAGGACATGTTCTGCGGCCTCTTTCGCACGCCCGTCATGTCGGCGGCGCTGGACATCATGGAGAAGAACATACCCAATCTGGAGCAGCTGAATCTGAACGAAAATGCGCTCACATCGATGGAGAGCTTCAAGAATGTGGCACAACGGCTGCCGCAGCTGAAGATAATGCATCTAGGCGACAATAAGGTAAGGCACAATCTGCAAATCTGGCTTAAAACCGTGTGTAAACTATTAACTTTTTATTGGCAGATACCATCGTTGGCACATTTGCTGGTGCTGCGCAATGTACCAATCACGGAATTGGTATTGAAATCAAATCCGCTACGTCATCGCTATAAAGATCAGGCTTTATATGTCAGGTATCAAAAGTTTATATTCTAAAGGTTCATCATCCGGTTGCGGCGTTCAGGTGAAACTGCGCGTTGCTGGCTGGTTGTGAACAAGAGTGCTGCGTTGCGACGGAAGTGTGCTTTTGCCATGCACGAGAGCTATGCATTCCTTGAGGAATTTGCGCCAAGCCTGGTTATATTCGAGAGAAGCTTTTTCTCAGTAACGTCAGTCGTACTACATCGTGCAAAAGGAACGTGTCCAACAACAACGATCTGTGACACGGCCTGAAAATCAGTGCATTGGTGGCTTTCCTAAGCATAGCATAGAATTTATGTGTTATTAAAATGTTTATCATAAGCGATATAATTTGAATGTTATTAGTGTAAAGCAAAGCAGCAGTTTAGCACTTTAATGTGTTAAGTGAAGTACAAAACGATTTTCAATTGTACGTAATTGGCTAATTGTTAAAGGTCAGAAATGACTTGAATATTGACCATAACAACAACACATTAAATTGTAGAACTACTGCTTTGCTGACCTTGAGAGCGTGAATTGTATTACGAAAGGAATGTGAAAAGTTGTAGTTGAAAATTCGCTGCGCGTTCTGTTACACATAAGTAATGAAAAGTGATTTCAAAATGTGCCAAAAACGTTGACTGGAATTATGGCAAATGCAAATGCAAGCACTCGGCGCTGCAAAAGCTTATCTTGAAGCTCGCGTCAAGGTCAAGCGGCTTTCTAGCTAAACAAAAAACAAAAAATGTATGAAAAAAGAAGATCACAGAAAAAGAGAACAACATCAAAACATGAATATAAACAGAAAACGCAAAACACGAAAATACAAACAGAACTAAATGTTCGGAAATTTCTTAGCAGCGCTGGAAAATCGCGCTTACGCGTCCTCAAACAGCATTTTGTACCTGTAAAAATCGCCTTTAATACCCAAAATTAAAGCGTACCACCGCGTACGCCTCCATAACAACACCAAACATAACCGTCGCCTTCGAGCGTTCAAATTGTCGCATCGGTTCCTTGTGCAAAGACCTCACTTTAGGGAGCGTAGCTTAGCAATTGCCTCTTGCATTTTACCATTACGCACGCTGCACGCCGCCTTTTAAGGCGTGCACGTCCACGCTGCGCAGCGGTCACATATTTGTTTGGCGTATGTTGACCCCGGCAGCACAACAAGCAAACTGGGCGCGCTATTGTAAAGCTCTGTGGGTCGGCTGGCAAGGCAATGTTTGACATGTAAATAGACAACCGAAATATAAACACTTTAAACAACCAAGTTTCAGATAACAAACGGTGCGACTTTGGTGTAGAGTGGCCGGCACAAGCCAGTCATGCGCACACCAGACGAAGCCATTGCTTGAAACCTTATCACTCACTAAAAACAATAACAAGCAAGCCAACTTAAATAAAGACAAATGTTTTGTATATAAACTGCAAAAAGCGATAAGAAATGCAAAAGCTGCAACGATCAGTTATTGTATGCAAAGCGGCTGTCATTGCCCATTGTAGACATTTAGTTCTGTTTAATTTGAATAAAAAAATGTATGCAGTACAATGTAAGAAAAAGTGAAAAAATTAAAAAAAAAAAAAAGAAACCAAATGAAATTGAAACGCTAGAAAGCTGTCTGGCTTTGCACTAATAGAATCGCATACGTTGAGGCCCTCGCGTTGGCTAAACCTCTCCAAACGCAGTGCTAAGGCCCGCATTTGTATTCGCTGAATACCATTGCCGCCAGTGACCACCAGACTTGTGGTCCTCTCATGCAACAACCGAGCCAGAATTGTGGCTGACTTTTAGTAAAAATACACAACACTTTGAAATTGCTTTTCTGCCGCCAACAACCTTCGATTCTGTTGCGCTTCTTGAGCAAACATCAAACTACAACCTTTCACTTTCCACAAATTTTTGCTTGCTAAAAGTTTAAGTTCAATGTTTGTGTGCGTTTTGGGCGATTTCATGTAAAGACGTAAATGATGCGCACTCTGTTTGTAACACAGTCGACAATTTATTTCACAATCTTCCATTCATTCACAGCGAAGTACGTCGCAAGTTTCCCAAGCTAAAGAAACTGGTAAGCCCATGAACCATCACAATTTAGTTTAACGCAAAAATAATTTTCCATTTTGCATAACTGTGCGCTACAGGACGGCGAGGATTTGGAGCCGCAGATACTCTTCGATGTAAATGACGCATCCGCTTTGCCGCAGCCAAAGGCATCCTTCCTGTGCGATGTTGCCGGCACGGACATTGTGCGTCAATTCCTGGAGCAATACTTCTTCATATTCGATTCGGACAATAGGCAGCCGCTGCTCGATGCCTATCACGAGCAAGCCATGATGTCCATTTCGATACCGCCTGCCAGTCAAGCGGGCCGGTGAGTTGGCAAAATGTTTTCTGATCTGCCAAATGTGGGAAATCTAATGAGCTTTCGTTTTGTATTATTGCAGCCTGACTTCTTTTTGGAAGTACAATCGCAATTTCCGGCGCATCATGAACAATGAGGAGGCCATCAAGATACGTCAATTGAAAGTTGGCCGTTTGGCAGTCGTCTCCACGCTGGCCGATTGGCCCAAAACGCACCATGATCCGCGTTCATTTTCCGTTGATTTGACGCTGTTTACGGTAGGTGGCACTCGAATGCAAGTTGGCGCAAAAGTTGTCACCCGATGCTCTTTGGCTATAATTTTTTTTTTATGAATGTAAAAACTTTTGTTCTGCTTTTGGATTATGTTTTTTATGTCTTATCTTTTTATAAATGCCGAAGCAGAATTGACATTTGTCGCCATTTGCAAAATTATATCATTTCTCAATTGGATGATGACTAGGTATCGGATTTATATGCAAAAACTATGCAAAAAATGCAAAAATATGCAAAATATGCAAACATTTGCAAATATGTAGTGCATATGTTAGCTCATTCTTAATATTTTTCAATAAAAATAGTTTCTGTCTTGGTCCCGTTCAAACCAGAAGCTCCAAAAAAATATGCACTTGCATATAATTCCGATCCCTAATGATGACTTTTGCGCCTCCTTGTAAAAGTACCATTTGAATATATGCTAAATATATATTGAATTAAATTTTATTATTTCATTCAACTCATTCTGGCGCTCTACTTAACTCTGCCATGCTTCTTTTCACAGCCCAAGCTGATTGCCTTCACGTTGGCCGGCCTGTTCAAGGAGTTCGATGCAGACGCACCCAATAGCACCGGCGAAGTGCGCTACTTTCAGCGACAGTATGTGATTGTCCCCGCTGGCGGCGGCTTTTGCATACGCAATGAAATGATTCTGATCACAAGCGCCACTCACGCCCAGGCACGCACTTTTCTCAAGCCATCGACTGCTTCCACTGCTGGCTCGAATGCAACGGCCACAGCAGCAGGAACCTCGGCCGCTGTAGCTGCAGTGACAGCAGCGCTGGCCGGTAGCGTTCAAAACCGGCTGCATATCAGTCAGCCAAGTGTAAGTTCAAAGTTTCAGAAACAAAATAAATTTGATTCATGCAATTTTTGTTTTTTAATTCACAGACTTCTGCAGCTGCAGCACAAGCGACGCCCGCTATGATGCAGCCGCATTCAGTTGACGATGCAACCAAATTCCAAATGGTTCAAGCCATGAGCGCACAGAGCAACATGAACTTGGAGTGGAGTAAAAAGTGAGTATTGAGTGCCGAGCAAAATGCCAATTTCACATGACGCATATGTCTGTGTCCGCTTGCAGGTGTCTCGAGGAAACCAACTGGGACTATAATCATGCCGCTTTTGTGTTCGACAAGCTGCACAAGGAGAACAAAATACCGCCGGAAGCATTTGTAAAATAGAATTCATCCAACCAGCACGCGCTTCATTGAGTTTATGTTAACGTTTAGTTGATCATATTGGCAAATTTATTGAACAATTTAAATCAATAGCACTGGCAAAACGGCCAAACGCAGGCGAGCGAGTCGCACGGTCGAATAAGTTATCTCCTATATAAGTTATTTGAGTGTGTTGCAAAAATTGATTTTGTATATGTAAAATTGGTTGCATTACATTTAAGTATAGGAAATATTTACGCACACTCACCAATACACCCACACACAAATAAATACCAATTTAATTTATAAGTAAATGAAACTTTTGTACTGATTACCAATTGTCTAGCATTACAAAGCAAAAAACTACCAAAACAATTTTAGCTGAATTGACACAACCGTCAGGCGGCTGAGTGATTACATAACTTACATGTTTGGTTTTAGATTTTATGAGTTTGACAAGGCAAACGCTTCGGCTCTAGTGCAACATTTGTATGCTTTTAATTTCTGAATTTTATTTTAGCTTTTTAAGTAAATCGTGTTTCATTTCTAATGCTTTCGAGCACTTTTGTGTGCTAATCAAATTTACATTTAGTTGAAAGTTTAGTTAAAAAAAGCTAGATAACAATAGTTGGCTTAAAAGAAAATTAAATAATTTCAAGACACTTGTCTTAGTATAGGAAAATAAGTAGAAGCAATACAGTTCAGTAATTTGACTGCGGTCGAGCATCATTGAAACTGAAGTGCAGAAGTTCTAAAATTTTATTTCGTAGCTTAAACACGGACAACAAAAAATTAAATGTAAATAATTATGCAATTAATTTGAATTGAATATTTGTGGAATTTGCATTTGCAATAAAGTATAAATAAAATTTGAATTTAAGAAAATTTAGCGATTGTTTTATTGTGATGGATTGTAACTGTTTCCTCTTGCACTATGGATACAAAAAGGCAATGAATTGTGTTGGGACATTTGTTTATTGTTTAACTTGGCAAACGACAGGATTAATTATTCCTATGAATAATGATGAATGCGTCGTTTTTGTGAATTCAAAGATGTGATGAAGAGAAGCGAAACTTAAATTTGTGATTTTACATATTCATTCGGCCTTGGTCTTGTCATTCAAAGACCAAATTCAGTTTGCGCAATAAAACAATATAATGGTCACCTTAATATGGTCCATTCTCTTATCAGCTACGACCTTCAATAATCTCATCTTATATTCCCCCTATTTCTCACCACACTCGTATTTTCTATAACCCGCACTGTAGGAATTCGCCAACATTCAGCTGCTGTTTGTTGACTATGCGCCAGGTTGCCAACACTGCTGTTATGCAAACGCCAAACGTCAACTTTGACAATTTGTACGCAAAGAAATTTTCTGACCCATTCTGAGGCAAAGGTGAACTCTTTCCTGCTGATTTCTACTTCATTATTAACCACTCTGTTTTGCAGCCTGAGCGCATAGCAGAATGTCGAGCGCGGCCAGCAAGAAGCAGGATATGCCACCGCCTGGTGGCTACAAGAAAATCCCCTATCTGCGTGTGCCGGCCAAGAGCTACTTGACGGGTGAGTGCAGCCAGTCGACGTAACAGCTCCAGTCCAGTCGTTGCAAATCTCTTTTGCAGGCTTTCAGATGATCGGCGCCTATTGCGCCGTCACCTCGGTTGGTCTGTTCGTTTACTATCTGACCGCAAAGAAGGTGCGACGCGAGGAGATTGAGATGCGTTCAGCACAGAATGTCATCTTTCCGCTGCTGATTGCCGAGCGCGACCGCGAATTCCTCAAGCAGCTGCGGCGCAACCGAGAGGAAGAGGAAAAACTGATGGCCAACGTGCCCGGCTGGGAGGTGAGTGTGCTCGTCGTCGGCGTGTGAGTGTTGCTTTTTGTAATGGCAAATTTGTTGTGCCGTATTTAGGTTGGCACCTGGTATGGCGAGCCCGTTTTCAAGACGCTGCCCAAGGACACTTTGGTCACGCCCATCTTCAAAGAATTCTACGTACACACCGACTGGAAATCGTTTGCCCAGCGTGCGCACGTCAAGCTGTGGTCGTAAGCGAGCGACACCTTGCTAGATGTACGGTGGCCCTCCGCCTCTATTCTCCTTGTGGCACACGACGTCACTCGGTCATGTCATTTAAGCGTTTAAGTAGTCAAATATGCGATCAGTTTTTTCTGAGAAATTCAAAGTGTGTTGCAATAAAGCAAACTGCGCCATCAGCGCTGTGACTCCAACCAATTTTTAAACTGAAATAAAACTCGAAGCTCTAGGCGTAAACGATAGCGTGCTTTGGTTACAATTATTTATTTATTCATTCAAGCGTTTTATACACGACCAAAAAAAAAAACTAAAGTTATATATTTAATTAAAAAGGCGCCTCGCTTGATATAAGGGCTGAAGGTCGGCAAGGGCTCAACACCAGCCAGCGCATGCGCCGCCCATCGGGCAGCGCTCTTTAAAGTCGAGTTAAAATATTCATTTAGCACAAGTGTATAGGAAACGCACATGAAAAGTTAAACAAAAGTGGGGAAATTAAAAATAAACAAATTGCGCAAAATCTTCAAGTAACAATAACAGCTCCGGCTGCACACATCCCAATCCGTCATCTTACCACACTGGCCAGCATTACTTCATGTCGCGACGCCGCTTTATGGTGCCGTCGCACGTCGGCAGGTGACGTTGCAAGAAGCCCTCAAACACGAACTTGCGACCGCAGCGCTGGCAGTGGAACTCGCGCTTGTCGTCGATCATCTGCTTGTGCCGCTTCAGTTGCTCCGCATTCGAGTACTTCTCGCGGCACTCGTCGCACGCGTAGCGCCGCTTCACCTGGCCCTCTTCGAACACCACTGTGAAATTCTGCGAGCAGAAGGAGCATGTGAACTCCTTTACCACCACTTTCTTGCCGCCATGAGCCGCGGCTAGCGCCTCCGCTTCGGCCTCTAGCTTGTCCTGTTGCTTGTGCGTTTCCATGTGCGCCCTCCACTTGTCCTCGTCAATGAATTTGCGGTAGCAGCGCGTGCAGCGGCGCGGTCCCTCGCCCGTGTGCCGCATCATGTGCTCCTTGAGATATGACACCGAATTGAATACTTTGTTGCAGATCTCGCACTTGCGCTGCTCGGCTGGCACTTCCTCGCGCTGTCGCATGCAGGCGCGCATATGCAACTTTAGCGAACCGGCCGCGCTGTAACAATTGCCACAATTCGGGCAGTAGAATGTCTTCGAGCGCGGGCCAATCGCATCGCCCGGACTCAGACTGGAGTCGGCGTCCACGTCGCCGCCACTGTCGACGCCATCCTCGCCCGGCACTATGTGCAGTATGGTGTGCGTACCGTCGCTCTCCTCGACCGCTTCCACCTCCTCTACCTGATTATTCTCGACCAGCTGCTGAATGGTGAGGGCGCGTCCATGTTCATCGATGATCACCTCTTGTGCGTCGACAATGGTTTCACGCTGACCGCCCAACGACTCGACAGCCGCCTCAGCCTCATCAGCGGTGCTGAATGTCGCATACGCGTACTGTGGTGCCCCTCCGGGAGCATTCGGATCGTGTATGAGCACAGGAACGACCTCCTCCTTCACGGCCGTGGTCAGTGTTGTGAATTTCGCTCGCTTCGGGTTCATGTTGCGAATTTTTTCAAAAATATTTTTGCGCTCTTGGTAGTTTTCGTTGAGTTAGTCAACACTTTTTTCCCTGAGTTGACTTTTTTCCAGATTTCTGCTGAAACTGAGAGGGAGTTGCGTCGAAAATTCAATTGTGGCAACATTCACTCAAAATGGTGGACAGAATTGCCAATGCATTGCGTTCGCTTCACTAAACGTTGGCAGCATTGTGGTGGTGCAGGGTTGCATTCGCTGGTATCGACCGCTGTTGTGTGACCAGCATCGAAGCGAATGGAATGAAACCAAACGAAAAATAACTAGAAAAACGTATGATGGCAATCACAGAGATTTTTAACTTAAATGAGTTATTAAGATTTAATGAGAAAACTGCTTTGCGCAATATTGTGGGCAAATTTGACGGAATAAGAATAAAAAATATGATGATGATACTTGATACTTGAAAAGAGGTAAAAGTTATGGTAGTGTAGAAAAAGTACAAATCTGAAGGTCAATTCTCAAAGAGTAAAGTGGCATATTACAAATATTTCTCACAGGATGTGAAGATACTCCATTTGGCACTAACTTGAAGAAACGATCACTAGATGCAATAAATTTTCTCTGAAGTGTTGGCTGAACTTCTGATTGATTAGTAATCCATAGCGCTACGCCAGCTAAGCGCTGAGCTGCAACACTCAGCTGCATTATTCATGGTCTTGTACCTCTGTGCATATTCGCGAAATGCCAAAATTAGGAAAAGAGCTCTCACACCCAGCTTACAAATCAGTTGCATCCATATATATATATCCATATGTATGTTTGTATGTTCATGTCGTGTAATTTAATAATCTAAACTAGCAGATTACACAAAACAAATCAACACCCATTTCACTTCTTTCCTTCTCTGTGCACATTGCATATCTACACACATATGAACATACTTATGTGCATGTTGATATGTATCATGCACTGATTTATTGGCGCTGTTGTGCGTATTCTTCCGTTTGTCTGTCCGTCCGCCCTTTATGTTTCCATGGTGGCCGTTACACCCGTACTTCCCACAATTGATTAGAGAGCCAATTGCCTGTTTTCGTTCGGTGCCATGGCACTGAGTTTGTTACAACAAACACTGGGTGCCAACTGCGGCCGCACTCTCGTCGAACGTAACCGGTTCGCACCAGTTAAGCTTCACACTTCAGATAATGAAAATTATGGAAACAGCTGTTGTCGGCGCAACAAAAAAGACGACATGATAATCATAAATCAATATTGAAAATGTGACTGAAAGCTGACTTAATTGTGGTTGTTTTGTTATTCATTCAGTACTATTCATTCAATTGTCTATAATTATATGGCACTAGTAGGTACATTCATTGCTTGAATTAATTATTTCAGTGAAAATTTAAATTTCTAAAAGTAACCCTCCACGTTGACAAAAATATATCAAATATTGAAAAAAACATACATCATTTTCGGGCAGTTGTTTGTCATGTGATAAAGCTGTCATTTGAAAACTAATAATAATAATAAATTCTGACACAAAACGTGCTTTTATTTCTCACACTACTCAAATAGGCTGGCTTTAAAAAGCCCCAGCACGTTTTCTATTGATCTTTTTTCTTGAGTAACATTTTTTGTTCTTTATCAAAGCCAGCGGACAGTGTATACCTCTATGCATTGGTTCTGAGAAGATACAAAGTTCAGAAAAGATACAAAGTATAGGAGACGGGGTTTTGAAGAAACAGTTAAAACCATATATTCAACTTAAAACTAAAAAATCTGAAGTAATTTCATTAACAAAACCAAAACATTTGAAACTAAAGGGAAAGAAAGAAAGAAAGAAAGAAAAAAAGAAAGTTCTTCTACGTTCTTGGCTTTAAAATTAAAAAATCCAAATAAATGCTTTAAAGAGGCTTTATATCGGCTTGAAAAGCAATACACGGTGGATAAATGAAATACAATTTGAATTAAAAACTTTTCAATTTTATAAATATGCTTCAAAAAAACTTTGAATCGATTTAGAATTTAATATGTAATCAGAATTGAAAATTACAAATTGTCAGCTTTGTAATGTCTTTTTGAAAAACATCAGTATTTACAAACAACCAAGTCGGAGTCTTCAAATGCACAGGGAGGTAATTATCTGGTCTAATTAGCCTTTGTAGACCCATACTTCTACTTAAAAAAAAACCTGTTTTCCCGCGAATTTTTTTAAATAAGTTACAAACCTCAGAGGTACCTATAATATTTATAATTAGTTAAAACAATGTTCAAGGTATACGCACCAATTTGATTTTAAGTCAAAAGCTTTAATAGTTGTGGAATTATAGGCTATCACAAGTGAACAGGGTTTAATTGACCCAAAGTATTCCCGATGATTGAAAACATTGGTGTGTTCTCCAAAGTTTAAAGGGTGACACCACTCTAGCAACCAAAAAAGTATAACCACAGAATAAACAGTATATATTGTTTGTTCTGTGGTATAACCAAAGATAAAATATTTTTTAAATTTATATTATCATTGGCATAACTTTGACTATTTATTTTGATACTACGTAAAAGGGAATATAACTTTTATTTATAGTTCTTATTACTAGAATATCCAGCCAATCCACTCTTCCTAAAATGCTTATATGAAATCTTGTAACAAAATAGAAGAAAACATTTTGTATAACAATTTATTTATTTAATTTGGCTTTAAAAAATGGTAAGAATTACAAAACATTTTCTTTCAGAAAGCAAAGCAATAAAATAATAATAAAATACAGTCGTGTCTGGGTGTAGTGAACACCCTATATAGTGAACACCTCGATATAGTGAACACCCAAATTTTGACATGCAGCCTCTAAATATTGAACAAAATTTTGAAAAAAATTTTAAGCAAAAAGCAAAAAGTGTATTTTGAGCAAATAAAACGAGTTTTTGAACAAAAATTTTAACCTTGATATAGTGAACAACCTCAATACTGTGAACAGGCCTTGCAATAATTAGTTCACTATACCCAGACACGACTGTAATAGTAAAATAATAGAAAACCTCAATGAAGTCATTGTCACTCCTTTAGGCACTGTAGTGTTAATACATATTGAAGTATAAAAAAAAATGTTTATTATGTTTATATTATGTTATTATTATGTTATTATATGTTTATACTTTCTTACAGTTGAACGGATTTCTTAAATGTATAAATGTGTATCTACATATGTATGTAGTATAAGCAAATAAAAACTGTTATAACCCTGTCGGACCTGAGACAAATGGTTCCCAAAATTCATTGGTTTTTCAATTGGTTTTTTGTAAGTCAATTGGACAACTAGTTGTCAAAGTAGCTGTCGGCGAATACAGAAGTCAGTTAGTTCGCGTCTAATCGTTCACGTTCTGTGTGCGCGTTCATAGGCGAGAAGAGCAGATTAAAATAAGAAAAACGAAACAGAGGTGAGATAAGCAAAAAAATACTGTTAAGGCTGATCTTACGATACTTTTGTTAGAACAACAACGTAGAAATGTTTGCATTTTTCTAACATGTCTGTTTCTATGACTCGAAGTTCGTTCGACTTGCACGTTTTGCCTTGAATGATTTCAGTTAGAATTTTGCGTGGTTGCGTGAAGCAACAAGTTGAAGCGGCAGTTAAAAGGTATTTCTTAATTAATTTGTTTGTCTTTTAATTTGTATGCATTAATTTGTTTAAACATTGCAGGCGTAGTCAATAATGACGAGGATATTGGATTGCGGCAGGCCCCAAACATTTTCGGCAGAAGTCAAGTCCAAGTTCACCTTTTTGTAAAGCTGCATTTTTTTGGTGCTCGTATGTATATTTTGTTTTTCATTCCCGATGAAATATTGTTATTTTTAAAATATTTTTAAAATAAAATGAATATTTAAGAATTTCATCGTTTTATTTTCCTTTATAAAATTCAACTGGTTAGAGAACAACTGGTTTTAAAACTGTTTTACTTAGGGCTGACTTTGGACTAGTTGCAAATGGATGCAGACGGTGACAATTGACTGTCGCCTAGGACACCGCCACGTTAAAAGGGTGAGTTTGCTCCAAGGAAACGAGTCGGTTCTGAAGTCAGCTATGACTGTCAAGCAACCAGTTGAAAAACTACATTTGGACCAGTCCGATTTCCTACTGGGTAGTTAGAACCAACTAAAAAATATTTTCATGACCTTAAAGTATTGTTGAATCCAAAAAACAAAAATACAATCTTCCAAAATTCTAGAGTGACCCCTTAAGACCCCTTGAGAGGCTTGACCCTTTAAATAAAGTTGATTTACTCATATTAAAATAGTAATGATTATGAAAATCAAAATTATTTTATTCAATAAATTTTTACGCTGTGAATAAAGTGAACTTCATGTGAAGCTCGGTTCACTGAAACCAGCTTGGGTCATCATTAACCCTTTCGCTACAGGTTTTTACTGGGGAAAGTTAAAATTTTTAATTTTACGTTTTAGGCTTCTCTGTGGTTATATGTATTAGCAACATTCCAAAAGAAATTTTTTAATTTGTATACTCGAACCCTGTATTTCAGAGTGTTTTTCCATGATAGCAACCACATCGTTGTGGCTGTAATAATTACTTAAACATAAAACTTTCTACGCATAACGAACATTTGAATATTTCTTCATTTATTCAGCCAAAATTAAAAAAAAAAACAGTATCTAAATTGAAAGAAAACGGCAAATTAAAAAGTTATCTTAAGTTTTCTGCTTCTTCTTTCTTTACTATGTCAAGATATACCATTAAAAAAACGTGTATACTTCTCTTCTTTAAACTTTAATATTCAGTTTATTAATTTCGTAGTTTTCCTAAAACTTCAAACCATTCTAAGGACCAAAAAAAAATGTATTCTTGAAACCACAGAAGGCTCAAACGTCCACAAAGTAGCATGTTGCCATATGGCAACAAAATAGCGAAAGGGTTAACACAAACCTTATTCATACTCCAGCAAGTTAGTCTGAAAATTTCCCTTTTATAACTATGGATTATATAAAATTCTAACTTTTGTAAAATTTAAAATTCCGTCAACAATTTCTGAGAACCTGCGTGGGGCCGATACTTTGACTCTTTGCAGTGACCAAATCAGTAATCATTTCTTTTGAAAATAACCACAAACTTCTGTATACATGCGTATGTGTGTTTGTTTCACACTTTTATTAATGATTCACGCTTTTATTACAATATTTTCAGTTTGTTCAATTAATAGAAATTCCCCTTGGAACAGTGCCACGTGACTTATGTTTATGTCCAAAGCTAAAATAAAATTTTAATAAACTTTAAATAGAATATTTATTAGTAGAGCATATTCTGCGAACAAGTGAGTGCTATTCATTTCAATTTCTATTGCCACAGTAAATTGCTTAAAGTGAAAAAAAAAATACATTTATTGTTTACTTTCGCTATAAAAACTTACTACTCATGCACTTTTAAATCTTTTTACGTAACAGCAATGAGTAACTATTTTGTGTTAATTATTACGAAAATTACTTGTAGAAAAATGCAACGGAATAAAAATTCGTTGACTTAAAAAGCCAAACACACCGTAAAACACGTTGCGGTGCAATAAAAGCGAGAAAAACTGCCAGTAACTGGCAATAATGTTTCGCTTTAAAACAGTTATTTGAGCTTAGATGTGAACGGATGCGACTGGGCACTCGACATTGTGGCGGCTGGAAATCGATCGCCAGTCACTCACCTCGCACTTTGTGCGCGCATTCAAATGCAATTTAAAAATAAAACTGGCATAGAGCACAAACCATTATAAATGGACAGTCATAAAAAATGCAATTCCATTTATTATCGGCAGTAAACAGCAATAATGACGCGGCTGCACAGAGTTTGCTGCTACCAGGCAATCGGATTGCGGCTGCATCGACGGAAGTGTACAATAATTGTTGTTGTGCTTAGTGCGTGCACTGAGTGTACGAAACGTTAACGCAGGAAGTGGGAGGAGAAACGTCCGGAGATTGTATTAAGGGGTTCAAATGTTGGTGGATTCAAGCATTAAGTGCACAAGTTCCTCCAAAAAAGAACTTCCTCTTTAATTCTTTTCGTGTTGAATAGGTTTTATATTATTTATTTAATTCTTTTTAGTTCTAGTTTTTACAGACCAATTAATAAGCCAATGAAAACTTAAGAGGAAATTTGTAATTAAGAGTATAGGTATCTTACTATGTAAAGAGATCAAAAATACAAAAATGAAATAATCCCAGTAGAAAGCAACGCCACCTATATAGAGGTAGTGGATCAACAAAGTTTATGGAGCGAAAAGTTAACCTAAGAAGTATTGTTTGAATCCGTTCTAAACAAATTGCACGAGACTGAATATACACCCCAATTAATAGGCAATAGTCAATGAAGATTTAAACGGAAAATTATAATTAAGAGCAAAGATATCTTACTTTGTGTCATAGAGAGAACTCCAAAAAATTCGAAAAAACTTTTAGCTTAAACAGAAGATAAGCTTTGACTTCTACAAGGAAAATTTGCCTATTTTGCAAATACAAAAATGAAATAATCCCAGTAGAAAGCAACGCCACCTATATAGAGGTAGTGGATCAACAAAGTTTATGGAGCGTAAAGTTAACCTAAGAAATATTGTTTGAATCCGTTCTAAACAAATTACACGAGACTGAATATACACCCCAATTAATAGCCAATAGTCAATGAAGATTTAAACGGAAAATTATAATTAAGAGCAAAGATATCTTACTTTGTGTCATAGAGAGAACTCCAAAAAATTCGAAAAAACTTTTAGCTTAAACAGAAGATAAGCTTTGACTTCTACAAGGAAAATTTGCCTATTTTGCAAATACAAAAATGATATAATCCCAGTAGAAAGCAACGCCACCTATATAGAGGGAGTGGATCAACAAAGTTTATGGAGCGAAAAGTTAACCTAAGAAGTATTGTTTGAATCCGTTCTAAACAAATTGTACGAGACTAACTCAATAAATGCTCGGGTGCATCATGTCCATAACAAATCCTAGTGAAGAACATAAAAAGCTGGACAGAATCTAAGACTTCTAAAGGGAACATAAACGTTTATTTTGCACAGAAGAGCAGAACAAGCTACAATTGCAATGATCAGTTTAAATATAAATAAAATAGACCCAATAGAAAGCAGCGCAACTATTAAAGAGGAAGCAAAGCTTAGAAAGCGCAACGTAAACTTAACACGTTCGCGGGCGTGAATACTATAGCAGTCATTTTCATAGTGATGCAAAATGACGTGAATGCTATAGCATTCAAATTTTAAAGCCAATTTTTATTCATTTATATTTTTATAAACTTAAATTTTTGTAATGAATATACATTTCAAAGTAATTAGCAACTGATTCATTAAGTTTTTTCATATTATTTAATTTTTTTCGGTGTACAGTGAAATTCCTCATAACTGGACACTCACCATCACTGTGGTTTTGTCCGGTTAAAGGAGATGTCCGCTTATGGGGCAGGGGGCACAAAAAATTAGTAGAAATTGTATCCAAGTGTTTCTCGTATATTTATTTAATATTTTGTACGAATTTATGAATATTGAATATTTTATTAATATTTATTACATGTATACGTAAAATACACACATTGTACAAGTGTTTACATTTTAGTACTACTTTGGTTGAAAAAATTGTGTAATGGTTGATTGCCTAAACCAGTGGCGCTCACAGGCGGGGTTTTGGGGTTCAAACCCCTCCCCCAAACATAATAAATGCTGGTACAAAATATGGTTTCGAGTGGTATTCGGCTCAAAAGTTGTACGCAAACTCTCCACCCCAAAATAAAATCCTGTGTGCGCCACTGGCCTAAACACTGATTGTTTCAATTTCAAATGTTCATTTTCAAATAAGAGAGAGATTTGAAGGTATTATAGGGTAGTCAAGATTTTTAAAAACTGGTTGGGCATATTTCTGAATTTTGTCCGTTTATGAGAGATTTTTTAATCAAAATGGTTTGAAGTGTCTGCTTCCAGTTATTATATATACTCTGTTGTATAAATAAAGTTATAAAAATATAATAAACCTCTTCTTCTCATGTTTTCTATGAATGTCACTCTAGTTGAAAAATTTGATTTATATCGTCGTGAATGCTACAGCATTCATTGTGTATAACGGTTAAAATATAATAATCTGGCAACTCTAACAATATATGTGTAATCAGATTTCAGATAGTTTCCACAAAAATAGTCTGTCAATTTTTGCAGCTCACTGAAATGTTTACTGTCCGCGAACGTGTTAAGAACAATTTCTTGAATCCGTTCTAAACAAATGACGGTACAGACAGACCCCACAGGCTTGCTGAAAGCAATTCCCTTCTCATTTTGATTAATAGCATCAAAATAGGACCTTCAGTGGTCCAAACGTATCTTTCAACAATGCCTGTGTCATAGCAACCACTTTAACCTAACCTAACTAATTTGTACTTTTTTTTTAGAGTGGAAGTTTATTATGAAAAATTATTTTGGAAATTTTGCCATTTTCAGACAGTGTCAGCGAAATGTATTACTAATTTTGGCCAACCGTTCAAGCCTACAGTCATAATTTATCAATTTGACGCTTCATCGTAGCGTTTGTTTATTGCGCGTCTCACTGGCCCAAAGTCCACGCATCACATGAAGCACCGATACCGACATTTGAGCGTCATTGTTCCCGCCAATAAAAAAAGTTCAAACTTTAGCTGCTCATTTATATATGTATATTTTTTTTTCGAGAAGACGAATGAACGCACGCGTCGATCTTGTGGCTTGAATGATATGCGATACGAGTTGAACAGACAGACAAACATACAATCAGTGGCGCACACAGGGGGTTTGGGGTTCAAAGCCCCCTAACACAAAAATTGCTGGTACAAAATATGGTTTCGAATGGTATTCGGCTCAAAAGTTGTACGCAAAGCTCGTCACCCCCAAAATGAAATCCTGCGCGCGCCACTGCATATAATACGTAGCCATAGACGTTAGGCGAAGCGGCAGAGGGTGCGTTATGCGTCAGGCTTGCGAGTTGTGTTGAAATTTGTCAATATTGAATGTATTGCTTATGCGCAACGTTTTTTATTTATTTATTACTACTTTTTTTTAAATTCAAATAAATATTAAACGTTTGCTCAACGCATTGCTTAATTAAACGAAGCAGAATACAAAACCCGTGGCGTCTTTATTAGAATTGATGGCGTTGACGCTGACGTTGAGCGAGTTTGGGGCGTGTTGCCGCTGGCCAACGTCAGTTGGCGCGCAACGTGCTTTAATTGCGCTCCCTGGAAGCGTTGATTGCACGCAGTTTCGTCACTGCGATGACCGTTGCAAATTCGCAAATTTGCCTAACTGCGCAGATTTGCAGAGCAGACTGTTCAAAAATTCTACGTACACACATTAATGCGCAGTGCAGGCGCGAAATTAGCGTGTTCGAGCCTTCTAATCGAACCCAATTGAACAAATCGGCACGCAATTTTCGTATTAAAGAAATTCAAAGTGTCACAAGTTGTGCCACCGCCTGTTCCGCATTTTCATAAATTGTACAATTTTCGGAAGTGGACATCACGCAGCGCAATTCCGTGCTGCGTATTACCGTTATGCGTTGCTTTGTGCCAGCGACAAGTGCCGGTTTGCACAAGTTGAAAAAAGTGTGCAAATTTTACCACAAATGACTACTAGCAGAGCGACCAGCTCTGCTAGTAGTCTGGGGGTAAATATGTGGTGCCACCTGCCAGCACATTGTTGCAGTAGTGGGAGGTTTTTTTAAGACGAATTAAAACCCAAGTTACATTTTAGAGAGAGTGCTGGGCTAAAGTTATTAACAATTAAGTCCAATTGCACAAGGAGTAATTGCACAAAAAATCAGCACTGGTCGCGGTGCTTAAGACCCTTTAACAATGGCAGGTACCATGCCCCTTGTCCTTGTATATCTTTAGGTAGAAACCGCAGCTATTGGATGAGAGCACACTTAGGCCAAAAAAGACACATTGTGGTACCACATGATCACTAACCCTTTCTTTAATTATGTCTTTAACCTGCCGGAATAAGATTTGAACCTCTGATTTGTCAGCGAGATTGGCATTTTGGTAAAACCCTAAGTGTGTTTTTTATTTAAATTGTTTGCAAATAGCGGGATAGGTACAAAGTAAGTGGAGAATAGTTCTTTCACTTACTTCCTCCTAAGCTTCTACAAAATTCATTGGCAAGGTGATCCACCTTTTCATTAATGGCCCGGCTGCCAAGAATGTAATAACTTTTGATAACCTCGACAACTCTGAACCTTTTGAGGTTAAGTTTCGTTGGTACATACATATACTTCCAGTTCAGTTTTGTCTTTCTTTCTCTGAAGCCGCCCAAGTGGCTTTGGCAGCTTTGTTCTTCCTCTAACACCAAACATTAGACTTTACTTAGACTCTTTACTACTAAGTACTTAGACTACTTTACTCTAGATTTAACTTTACTACTATTACTCAGTTGAAAGCGAATTTGGTGGACAGCTCTTCAATTCTTGATCAATTCTTCTGTCTGCAGCTTCCTTTCAGGTCCATATAAACATACACTCATAGAAGGACTTTTTCAGTAAACCGGAGTCATATTTGCAGATTCTTGATCACATCCTTCTAGCGATCACATTTTGTCTACATAAAAAATAGAATCACAATAACAATCAGTATCGTGATAGTTCCATTCCTAATTTATCTCACATGATCATCTCAGTGCAACTATCAGTTCCTTACAATGTGATTAGTGATATACATATATACTTTTCTTAAACTATATTTTCCTTAGACGATCAATCAATTCCTTCATAAAGATGTAAGACAGGAGCAAAAATGATCAGAATCTAATCTTCAAGAGCTTGTCTTACGATTCGATTTTTTTCATTTATTTCCTTCCTTATCTTTAGTGTTCATCTCTTTTATTATAAATGTTTTGGTTAATAAGTAAATAGAATAACCGAGTAAAAAGTCTTTGCGAAATTTCATTGTACTGCAAATATTATTGTAAAACCCTTTCTTCATTCAATGTTTCAGTCATATAAGAAGTGCCATGTCTACAAGATAAATTACATTGCGATGAGACCCCATAACTGCCATGGAATCATATTGAACCCAAATATTGAATATTGAACCAACATTTTATTTGTTTTCGTTTATCCATTTTATAATCCATTAACAATCATCCAATCAAATCATTCACAGATATATGTCGGCCTCGATAGCTCAGCGGGTAGCGCGCTGGCTTCTCATACCGAGCGCCCCGGGTTCGATTCCTGGCTTGGGCTGGAAAAAACACTCATCTACTTCTGTCGCTATCCACATGAAGGGAATGAGAATTACAAGAATCGCACAAGTGCGCTCTTGGCAGGTAATGGCAAAACCTCCAAGTGTGAAAGAAAAACTGCCCATCGCCGTTCGGATTCGGCGTTAAACTGTAGGTCCGCTCCCCTCCCCTCCCTTTCCCCAACCGTTTGAATTGTGTGGTGTATCACATGTTGAAAAAAACAGTGTTGCATACGCATTTCAAACGGGTGGAATCTGTGGTATCACAACGGGCCCATTAAGAGGCCTAAGTGTGTCTCATACAGAGGCAGCCACCTCAACCTAACCTAACCTATATACTTGATGCTATATAAATATACAGACGTATTCACCATTCAATATTCAGAAATATTGTATATGTATATAAAAAATATGGCTGCCTTTTCTTTGCAACTAACAAAATTATGCAGGAATTCACTTATTGCACTTTCAAGTGTTTGGCACAAAGCCAAAAATTTCCCAGTAATATCGAAAGATATTTTATATAATTTATATTCATAGTTTGGTGTACATTGAAATTTCATGAACTGAAATTTGTGTGAATGAATTCCACACAAAGTTAATTGCACTTTGCTTATTCTTGAACTTGAAGCGTTGTGCGCTTTGCGTGCAGTTCACATCGATGCGCAAGTTCAAGAATTTCTCAAGACTTATTAAATGTGAAGTACCATATAGCAGCTGATATGTCTTTACCCACGGTGCATGACATAGTAAATATATATATTATATATGCACAGGGTTTTTCGGATTGAATGAAGTTGCATAACTTGTGTTTGCAGTGAAATTGAAATCGGAAAAGAAAAACAAAAGAAAAATCTGGGACCCTCAACACGCTGCTCCCTTCGGTGAACGCTTAAGTGCACTTTAGTAATTGTCATTATTTTGCCGTTATTGCTGCTATTTAGCTTGTAATGCAATTTTCTCTTTACGGTAAATTTCCCCAAATAAACAAAAACAAATAAATAAATAAAAATCATCGATTCAACAAAAACCATAATTACAAAATAATTGTTGTGGACAGAGTTGTGAGTATTGCGGAGTTGTTGTATCGGAGCTTCTCATGAAATATCTGTCGCTCCACTTGACTACTAATCTGTCTATACCCAGTAATTTAATGGCAACGAATCTCATAGCAGAAAGACCGTTCTGAAGGATGTGATAGAAATTTGAAAAGAAAAATACCAGAGGTTCAGCTGTGATTGTTTGCTTCCTATTGGTTGCTGTCTTATTTTGACGGCTGAAGTTTTAACGAACTGTAAGGCAATGGATTTTGTAATGGGAAAGAGATTTAAATATGTCTTAACACTAGCAGCAGAAGCTATTAATTTCTTATGCCACTAGAAAGAAGGGACTGTAGAATCTTATTACATAGAATCTTATTGGCATAGAAAAATAAAGGGACGGCTGATTATTTTGTATGGGTCTGCCACCCGTTCACCAGAATCAGATTCCATGTTTGTTGGCACTAATAATCCACCTAATAAACTAATCTTCCTAAGAGAACTTTGGCTCCTTAGAAATGTAGGATCTACTTTTAGACTTCCGCGCAGATTTTGAAGATTCAAGGAACAGCAAAGTGGAACTGAAATCTAGCAAATTCAGTAAACATCCTTTGATCTGAATGGTTCTTGAAAGAGGGTTTTGGGGCTTAACACTCTCCTAAATATCTGTTTGTTGCAAAAATGTTTGGTGGCAAATATAGCCTTAAAGGGTATTAGGGCCAAAAGGACCAACTCTCCTAAATAAAATCCTGTATGCGCCACTAGTCCTATTTATGTATATTCATGCTTTGTTTCGATAATGAATTCCAAAGGAAGACATGTCCCCTTTGTTAATAAAAACACGCAATACCGGCCTAATTAAACTCCTTTTTCAGATTTAAAATTATCCCTCCTATAAAATAACGTTGATTACACTGCACAACAGCATGTTTGTTGCATGGAGTTTTTTACATGAATCTGAATCGTTTTTCCACACTGATTTCAAAACCATACTCCGTTTTTATGTAACAGCTCTAGTTTTCGCAAAAAATGGACGTGTCACTTTTACGAATTTTCCTCGACTTTTTTCACATTTTCGACTGTAATTTCCGAACCGATAATCCTATCGACATGATTTTTATATAGTCACACTAACAACATCTCACGCCATCTTTTCTGACATTAATACATTTTATGCGTTCTAAGTTGGCGTTGTAATAAGGTTTCAAAGTTGGAAAATATTGAATTTCAAGGCGTTTTTTCTGATGGCGAAAATTGTACAGATGTTTCATAAATCAAGCTACGAAGTATATGAATATCTTAAGAAGAAACATCAAGCAATACAACACAGCCAAATTATTTGTCGGAATACACATTCGCATCGAAATAATAGCAAAAATGGACCATAGTCTTTTTCATCAAAATGTGTGAAATTTCCTTAAAAAATTAGGGGCCTAAGAATATGCAAAGTTTTTAATTTTTTTTGTTTCGAGCAATTCAAAATCTTTTTATTTTTTGCTTGTGTTTCAGACTAGAAATGTAACATATAAAAGAGCATATTTTGAGGCTCCTAATTTTTTAAGGAAATTTCATAGATTTTGATGAAAATGACTATGGTATATTTTTGCTATTATTTCGATGCGAATGTGTATTCCGACAAATAATTTGGCTGTGTTGTATTGCTTGATGTGTCGGCTTTCATTATACACCTAACTCGTTAATTGATTTACAAAAAATGTGTATTTTTTTTACCATCAAAGAAAACGCCTTAAAATTCCATATTTTCCGACTTTGAGGTCCAATTACCGCGGAATTTTAAAACTTATAAAAATAAGTTGCATCGGAAAAGAAGCCGTGCGGTGTTGTTAATGCGATAAGGTGAAAATCATGTCAATCGGTTTTTTGGTTTAGAAATAACGATAAAAAATATGGAAAAAGTAGAGGAAAAACTGAAAAAATTACACGGTACCTATATCTCACTAACTAGAGCTGCTAGAAAAAATCCATGCAACAGAAAAAAGTGTTTTTTTGTTGTGCTGTGTAATTTGCAAACGAAAGTTTTTTTCTAGCAAATTGTAAACAGCTGAACTTATTACTCCACAGGTTATCATCAACATTAAACTTTTCAAATCACCGGTTGCGGTTTAATTGGATTGATTCTTGATTCTGAGTATCACAATCTATAAGTACGAGTATTCCCCACTTTCGCTGAAACTATGCATCCTACCTCACCTAGAAATCAAGTAACGTGAATGAAAGAGCTTTCAGTTAATTTCACAATTATAAATTCGCAATGGAAAAAAATAGTGCCGAGTCATTGGAATTACATCAGAATGCGAGATTTTGAGTGAAACGTTGTAGAGATCTGCATATCTACAAATATGTATGTACATATATATATTTGTTACTACTTATCTGTATGCACATACTTATAAATAAAAGTGCATACAATAAGCATACAAATGCGAAATGAAACTGATAGCGTTTGCAAACGAATTGAAATGAGGCTTAAGTATCTACTTGTTGAATGAGTGTTGTGATTAGGGATGCCAGATGCGCATCAGTACATTACTGGTTTCTCAATTAACCCTTTAACTGGTTGTGACGACTACAACGTCATCATGGAACGACACCCTAAAGTTTAAAAATTATATAAATCCATCAACCAGTTTTGTTTCTTAATCCTTGTTTTTTGACCTGTTTTTGATTTCACAAATACTATTTTCAGAAAAGTCATACATTTTAGACGTTGCCATAACGACGAAGGATCGTAATACGCTCTGTAAAAATAATGTTTGTAATCTAGAGTTGAGAATTGTAGGCGTTCATCAACGCCTCGAACTGGAGGCAAAAGAGTTAGAGTTCGGAGGGTCTGAATAACCGTTATCTGCACGATCTTAATATTTATTTTTTATTTATTTAGAAAGATCCCCAAAGATGTCAATACTGCAATGAAGTAGCAGACACCCAAGCAAAAAAGAGTGCGGAAAACCAGGACCAAGTCCGATGTCCCATCAACTTGAAACAGTATATTCATAACTGGGCCTAAAACGTAAACTTCAACAACACTGAACTGGGACAACACTAGTGACACTACTTATACATGTCACTCCAAGAAATTCGTTAGAGTCGCAAGAGTTTCGGCCCGACTCGTAATCATTACATTACAATACAAAGTACTAACGTTTTTCTCAACTTTCATCAGTACGCAAATAATTTTAAAAGCCTCATTGATCTCTTCCAAAAATCGGACGCTTGGTAACCCTGAACACAAGCCGTGATGTAACTTAAAGTTTTTATTTAGTTTCTATATATGTAATTCTGCAGTGATTTTATGTCATTTCAAAAGTTGCGAAACACGTAAACCTGCTTTCCCAATAGTTTGAGCAGGTTTTCACGGTTCAAATGCCGAACGGCGAATTGCAAATGTTGCTGTCAAAAGCCACACATGTAATATGAAAATAAAATGAAACTAGTAGGACCTTTTTTTTTAAACTTAACATGAATGCTGAAACGTTGCATTCTATCTTTAGCACATTTAAAAAATAACCCCAATGCGGACATTAATCGATTCCAGCAGCACGTCCAATTATTAGCGAATTGCGTGCTGCATTTCTGTTCACAGCCTTCGTCTGTATGTGTGTGTGTGTGTGTGTCGACCGTGCACTGGCATTGCACTCGCATTAGACAACACCACCTGCAACTGCAACTGCAACTGCTGCGGCGCACAAAAGCACACACAAAATTTCCATTGCAAACGCTGCACTTTCACCCCACGTTACGCCACTCGCCCCCCGTCACTCGCACTCCGAGTTTGCCGGTAATTTTAGCAGTGCAAATGGCACGTGCCGATTTTTAAAGCAATACCAACACGCCGAAACCTACACGTCGCGGCTATTTTGCACCCCCCCATAGACGCCGACCTACTGCAACCGTAGCCCACTGCCCGCGCTCGGATTGTTCTGAAAAATTTCCACTGCCAAAATGTCAGTGTGAAAATGTGTCTGTGTTGGTGAACCGTGAAGCAAAATGCAGAAATCAGTCACACAATTCAAGCGGCAATTTTTTGCCGATGTTGCTGATTGCTGTTGTTGGTGTTGTATGGAAACGTACGCGCCACAAATTCATGCCGCCACACCATATTCAATGCAGTCATAAAAAGCAGAACAGAACTAAACTGAACTGAACAGAACAGCGCAGCGCCAAACCGAACCGAACTCATTGTAAGCAGTGGAATTTTCCATTCGGTTTCATGCAATTGCTGAACACATTAACCCTTTTCCACCCCGTGTGCCAAAAGCAGCTGTCGTGCGCAGTACACTGGTATGCAATGATGTGAGCGCGTGCGGCGAAATACGAACACATTCCTGAGACAAACTACCCCCAATAGTAAAGTCGGTGAGCGCAAAGAGAAATAGTAAGGAAATGTGTAAAATGAAAACAAACCCAAGGCCAAATTTGTCGGTGTTCTAGAAACTTACACAAAGGGTTAAAACTGAGACGTAGAGCGGCTTCATCGCTCTTACGAGTAATTTCTTTTTTGTTTTATTTTAATTTTGTATACTTTAAACGTGTGAGGCTTATTTCACAATGCGTCTTAGTTGTTATTGTTCACAATAATATAAAAATTTCTAAAAACACAGGCAATATTTATACAGTCACAAATATTTTGATTGAAATTAATAGCTTCATTGCCGCAATGCAGTTGTTGTCTTTGGATTTAGTGTGTAAAGTCGCAAATTATCGGCCAAAAAGCAGTGATTAGAATCATAGATAAGAAAATTAATAATAAAACAATTATGATAATAAATAATAATGTTTTAAAAACTATGTGGATAAATAATAAAAATAGCAACTGATGAAGTCTATAAGGGGCATTATTTCCAAGGGGTTTTAAGGATTGAATTTTTTGTTTAACTGTTTTTGTATAGAAAAATATGTTGCCATAATTTCATTAACAAACCAAGAGTAAAAACATAAAAAATGACAAAAACTTAGTAAAAACTTAAGTTTTTAATGAAAAATATGAATTTGAAAAAATCCCCTTTTGTTGTCGTGAACACAAAGTATTACATTACAGTGTTTCCAGATACTTAAAATAACTTGCTCCTAAGTCTTAAAAGAGCTGAAAGTCCTCCCGAAATTAAAAAATCTCCTCATTATAAACTAAAGAATAAAACTTCTAAATAAAATAAAAATATATTTAGTTTTTTATTGCAGCCGTTTTATTCATTCAGCTTCAGCTTAACAACAACTTAACACGAACTAAACATAAAAAAATGAGATCGGATGAACTTCGCTTCTGTAAACTTCGTTCATCCATTGTACACTTTGAAGCATAAAATTTAATTAAAATAAATTAGACACTTAAGCTTTCAATATTCAATGCTTCAGTGACACTAATGGTGTCAAATGTATCTCTATGTTAAACTTTCTCCTAAACAATTCTTCCTCCCAAAAATTCTGCGAAAGAATCAAGAATCTTCTAAATCTGGAAGCAAATCTCCTGATCTGGCAACACTGTTAAGTTAGTCCTAGAAGTGCCGTAAGGAAATAAAGTTTTAGAGAAGCCATTTTGTATGAAAAATTTTAATTTTTTGATAATTATTAGTATAGCCGAGATTGATGTGAAAGGTTAATATCACCGTATATAGCCAGATCAGGAGACTGATCTAGATTCTGGGCCTTTTAGGAGAATTTTGAGAAGGAAGAATTGTTTAGGAGAAAGTTTAGGAGATTTTGATCACTATCATTTGACATCATTAGTACCACTGAAGCCTTGAATATTGAAAGCTAAAGTGTCTAATTTAATTTAATAAAATTGTATGCTTCAAAGTGTATACTGAATGAACGAAGTTTACAGAACCGAAGTTCATCCGATCTCATTTTTTTATGTTTAGTTTGTGTTGAGTTGTTGTTAAGCTGAAGCTGAATTTAAACTAATTTAATTTAATAAAATAGTATGCTTCAAAGTGTATAATTTACGCAATGAATGAAGGAAGTTTACAAAAGCGAATTTTATACCGATCTCATTTTTTATATGTTTTGTTTGTGTTAAGTTGTTGTTACGCTAAAACTGAATGAATAAAAAGGCTGCAATAAAAAAAACTAAACATATTATTTATTATTTTATGAGAAGTTTAATTCCTTAGTTTAAAATGAAAAAATGTATAAAAAAATTTTAGATTTTTTTTAATTTTTTCTCCCAAAAAATATTTAAGCTTTTTTTAGAAAAAAAAATAATATTTCAAGATAAGGCTACAATTGTCAACAAATAGGTTATAATCGTAATAATATTTTAATAGAAAAATAGAAAAAATTTAACTCAGACAAATTATGTAAAAGTGTACGATTAATCTATAATTATTTAAATAAATAAAAATATAAAAACACTCCTTTTTATATATGTGATGTAATTTTTATGGACTGGTGTGCTACGTATAGGCCGCAACGGGTTAAAATTGAATGAATTAACGTACTTTAGTGCATCGCACACAGCTCCAAAGAATGTGCGGCTGCGGAGACAAAACGTTTTGCACTGCACGAACGCCAAATGTACATTTGTATGTATGAACGTAAGTACTTGAATGTTCGTACGTATGTATTATACACTCAAGCATGCATAAACATTTATATATCCATACGCAGTTGCGCATGGAAGGGAGTTTGGGGGTTTTCAAACTCACAAAACATCTGTTTTCAGGGTAGCAAATATGGTTTCTGTTAGTGTTGGGCTAAAAAGTTTTGTAAAAAATAAAGTCTTGTGTACGCCACTGAGAGTATATGTACGTACGTACATTTGCACGACAAATGAATCAATCCAAGGCAACACCGATATTTTGTTGTTGGTTTTGCATTGCGTTTTATGAGTAGCTCGCGATATTTTTTTATCGCTGAAACGCGATTCTAGTTAATAGCCGTGGCGGGAATGTGCAGGGAATATTTCGTGCAATTATTGGATTGGCGAACTTAAACGTAGAAAACTGTATCAACAATAATCGTAGGGACGCTTAGGCAACAAATTATTAAGACAGATGGACAAATAGACGGTCAAAGTATGAGAATTATGACAATTATTTTGCAAGCAAAAAGGCATAGAAAGCATTCTGCATGCAAACTGAGCAAATAACTGAAGAAATAAATTCGTACTGCGTATAATTGTTAGACAATTTGTATATTTACATAGAATATCAACATTTATGGGATAATAAAGGTGTAGTCATGCCTGATATTTAATCGGTCCCGCTACTAATAGGGATGCACCCAGGCCCGTGCGCAGGGGGGGTTTTGGGGGTTCTAACCCCCCCCATCGAGAATTTTTCCACATAATTTTCCACTAGCAATAGTCCTTATTCTACGAAAGTCAAACCGACTTGATAATAAATATTTTGTGGTCAATTTTTGTTTCGACATTCTCAACTTTCTCGATCTTGTGCACGTTTTTTTTTAATTTTCCCGCCTTTTTTACCTCCTATTATCAGTGTCATTGTGAATGCAACCATCGATAGTATCGATACAACCAAAGAATATGAAATGTATAGAAGGCGCATCTGAGCTCAAGAAGAATCCTGCGTTCAATTGTTTGAACCATACTCTTCAATTTTGCGGGATGATTCCCGTGACATCTGGGTAGACGAAGTCAAACTTTGGCGTCAACGCATCGCCGGAAAGAACGTTAAAAATTCGCTTGAAGCACTCGATGTGTGCAATGGAGATGCGTTTCCAAATGTTCATCAAATGCTTCGCATTTTGGCAGTTCTGCCTGTAACGACAGCGACGAATGAACGCTCCTTTTCAACATTGCGTCGCCTCAAGACTTACCTCAGGTCAACAATGTCTGAAGATCGGCTGAACGGATTAGCCTCGCTCAATATACATCGCGATGTCGAGGTCGATCCGCAAAGAGTTTTGGAGAAGTTTTTTTCTACACCTCGCAGAGTTAATTTATTATATAGGGTTTTCCAACAAGAGGTGTTATTTTGAATCCCCCGGTATTTCGGTAGCTGTCACTTTTGAAGCTTTTATTCTTTGACACTTGACAAGTAGAAACTACGCCATTACTAAAAATGGAACGAGACACGCTTCAACAACGCATTGAAATTATTAAAATTCACTACAACAATGGTGAAAATCTTGCAGTCACAGTTCGCAAAACTAAAGCATTTTTGGGTCGTCGTGAAGCGCCTTGTCGGACCGCAATACAGAAATTGGTGGAAAAATTCGAGCTGCTGGGACAAGTTAGTGATGTGAAAAATAAAACCCGTGCACGTCGCTCAAGAACAACTGAGAATATTGCTGCTGTAGCCCAAAGTGTTGAAGAAAACCCAGGTTTGTCGATTCCTCGTCGTTCTTTGGAATTGAGCATTCCAAAAACGTCATTACACCGTATTTTGCATAAAGACTTGGGTCTTAAGGCTTATAAAGCTCAGTTAACACAAGAACTCAAGCCGACCGATCATCAACTTGAAATGCATGAAAATGATCCGGAATTCCATCGAAAAATCATCTTGACTGATGAGGCCCATTTCCACCTCGGTGGCTACGTCAACAAGCAAAATTGTCGCATCTGGGGCTCGGAAAACCCAAGAGTTATTGTTGAGAAGCCTCTCCATCCTCAACGTGTGACTGTTTGGTGCGGTTTATGGTCCGGCGGGGTCATTGGACCTTACTTTTTCGAAAATGAGGTTGGATCAACAGTTACGGTGAATGGATTGCGCTATCGAGAGATGATTAATGATTTTTTATGGTCGGAGTTGGACAACGTTTACTTTCAACAAGACGGCGCTACGTGCCACACGAGCAACGAAACCATTGCTCTTTTACGGGAAAAGTTTCCGGACCGTGTTATCTCTGGAAGAGGTGATCACAATTGGTCACCGAGATCTTGTGATTTAACACATTGCGACTTCTTCCTTTGGGGCCACGTGAAAGATAAGGTGTACGCCAACAGCCCAGCGTCGATTCAAGACCTCAAAGATAGAATTCGTGAGGCTATCGAGGACATAGGGCAGCCACTTTGCGATTTGGTTATGGAAAATTTCATGAAAAGGATATGGTCCTGTAAGCGTGGTCGTGGTGGCCATTTGGCTGATGTTGTTTTTGATTATTAACGGCATACCTTCTTCTTTATTATTAAATAAACATCCGATCATTTATCTCAAAAAATTGCATTTTTCTTTGAATACCAAAATAACACCTCTTGTTGGAAAACCCTATATAACAACCGAATATCAAGTCAAGACACAATAAAATGTCTTCATATATAAGAAAAGTTTCTTATTATTTTTTATTAACTTCATAACCTAACATGATACACATATGTCAAAACCCCCCCCATAAACGAATTCTGCGCACGGGCCTGGATGCACCACCTGGAAATTGTCTGTCTGCCATCATTAGACGTCCACAAACCTTCATCTATCGTTGTCTCTGGTAGTTCATGCGTATCAGTTGATCACGAAAAGCATTAAATTCGAATTTATTACGAAAAGTAAACGACGTACTTAGGTGTTGAGTCCGAAATTATGAAAAACAATTTAACAAAGCAGGCACTATGATGAAACCCATTTCAGAATCGTGGCCAAGGAACTAGTAAACCACGTTTAACCTGGCGATGTTCAACTAAGACCAAAAAGGGCTACACTGGATCTCACTGGCAACGAGTTGAAGGTCTTAGTCGACGAGAACTTTTGACGCTTAAAGCTTCAGTAGGAATTAAAAGAACCCATACTGGTATATAAGCATATATGTACATATAAGCATATATATGCAAAATATGTCAGGTAAGGAAAACATATCATACATGTTTTGGATCTTAGTCTATAGAGTCAAGTCAAGTCTCAGTCTGCAAGTTCAAAATAGAAAATTTAGTTAAAAGGAGACAATTTTCCTCTTTTATTTGATACCCATACCTTCATCATTGCACAAGCACAAAAATTAAAAAAAATATTTGAACTGTGTACCTACTTAAAATTTTAAAGTCCTTTAAAAGGACTTTGAGTCAGGAAATGAAAAACTGACTATGCCAGGTTATTATAAATGACCTCTAGTTTCAAGTCTATATTAACATTTGGATGGGTCTTGAAAAAAATAAAATATTTTTGTCGCACGATTTAATAAATGCAAAGTTGGTGTTTCAATCAGTGCTTCATAACTTTGTCATTTTTCTTTCGATTCTATTAATGTTAGGCTTAATATTTGCACAAAAAATATATCTTTCATCTTTGATTTTAATACCAGAGGAGATAATTTATTTTATCTACAAAACAATCATTCGAATATTTATCATTTTTTAAAATGGTCGAAAAATTCACTATTTTTAAACTTTCATCATCGGTAACTTCACAAAATCTCATCTGATTTGGACAATCTATATATCTCTGGAACGGCTAACGAGATATGTGCTCAGAACTGAAACAACAGGGAAAACTTTATTTTCGAAGATTTTTCGAAAACGCTTTTTAAAAATATTTTTGGATTTTTAGTTTCGTGTTCAGCGGCTCAAAGTTAGTCTAGAAAAAACTTTTATTTTTGGGTGCATTTTTCGTGTCCAGTAGAGTTATTGATTAATTTTTGCAAGTTCATTGACACTTTACAGTACCGAAACCACATGCATTTTGCAAATAATACACAGATCGACAGAAAAGTTTATATTTTGCAATTAAAAATTTAAATTTTTTTCATTTTATCAAAAAAAAATTACTTTTCACTAACCATTTTTTCTTTTTCCTTAGCATTTTTTTTACCAAAGATTAACTTCTTTGTTTGATTAACTAAGGTAAGTCAAAAGTGTTTTGCGTTCTATGTAAAGCCCGAACAGGAAGACAGAGGTATTCCGTCTGAGTTAAGGGATGGTCGAACTAATCACAGGACACATACGGCCAATTCGGGCATCATCGAGGATTCAAATTGCACATCTTGCCTGGAGAAGGTAGACAGCACAGAGCATTTTTTCTGTGTATTTCCGGCCTTCGCTAGCACAAGATTGCACATTTTGGGTCCAGATATTATGAGAATAGACGAGGTCCATTCTCTTAACTTGTGCGATCTCCTGAGATTTATGAAAGAATCTAGGAAATTCTTGCAGGAAAAAGAGTAGTTCCCTTCCCTACCACTTTCTTTCTTCCTTGTATCCCCCCTTTCTCTATCATCCTCTTCTTTTTTGAGCCTTAAGTACAATGGGCTATCTAGCCTCAGTGATTGAGAAATTGGACCTTTGGAGTTCACTTTCTTGGCTCCCCTTACATCCATTCATCCTTCCAAGTTAAAATCGCGGAAGATTTTCTTTCAGAAAGTTATTATTATAAAAGAAACTTATTTATAAATTATAATATTACAAAAGATTTTATATGAAGTCATTTAGACTCACTTTTGCAATCTAAGTAGTGGAAATGTTTTACTACGCCAGAGAATTATTCTTAAAAATCAGAAAAATAAGTGTCTATTTCTTATTTGAAGTCTATTGACCCATTAAATCAAATTTTTCACATTTATTGAATCACATTAGAAGTACTTAAATTTTCAAAGTTCATTTATTTACATTTATGTGTATAAAATTATCTTTTATTTAGAATTTTTGAAGTATGAATTTTGAAACTATAATTTTTCACTATCAAATCGCGTTTGTAAGAAAATCAACAAATCAATCATACAGACTATATTAAGATAGTTTTTACCACATAATTTTTTAATTTTCGACTAAAATAAAGTAAAACCGTGTATTAACCTAAAAAATACGTACACAATTATTTTTTATTTAGAATACTTTACTAAGTTTGAAATTAGTAGTCACAGTAACTCACTTTTCATAGTTTCTGACTCTGATTTTCTAAAACATAAAAGAACATATAGAATTATTTTATTATTTAGATTACTTTAACCAAATTTGAATCAAGTGGCCCATTAACTATATAACTTTGCATACTTTTAGATGTCAATTTTTTAAAAACTTTGGAATACATATTATGATAAAAATTTATACATACATATTACATATTATGATAATTTTTTGTATTACTTTCGCCAACTTTGAACATGAATTTTTAATTAGCTCATTAAATCACTAAACACTTTGACTCATTTTTTATCCGTTGAAGGCTCTAAATTTTTGAAAAATCTCTTCTTAGTGGAGGTACGTCTTTTAGAATAAACCAACTTCAGCTTCAGCTATTTGGGTTGGACGTTGAATTAGTTGGTCAGTTTATGCATTCATAGATATTATATTCTTTACCATTTGCCATTAAGCTTTACTACATATTCGTAAATATGTATGTATGTTTGCCATTAAGCTTTACCAACTACATATATTGTATATGTAGGTATATTTTTCATTAAGCTTTACTACACCTATGGATAGAACTGAATTGCTACTAGAACATATATGCACAGCCGCGCCGAACAAGCCCCGCGTAGTCATCAATTAACCAAGTGCGGCTGCCAACTCATATTTGCATGCCTTGCAAATTACTGCTGTGATTTTGCAAAAACAAAAACAAAAAAAGAGGCAAAGCAAAAATAGGCTCGGCACTGATGAGTGGGGCGACCGACAATGTGGCGAATATTCAATCGAATTAATTAATTGTTGTCAAACTCAGCGCCGAACGACAAACGAATAAAAATCGAGCAACAAGACGAATACATAAGTTTGCGGTTTATTTATGAACTTAAACATAACCGACTATATTTACATACACAACCAACTGCATAGCACACAGCGAGCATTTGTTTATATATTTGGAATTTGTACACAACGGTTAAACAGCGCCCGCTCGACATAAACAAACGCGCCGTCCATGCCGATTCGCTTCATTCGATTTCACTACTTGGCTTTCGCATACTTGTGGGTGGCTGGATCGATTCCAATATTGGGCACTGCAAAGCGCAACGTCGGCAGAAATAATGCAAATTCGTTGCTCATTACTCGTTGCTTGGCTGGTAGAGAGAAGGCGCACTTAATGTGATTGTCCGTCGAGCTGTTTACTGTTGTTGCTTCGCGGCTCATTTTAATTTCTACTGTGCTACTGTCCTACCGCAACGCTGCGAAGTGAAGTTTATCAGTTTGCCACCACCGCCACCTCCACCTCTTCGCTGCTCTCCAGTCCCACCAGCTGCGAGCTCTTCTGCCACAGCCAATCGGTCGTTGCTCTGGCTCCCACCCAGGGCAGAAGCGGCAAACGCATCGAGTCCGCATAGAAATGACCCGAGCAGCGCTCCAAAGCGGGATCAAGTGCCAGACGCAGCTGGGTTTGCGCACCCGCCCTGGGTGTCTTTTGGAAGATGCTCGTCAAATCCCAGAACAGTGCAAAGCCGGGCAGCCGCATGTTGCGCACCAGCTCCGTTCGCACAATGCCCGGATGGCAGCAGTTGGCGGTGACGCCAGTTCCCTTCAGCAGCTCTGCCAGCTTGCGCGTGAACAGAATGTTGGCCAGTTTGCTCTGGCTGTAGGCGCCGAAGAAACGCGAGTACCTTTTCTCGCTGTTCAGGTCGTTCTTGCGAATGCGCCCAAACACGTAGGCCATGGAGCTTACTACCACAATTCGACTGGGCGCTGCCGCTTTGAGGTGATCCAGCAGCAGATTTGTTAGCAAAAAGTGACCTAGATGATTGACGCCAAACTGCTGCTCGAAGCCGTCCACGGTCAACTTGCGCGGTGTTGCCATAATGGCGGCATTGTTCACCAGAATGTCGAGTCGCTGCTCGTGGGCCTTGAAGTGCTCGGCAAACTGGCGCACCGACGTCAGCGAGGCCAAGTCCAAGGCGCAATTGTAGACGTGCTGGTTCTGCGTGCGTTCAATGATCTCCAGCCGTGCGGCCTCGCAGCGCGCCGCGTCGCGACAGGCCATGTAAATGCGGCCGCCACGCCGCGCCAACTCCATGGCGGTCAACTTGCCAATGCCCGTGTTGCAGCCGGTCACTATCACCACCTTGCCGTCGATGCGATTCTTCTTGCTGTAGTGCGGCCCCAGCACACATTTGCGCAGCACATACAAAGACGATGTCGTCCCGAGCGCAATCAGCAGCAATTGCACACACCAGGCCCAGAAGCCGTGGAAGCACAGATGCTTCTGATTGTCAGCCATAGCTGGTGACCAGCACACATTTGTACTTGGAAACTCGCCGATTTTCGAAACGCACTCAACAGAGTTACAACGAATCAGCACCGGACTGTAACAGTGACAGCTCAACACTGATACGGGGTCGACTCCATCTTATGCTCTTTGCTGCTCGTTCAACGCTCGGCAACACATCCCTGCTGCGCTACACTCGCCCCATGAATTAGTGGCCACTTCAACGAGATCGTCTTGCACTCCAGCGCAAACTTCAAAGGTTATCAGTACGAAACATCATCATTGCAAAACTTTGAGAACAAGTTGCAATTTGTATAGGTTTTAGTAGAACGATTAGAAATATTGTGTGAAAATTGTTGAAAATTGTTGCTTTTAAAAAATCTGGTAAAGATTGCATTTCATTATAATTTAACATCGAAAATTAAGCTAAGGAATTGCTTAGGAATCGTTTAGCGCCTGAATGGACATTTTTCAAAATTTTTCAGCGATTCCATTCAGTACGAAGTTGAACATAAAAAACAAATTAATTATTTTGCAACTTAAAAATGTCTAACCTTTTTAAGTGCTTAACGGATTTTAATACAATATTTCAATCTCAAAAATTATGATTTTACCTTAAAATTAAAAATAGGCCCATTTAAGCGCTAATAAATTAAACTACCCGATAGGTGTAGTGTGTTTCAATTGGAGGATTACTTCATAAACCAAAACGAATATATGATAAGACTTCTGATCGTCAACCAATCTGGTTATACAACTAAATACATGTGTGTAGAGAGCCTAGCGGCAATCAATCACTTCATTCTCAAATCATCAATTCGAATTGCGTTCTAGAATGCCGCCAATCTCTGAACACAATCAAAGAGCACAACTTAAACTCTGCTGAGTTGCATAGACCTATGCTCCTACACCTACATTGACCTACACTCAGGGGTTCAACTTTATGTCTAAATGTTCGCCCCGGGACAGGAGAAGACTAAAATTCATAAACTCTTTGTTTTACAATAGTTTAACTGAGCTTTCAGCTTTTGATATCAGGGAAATCAAAAGCGAGGTTTATCCATATTGGAGTTCTTCGGTTCCCAGAGATTTAAAGGGGCAGTCAAGCGTTCACACTGTGGTAAAACAACGAACCATTTGTTTGTGAGATACTTACTAAGTAAGGTTTTTTTTAGAAAATGGTTCCTACAACCAACTCAAACCTAACTTTACACTTAGGCTGACTGACCTAACACGTAGAACTGACTTATAGGATCATCTCCTATATGTCAGTTTTGTGCTGGTTCTAGATAAACAGAAATCTAAAGGCGAATAGAAAATTAAAGAATAATGTTGTGAGTACTTGCCTTGAAGTTATTGAGATTATAAATGTCAGGAAAAATATCTTCAGAGACGCTTTTCTATAACCTCGCAGCACAACTAAAAAGTGGTTCGTAGTTTGTTGTGAAACGCTACTGGGTGCTAACAGGGCAGATGAATTGACTCGAAAGGAGTCCAAATTGCCAGACGTAATCGCGGTGACTGACATCGGCTAACGACTCCAAAAATTACACTGTGATCTTGACGGGATAGAATTAAGTGCACCAACAATCAATGGAGCACTCTTCTAGATAGCAGAAGCTCCTTGGCGTCGTCCAATTTTGGTCTTCTGCGGCTGGTCTGTGCCAACGGTCGTCTTGCAGATATCCAATCGACATTTTTGCCTTAGCTGTGCTGCTGAGGGAGTAATATCAGCTTCTAAAATAGCTTTTTATCAGTGGTTGCGAAAACTGTGGTCAGTGAAGCTCTGAAAGTGAAGACTTTCCATATTCTGAGTCGAGTCAAAACTTTGGTCTTTTTGTTGTTGTGAAGGTTTTCCATAGTCTGAAGCAAGTTATTTACAGAATATTATTTACAGAATATGAGTCAAAACGTTGGTCTTTGCAGTTGTTATGCTGTTAGCAGTCAGTTTTGTGTCATTGTTTTTGGATAAGTTAGTTAGTTAGTTATAGTTTTATTATTAAACAAAGTTTTACAAAGGCTGCAATAATTAAATTATCCTTATATTAACATTGTTTAATAAAGCTACATTCTATAGTTCAGAGAACTAGTGGTGAATGCAGGCTGCGTAAGAGTTGATACACAGATATCATACATGGGGTCTTAGTTTCTAATAGGAATAAGAAAGAAAAAAAAGTATAGTATGAAAATAACTTGTGCGAAAATTACAATTATATTACAATTATACAATTACAATTAATATTTCATTGTACTTATAGAACATAGATTATGGTAAGTTAGAGCTCAAGGAAGGAACATTTTTTTTAATTTCGATTAAAATTAATTTTACTCCATAGAAGAATACACTTACTGACTATGCCTAAGCAAATCAAAAATATGGAAAAAAACTAGAAATAACTATAATGAAAAAATCGTGATCAATGTGAAATCCCTGGGAGACAGTTTGCTCGTCGTGTTTACACAAATTGACAGCTTTAGTTTTTAGAGAGAACAATTAAGAAAGACTATACTTCACAGAATCGTAGCACTTACAGTTAATACTGCTTTGCTTAATAGACTTAAATAAAAACAATAATATGGAAACTAGTTGTATATATGTATATGAATTTTCAGATTTTTTAATTCTCAATTTTTTTTAAATTGTTTAAGAATTCGCAATGCCTGCACAGTATAAGTAGCGCCCAATTGGCAACCTTGTAGCTGCAGCAGCACTACTCAAACTGGTTTAAAATAATCGCCATTCATGTCACATAGCTTTTGTTGTGGACTTAGCCGATCGAATAAGTGCTGAAAATTACATACTGCAATTGACTTATTAAGTATGACTTGGGCTTTGAAATACTATATAAAATTGTATACATTAAAAGAAACAGAATAAAATTAAAAAAACAATTAAAATAAAACAAAAATAAAAAAGCAAGTTATGTAATTTAAAAAAACTACAAATTTTAAAAAAATGCCTATTAAAAAGAATTAAAAAAGAAAGTAAGTAAAAAGTAAATATCATAACATCTTTGGTTTATTTTCAATGAAGAATTTTAACTGGATTCAATTAGAATTAAAACAAACTTAATTTACATCAAACAAATAAAATTAAATTAAAAACAATTAGAATGAAACAAAAATAAAAAAGAATTTATATGATTGAAAAATGTACAAAATGGCAAATCAAAACTCAAAAAAAAGATAAGTAAGTAAAAAGTAAATATCATAACATTTTTTGTTTATTTTCAATGGAGAATTTCAACTAGATTCAATTAAAATTAAAACAAATGAATTTACATTAAAACAAATAAAATTCAATAAAAAAACAAATAAATTAAAGAAAACACAAAAAGCAAGTTTTATAATTAAAGTACAAAATGCCAAGTAAAAAATAAATACATATTTTCAATGAAGAATTTGAACTCTACTCAATCAGAATTAAACGAATAATTGCCAACAGATGACTTATGTGTCTGGAAACTGTGAAAATAATTTTTAAGCTGTAACAAGTCAAACGTCGTCTTCCAAATTCTATAAACAAGCCTAAGGCTTACAGCTTTTAGCCAAAAAATCATGTAAAGGGCAACACAGTGCTACAAATTTTTACTTTCGGCTTAGAGCTTCAACTTTTTAAACTTCCTATAAACATGTACATATACTTGTATAGCAGTACCCTGTGTAATATTTTTATTATTATTATGTATTGTTGAGAGTGTTCAAGGACACAGGCACGTAGACATTGCTATCCATTGTAATACAGCTACTGACTTGAAGTAGATCTTGCCAGCCTTATCGCTGGCTGATTCTGCGGCCTTCAATAGGCAGATCTTCACATCAAATTTCCAGAAATTCTGGATCTCATTTAGCCTCTTGTGTAGTATATAAACCACTAAAACACCTCAATTAATTTCAATTTAAAGATTGAAACCTTTTACTTAAAATGTTCTAGTCAAGTAGCCTCAACGACCATTGTACCTGGACTCTTTGTGAACAGAAATCAGCTCTTGTACCATTGCCCTTCTTGGAGTAGTGCGTAAAGACGATGATTGTACTTTATTTCTGAGTTTCCATTTGTTTATTACGGGCTGTAAGACAGTGGAACCCGCATAGTAGCGCAGGTAAGGGATGTGGTAATCAGTGCATGAACCACATAATGAGACAATCATAGAAAACAACCATAGAAAAGGGTGTCCATGAACTATTAGTCATACCTACTTGGTCCAACATTAGTCTCTAGTCCAAGAACCTACTCGAGATAACGCGCAGCATAGCTAAAAGAACAGGGGTCGAAATTTACGGCCTTTGGTTTAGTTAAACACGAGCAGGACGCAAAAAGGGATTCACATGGTGGTTTGCTTTGGCCAAACCCTCGACCCAAACCATTGACCCTTTTGACCCTTTAGTAAGAATCCAGTACGCCGATGAACATAAATTCGTCAGTATCTATGAAGATTTCGATTAATCGATGATTCGATTGATTAATGCGATACATTGCATTGGTTCCGAAAGGATGAATTATTGCAATTTATGGGCGTATAAGCCAGTGTTGCCAGATTAGGGGTTTTCCCCCTAGATTTGGGGTTTATTTGTTTAGATTGGGGGGAAATTTTATGATAAATATTTCAGGGGGAAAATTTAGGGGAAATATTTTACAGACATTTTTAATTTACGCTTTTTAAAAAGTCTATGGCCAACCAGTTTGCATTTTTGTTACATCAACACCTTGTTCAGATATATTGGCTAGTGGGTCTTTTTGAATTTCATGTACCAAATAGAATGAGCAATTTTCATGAAATATTAATTTTATGTGTGCATAATAAATTTGGGGGGAAATTTTAGTTTTTAGGGGGAAATGGACTTCATTTTAGGGGGATTGCTTGAAATCCATCTGGCAACACTGGTATAAGCTTACTTTTGGCGGTTCTGCGAGATGATTGCATTAGGACAGTGCTGAATGAAACACTTCTGACTCATCAACCCCGTGACAACGACTAATATATGGTTACAAAAATTTGGTGGAATAGTGTGCTCTATGATTTGCAGTTGGAAGCGGGCCGTTTACCAAGGTGACGCTGTTTCAGCCTATTACACTCACATACACATGCAAATTGTTCTACCAAGCTTATTAGCCAAGTATTTACTAAGTTGACTCTCATGAATAAATGTTTAGCACGCGTCTTAGAATTTATATAAATGTGTGTTAGAAGCAAAGTTTGTATGGGTCAAAGTTTAGTTCAAAGGCTACACAGTTAAAAAGTTGAAACGTTGACATCGTATGATAGTTGGAATTTGCAGAGACATTTTAACTTTAGTTTGTATAGTTAAAGGGATTTATTTATGAAATATAAAGCATCTTTCACATATATCGGTTGTTTGCATAACAAAAACTTGCTCAACAGGCAGTGATTCCAGTTTAGTGTTCTTACCTTACTTGGATTAAGAGCTTTCTGACAAAAATCCAACGTTTGGTTTGGTGCCCAAAGCATGCTTCATGTTGTTTAAACCCGAACAACAACAATAACACTGACAACAAATTCCCTCAAAAAATGTTTTTCACAAAGCTTTCTTCTGACAGCCAAACCAAACTGTTTGAAAGACCAAAACGATATCTTTTGCAGTAAAAAATGTACAAGAAATAAAAATCAGACCAAGACGGGTATAATTTAAGCATGTTTCATCTTGTTTTTCACTTTCAAACACAACAGCAACATTTACAAAAATTTCACTAAAAAAATGTTTTTCACAAAGCTTTCTTCTGACAGCCAAATCAAACTGTTTCAAAGACCAAAACTATATATTTCAATAATAAATGTGCAAGAAATGAGAACCGGATACATAAGACCCAGACGGGTATAATTTAATCACCCATTGTGCTTCTACATCCACTCTCTCACTCCCACTCCCACTCTATCCACTTTCACGCCAGAGTTCCCACTCACTATTGAAACAACTTGGCTTAGCACTTTTTCCAACCTTTGTGCATTGTTGCCCGATTTCACGACAATTTAGTGTAATTATTGTTTGCTGTGCATGGGAGAAAAACATCGACTTTCTCGAGAGATTAAGGTTAGGAGCGCACTGTCTCATAATCACTGCACAGCTTTTGAAGCCGCACTAACGCACTGTTGCGCCGCTCAATCGCTGCGCTGACACTCACTTTCACTATCAACACCTCGACTTCGGATGAACTCCAGTCCAACATTTCACCGACGAAAGCCAGTGGCAACCGTGCGCGATTAATTGCTCAATTAGTAATTTTCCTGTTGACAAACGTCGACGGATGTTTTAAAAGTGTGTACGCAATTTATTCGCTTTTCTTTAAATAAGTTAAAATGTTAAATACATAAGTTGTACATAGAAGAAGAGCAGCCACGAGCTGACTCGCACTGGTATCTTTGTTGAGTATACACGTTGGCCAACACAAATCCGTGCAGACCGTTGCGCAGCCGCACTTTCGACTTTGTTTACTTGGCTCTTTCGAGCGTGTCGTCGCTCACTGATTCACCACGATTGTCTGCACCACAGTGTCGGGCTGCAGCCCGACCAGTTTCTCGCTCTCCTGCCACAGCCAGTCGGCCATTTCCTTGTCCTTGGCCCACGGCGGCAGCGGGAAGCGCATCGAGTCCGCATAGTAGTGGCCGGAGACTTTCTCCAGCGCCGGATCGAGCGCCAGCCGTAGCGACGTCTGGGCGCCAGCCTTCGGCGACTTGACAAAGAAACGAGCCAAAAAGTGCAGAGCGGACCAACACCACACGGGGCACTCGTTGTAGCGGCCCAGCTCGGTGCGCACAATGCCCGGATGGCAGCAGTTGGCAGTGACGCCCGAGTCCTTCAGCACCTCAGCCAGCTGGCGCGTGAACAGTATGTTGGCCAGTTTGCTCTGGCAGTAGGCGCCCAAAAATTTCGAGTAGTTCTTCTCGCCGTTCAGGTCGTTCTTGTTGATGCGTCCGAAGATGTGCGCTGCGGAACTTAGCACCACGACGCGGCTGGGTGCCGACGTCTTCAAGCGATCCAGCAGCAGATTTGTTAGCAAAAAGTGGCCCAGATGATTGACGCCAAACTGCTGCTCGAAGCCGTCCACGGTCAACTTGCGCGGTGTGGCCATAATGCCGGCATTGTTCACCAGAATGTCGAGTCGCTGCTCGTCGGCCTTGAAGCGCTCGGCAAACTGGCGCACCGACGTCAGCGAGGCCAAGTCCAAGGTGCGATTGTAGACGTGCTGGTTCTGCGTGCGTTCAATGATCTCCAGCCGTGCGGCCTCGCAGCGCGCCGCGTCGCGACAAGCCATGTAAATGCGGCCGCCGCGTCGCGCCAACTCCATGGCGGTCTCCTTGCCGATGCCCGTGTTGCAGCCGGTCACTATGACCACTTTGCCGTCGATGCGATTCTTCTTGCGGTAGTAGGGACCCTGTATGCACTTGCGCAGCAGATACATGACGAGCAACACACCAGCGGCGCACAGCGCAATGAGCACCAGCCAAGCCCAAGGACCGCGAAAGCACAACGTTTTCTCCGCGTCTTCAAGGGTGTTGTTCAGCGCTTCAGTCGTCATAGTCGGGGGTCGTAATAGTCACTGCAAATATATAAACAAACAAAAAAATCGCCACATTAAATATGCAAACAATGCGCTGGCTGCACTTTCTGTGCGTCACTTTGGCCGACGCACTGCGTTGCACAGAGTGGCTTTCTTTCCTACCCGCAAACTTTCTTTCGGACCACTGCAGGCCAACTGCGAACCTCGACTGAGGCCACTGGCAGCGGCGGTGCTTACTTTCCGATTTCGTGCTCTGCCGCCACTTTCATGGAGTTGGCGTTGGCGTCGTTGTTGTCGTCGCTACAGCCTACTGCACTCTTCCAACGGACGCCCGGCACTGAGTCGCTCACTTTGGAAACTTCGCGGCTGCGGCGCACTAAAGAGGCCAAATACCAGTTTTCATTACCTTTTATTGTTGTTGCTTTTGGTTTTGTTTTCCGTTGAAGTTGGCTTTACGGCTTTCTTTGCGAGTGCGGAGCGTGCTTCTTGCTGTGCCGATAATTAACACTTAGTTTTGGCTTCCACGTGTACGCTACTACAGGTCTGCTCGGCCCTTCAAGCAGCCCAAGCGAAGACTGATTTGACACAAAAATAAACCTTGTCTGGTAAGTTGTGAGTTCGAAATTTATTTGTTACTAAGTGGTGAGTTCGCAATTTATTTGATACTACGTCGAATGTAAATTCCACATACCTCACTAATTTACATACTGATTTGACTAGAAGAGTAGCAGTAGCGCTGAAGCATTCGACTTATTGTTGGCCCCATCTCGCGGGCTTCTATTTTAAGTGCTAACTGGTTTAACCTCTAAATTTAACTGCTAGTTATTTGTGTAAATTTCGCAAAGAGCGGCCGACCCGCTGACTCTTTACAGCTCTTCTCTCTGCTGCGTGGCCGACCGACAGCATCAATCCACCACGATGGTCTCGATGTCGTCGCGCCGCTCCAGTCCCACCAGCTTCTCGCTCTCCTGCCACAGCCAATCGGCCATTTGTTTGTCCGTGGCCCACGGCGGCAGCGGAAAGCGTATGTAGTACGAGTAGTAGCCGCCCGTTGACTGCGCCAGCATCGGATCCAACGCCAGACGCAATGCGGTCTGTGCGCCCGCTTCCGGCGACCGTACCAGCACCAGCATCAGCGTGTGAATGGCGGACCACAGCCAGCCGGGCAGCTCGTTGTAGCGCATCAGCTCGGTGCGCACAATGCCAGGATTGCAGCAGTTCGCGGTCACCCCGGTGCCGGTGAGCAGTTCCGCCAGCTTGCGCGTGAACAGTATGTTGGCCAGTTTGCTGTTGCTGTACGCTCCAAAGAGTTTCGAGTAC
This sequence comes from Melieria picta, assembly GCA_964056695.1. NCBI lineage: Eukaryota > Metazoa > Arthropoda > Insecta > Diptera > Ulidiidae > Melieria > Melieria picta. Next base: position 49,065,521 of record OZ057398.1, read on the forward strand.
TTGTGCTCGCTGTGCAGATCGTCTTTGTTGATGCGTCCAAAGAGGTGCATGAACGAGCTTACCACCACGACGCGGCTGGGCGCCGCCGCTTTGAGCGGCCCCAGCAGCAAGTTGGTGAGCAGAAAGTGGCCCAGATGATTGACGCCGAACTGGTACTCGTAGTCATCGGCGGTCAGCTTGCGCGGTATGCCCATCACACCGGCGTTGTTCACCAGAATGTCGAGTCGCTGCTCCTCCTCCATAAAGCCCTCCGCGAATTGGCGCACCGATTCCAGCGAGCCCAAGTTCAGCTTGCGATTGTAGACGTGCTCGTTTTCCGAAAGCTCAATAATCTCCAGCCGTGCGGCCTCGCAGCGTGTCGGATCGCGACAGGCCATGTAGATGCGGCCGCCGCGTCGCGCCAGCTCCAGGGCGATCTCCTTGCCAATGCCCGTGTTGCAGCCGGTCACAATGACCACCTTGCCATCGATGCGATTCGTCTTGCGGTAGTAGGGACCCTGTATGAGTTTGCGCAGCACATACAGGGTTAGTACAATGAAGCCAGTGATGAGAAATGTGGGTACAATCCAGGCCCATGGACCGTGAAAGCAAAACGATTTTCCCTTCTTCTCTGGACTGGCCAAGGCGCTGTCAGTCATGGCTGGGTAGGCGGCTAACTAATCGGCGCAACTTTTGTATTCGTTTACGAGTTACTGCACGCTACAACTGCTGGGGTCCTACTGACTTAAATACGAGTTTTTGGTTTTGGTTGAAGAAGTTTTTAATTGTCGTGTCATACAAAATTCAAATTCCATAATTGCACTCCTCCAAGAACTACGAGTATTCGACATTCCAACTAGCTTACATGCAGATATACATACATAGTGAATTTGTTTGCGGCCAGGTTGTGGATAACGACATTTTCTAACACTCGTGTCCCAAAAAAGGTCCGCCTTGAATGTTCCAATTCCAAAATTGTGCTCTGCACTGCAAGTGTCAACGCACCGAATCTACTCTCAGACTTGGTACAATTGCAGACTATTAAATTATTAATCGTTGCGTGACAAAAAGTAAAAAAAATAACCCAACCCGAATTGTTGTATTTTAAGTGCGTTACGAAGTGTTTTGTTTTTTGTCACAGACTAACATTATAACTATGATTTATTTGGGTGAACGCTACAATTTTTGAGCAGCTGAATTCGGTGTTTAGTGCATTGGAGTAGTAGTTAGTAAATCATAATTCAGTCCACATGGCAGTGCTCTCACAAAGTGGTCTTGTCTCTTCAGATACTGACAAGTCAGCTGCTGGTGAATTGACTTCTATGAAATTCTAGAGGCGTTCGAGCTTCTAAGACGTTTAAAAAAGAGTTCAAAAGTATTGTTTCAAAAGCTCATATTTAAGAACATGAAACTTCGGGTTCGAGTTCTGAAATACATAAATCGACTTCTTAGTTCAACTAATTTAGTTTTTTTAATTGCCTTAAGTAGTTCATCTAATTGATCATAATAGAGGTTATCAGATTTTTAATTTCAACAGTTTTTTCTTTCAATAATGCCCCGTTCTGACTATGTCATATATGGTGTCATATTCACTGACGATAAACACTGCCATATATGTCATGTTCGACCTATGTCGTCAAATGCGTTCTCATTGCACGGCAAAAACTGACGAAAAATACATATGACAAGGTTTGCCAGCATGTTGACATATTTTGTTTTCTCGTCAAACATAGTCAAATCGTTCGTTCGACACAAATTCGATCGTTCTCATTTGATTGTCGTTTCGTATGGCAAACGTAGTCATACATGCAGGCAAACGCAAATGACACCATATGACAACCCGTTCTCATTTAACTGACTTCAAATGACACCATATATGACATAGTCAGAACGGGGCATAAGAAATTTCAATAAGAAAGTTTCTTCTTTCACCAGTTTCTTCTTTCTAAATGTTTTAATTGGTTAGTTCACAGAATAGTTTATTTAATTAAATACCTGTGTTCCCATTCATCATTCATTTATTAAAGTCTCCGAAAGTTAACATATTCAATGCGAATTGTAATTATTAACTTTAATTTAAATTTCTTAATTCAATCTTCAATCTTTTTAATTCAATTAGTTTTAGTTCAACTGAAAATATCAAGTTTTTGATTTGATCAAACACCTGTGTTCCCATTCATGTTCATCCGACATAGAGCGGGTTAATATCTCCATAAGTCAACTGATTAAATATAAATTATAATTATTAAAAGTTGTGAACGAATTGACGTTATTATAAGTGTGCCAACTTTTCAAATTTCAATTATAGCCATTAAAAGTTTGCCAACCCAAAGCGTCACAACAATTTCGTACCTCTTTAACACTTTTACTACTTTGCTAACATATGGCAACATGCAACTTTGTGAATTCCTGAACCTCCCATGGTTCCAGCAATCAAAATTCTTTCAAGTCGGCTTGAAGTGTTTAGAGTGTGTTTGTTAATGTTTGAGCCTAAAATAAAGAAGTATGCCTGTTTTTTGAAACATTAATTATTATTACATTATTTACTTAAATTTTAAAAACTTTTTTCGAAACTAAGTTTAATGTGAGAAAGTATACATTTTCTTTGAATCACTTTATATTGGAATTTTTTCAAATGCATTTTAATTTTAACCCATTTTTAAAGTACATAAATGCAAAAATACTTGATTTTCTATAAATTTGCCACAAATTTCTTTTTATTTTTTAATTAATTAATTTTAATTCTTTAATTAAAATTTGTTTACGTTACTAAATTTAAATATTATGATATAGTTATTACCACAACGGTGATTCATGCCATATGGAAACCTTTCGGTGTCCATTAAAAAATTCCAAAAAATATAAACTATTGTTATTTTGCCCACAATAAAAGTATTTCATAATAATTTCTAATGAAGCGCGAGTTGAAAAATCGAGAATTGAAACCATCTCCCGTAAAAAACAGCAACGAAAGGGTTAAACCACAACGAGGAGAAATGTTTGAGCCAACATTATTTCATGCACTCATATTTTTTAATTTTCTTTCCAACAATTTAAGCTTCTGCCAGCGTCTTTGTAGCTGCACCATTAATAATTTAAGGGTCTCATTTTCAATGCCCAACGTCATTACTGACTTTAAAGCAAAAACAACAACGACCACAAAAAATTGCTTCCAGCCCGCTCCACACTAATTCTACATTTTGTGTGTTCACAGGCAGTTTTTGGGTGAATAACTCTGTTTCATTGTTGCTGCTGTTGTAGTTTTATATCGGTTTAAAGTGAAAGTAGTTGTTGTTGCTGTTGTTAGTGTGCTTACACTGCGTATCTGAACTGTCACAGTTACCAACATTTTATGTTGCCATATTTCCGTTTACTACCAAAATATGGCTACGACCAGTGTTTGTTGTTTACTTCACGAATTTACTCTTCGCTGGCGCCAAGTGAAGAGCTCAACGATTTTAAGAGCGCCATGAGGTGGATTTTTTTAATGTACTACATATTTGTGTTTGTGTTATTATTTTACAAGTGGATATCGGCAGAGTTTTTAATGCACGTGTTACGTAGTTGTGTTGTGGTGAAAGAAGAGGAACAGTGGGCCAAATTGGAGCTAGAACCATACCGAGGTGCCGCCATTTGGAGAGCAATGCTAATAGATTTTAAGCTGCTAAGGAGAAAAAACACATGCAAAATTTCAGTATCTCGCTCAGTTTTCGAGATACCGGAAGATTGAATTAAAAATGAATATAGTTTTTATGAATTTTGGAAATTTAATTCGGTAGTGCCTCTAATTTAAAATATAATTTTTCAATTAATAATAATACTTTTTTTCAATTATACTTAATTTAAAATATAGTTCGGTAGTGCCTCTAATTTAAAATATAATATTTCAATTATACTTAATTTTTAATTAATTCTTAATTTATTATTTAATTTATTATTAATTTTTTAATTATTCAATTATACTTTATACTAAATCGGTCGAAACATTTTTTGCAAAATTCGAAAGGAAAAGAATTTCGGCACATTAACCCCAATGTGCCGAAATTCTTCTTCTTAAAATATGCAAAAACTAATAAATACAATTTTAAATCACGCTTAATTTTCGAGATAGTGAAACGTAAAATTAAATAAAGTGATAGAAGTTTTATTAATATTTTTTAATTACTAATTTCCTTAAAAAAGCAAAAACTAATAACTAAAACCTGTCCATAGGCCTCTTAGTTTTTGTGACAGAGAAGAGAAAGTAGAAAATAGAGAAAGTTATTTTATAGAAATTTTACCAAACTTTTGAGGAAAGCATCTGGGTTTGCTTTAAATTGAAATTTTAAAAATGCTATCTTGTTGAATATTTGAAATAAAAATGATATGTTGAGCTTTAAAATGATTTTTGTTGAGCTTTAAAAACAGTACGTTGAATTTTTAAAAACTTTTCAAATCTTAACTTTCGATATCTCGGAAGCGAAGTTATAATAATTTATACGCAATATTTTTCTGACCAAACTTTTGTGAAAAGCAAACCCATAGAAATTAAAAATAGTCCTTCTTGTTGAACATTTGAAATGCAAATTTTATATTTCTGTTGAGTTTTTGAAGCAGTACGTCGACTTTTCTAATTTCAACCTTCGATATCTCAGAAACTAATTTATAATAATTTATGTGCAATATTTTGTTTTAATTTATTTTGAGCACTGACATCAGAAATAAAAGGAAAGTTTAATGCGTTAAAAATCCGTTTTTATTTAAAAATACAAATGTTGAGACTACCGAATCAATTTCCTATTGAATAAATATGAAAAGTTTTTATTATGTAAAAGCATAGTTGATTATATTCCTTGGTCAGTGCGGTCAAGGGTTAACCATTTTAATGGGTAAATTGTAATTGGGTTAACAAAAATTTAAGCAAACTGACCAAAAGGATATTAAGATTACTAAGATAATTAAAGGATATGAAGAAAAATGAGACCTGGAAAAGACTGCCTGGATCCAATTCTCTACAAGTTTTTAATAACATCATCTGGCTTAAGTCAAAAGAATATAGAAACTGTCGTTTCTAGGTTTCGTCCGTTGGTAGTACGAAAAAAGACGTAACTGGATTTTTATTATTATTATTGGTGGGGATAGTGCACTGCAACCTAATAGACCTTTTGTACTATAGGGTTGAAAAATCGAATAAATTAAATAAATTAATTACAAATGGACGGAGTCCGTCCTGAATTTATGGAACATATGACAATCTGAACTGTTGTTGCAAAAGAATTTATTATGAACCTGGAACAATGCAAAGTTTTGTACTAAGAAAGGAATCTAAAACAAAAATATAAAAAATTGAAAAAGGACTATATTTGACTAAAAGCTCTTGAATGAAATCCAAATCTTTTTATGACCGTAATATGTATAAACTTTGCCTTCAAAGCTCACATCCTTTGCGCTTTGTTTGAGTTTTTATAAGAAGACTGTCCTTCTGACCAAACGTTTAGACTACAGTTGCTCGACTATTTCTCACCCAAAATTATTTTCTTTACTTTTATTTCTAAAACGTTGTTGTCTTGAAATTTCACAATGTTAATTAACATTACCACAAACCTGTAAAGTTTCCGCTTAGGATGGGAAACTTAGTTTTTAAGAGTTCCTAAGTTTGCAATGTTTTTCTTAGACATTCAACTTTGATGTGTAAAAAATTCCAATTTAACTTATTTACATGTCCCAAAGCCTTTTAATTCAGATTAGCAACTTATACGCTCACAGCCCCCCGCACACCCTGCAGCACCATTAACCCTTTCGGTACAGGTTTTTACTTATTTAAATTTATATTTTATCGATTATATAACGATTATATCAACAACATTTCATAACAATTTTTTTAATTTTTATTATTGAATTTTTTTAGAATTTTTTTGTCATATGACAGCAACCATATCGTTGTAGCTGTAAAAATTACTTAAGCATACAATTCACGCATAGTAAACATTTAAAATGTTTTTATTTACTTCAGCTAAAAATAAGGAGTGAACCAGAAAAAATTTAGAATTTTTAAGGACACATTAAAAAAAGTAATAGTCTGATTTTACTAAAATAAACTGCAGTTTATTATAAATTTCCTAAACTCTAATTCACAAAAAAATTATTGAAATATAATTAGTGGTTAAAAATTTTTTTTATATTTTTCTTAACGTTCTTAGTTAGAGACTGGACAGTATATTCGGTGACTATTGCACAGGCTTGCTTCCATCGATTTCGGAACTGTGCATCATTTTTGCAAACTTTGTTTGTTTTTCTTAAGGTTTGCTTCATTACAGCCCAATATCTTTCAATAGGCCGAAGTTTCAGGCATTTGGGAGGATTTGCCTCTTTTGGGACCACCGTGACACAATTTCCTTCATACCATTCCATAGTTGACCTGGAGTAGTGGCTTGTCGCTAGGTCTGGCCAAAATAAAACTGCTCCTTTGTGCTATTCAATAAATGGTATAAAGCGTTTTTGCAGACATTCTTTTATATAAATTCTAGAGTTAATAGTTCCTGTCACAATGAACGCCTTGCTCCGCAGACCGCAGGAGCAAATACCTTGCCAAGCCATGAAGCGTTTTTGAAATTTGGTGTATTTCACTTCGGAGTATTTTCTTTGTGTTCCATTCTTATTGTTTGTAGTGAAATAGGCATTAACAGGCAACTGCTTGAAGTCCACCTTAGAGTAGGTTTCATCGTCGAGAATCACGCAATCGAACTTGGTTACGTAATCGTCATACAGTTTTCGAGCCCGCGTCTTCGCTATTTTTTCTTTTGCTTCCGACCGGTCAGGCACTTTCTGCTGTTCGTAGGTCCTTAACCCTTGACTTCGCTTATATCGCATCTCAGTTGATTGCGATGTGCCTGATGCAGCTGCAACATCTCGAGTCGACCTCGTGGGGATATTCCGATATGTGCTAACAACAACAACCCTTTTCAGCACTTTTGGTTTACTTGTACCCTTTTTTCTGCCTGATTCTTCGGCTCTGTAGATGGAGTTTCCCGCGTTGTAGTTGTTTATAACATTATACCAGGTATGCGCCTATGAAACCGGTAACGACATCTAGCGGTAAATAGCCGAATATTTATAAACTTCGGAACCGTACCAAATGTCATGTTTACTTCTTCTGTCATATGTCAACAATATTCAGTTCACAATTTGTCAAGTTTCATCCAACAACGCATTGTTTGACGCTCCGGAAAATGTCGGATTACGTGCCTACAAATTACGATTTGCGGACACAGTTAATTTTGTGTTACCATTTGAAGAAAAACGCTTCTGAATCGCATCGAATGCTTGTGGAAGCTTACGGCGAGCATGCTCTTGGTCGCACACAGTGTAACGAGTGCTTCAATAAATTTAAAAGTTGTGATTTTGATGTGAGAAACGAGGAGCGTGGCCGGCCACCAAAAAAGTTTGAAGACGCCGAATTGCAAGCATTGCTCGATGAAGATGATGGCCAAACGCAAGAACAGCTCGCAGAACAATTGGGTGTTGACCGTCGGACCGTCGGAAAACGTTTAAAAGCAATGGGAAAAATTTTAAAGGTCGGTAGATGGGTGCCACATGAACTGACTGAAAGGCAGCAAGAAAACCGAAAAACCACTTGTGAAATGCTGCTCGCCCGGTACAAAAGAAAGTCGTTTTTGCATCGAATCGTAACTGGTGATGAAAAGTGGGTCTATTTCAAGATCCCAAACGAAAAAGATCGTATGTTAACCGCGGCGAAAGTGCGCAATCGACCGCAAGGCCAGATCGCTTCGGAAAGAAGGCCATGCTATGTGTTTTCTGGGACCAGCGTGGTGTCATATGGTATGACCTTCTAAAACCTGGTGAAACGGTTAACGGTGAACGTTACCAACAACAATTGGCCGATTTGAACCGTGCTATACGCCAAAAACGCCCAGAATATGAAGCCAGGCAACACAAAGTGATTTTCCTCGATGACAACGCACCACCACACCGCACTAGAGCCACCAAAGAATTGGTTGCATCGTACAACTGGGAAGCTCTTGCTCATGCGGCTTACTCACCAGACTTGGCGCCTTCGGATTATCACATGTTCGCATCGATGGGCCACGCATTAACGGAACGGCGCGCCGCTTCAATTCTCACGCAGAAGTCAAAAAATGGATCGATGATTGGTTTCAGGCAAAAGACGAAACATTTTTTTGGCGAGGCATCCATAAATTGACTGAGAGATGGGAAAAATGTGTAGCTAGCGATGGCCATTACTTTGAAGAATAAAATTGTAATAATTTCCTCACAATAAACGTGTTTTTTTCAAAAATAATTACCGGTTTCATAGGCGCATACCTGGTAAACCGTCGCTACGCTCGCTTTGCTTTCCCGTGCAATGCTTAGTCTAGACTTCGTCATATCAGTCAAGTAAATGTCCAGTATTAATATGTGGCAGCACTTTTGCGGGCTGGACATGATGACTAAAGTAGATCCAAGATGCAATTGACTAATACAGCAAGAAACTGCAATATTTATAGATACTTTCACTCGCAAGTACCAGCCTCCTAACTCTTGGCATTTTCGTATGCTGGATGCGTAAAAATTCTAAAATGTTTCTGGTTCACTCCATATTTAAAAAATGTATTTGAATTAAATTAACCCTTATTCTCATACCCGGGTACCCGGGTGCCCACTGCGATGTATTTTCGTGAAAAAAACTGACAAATAATGAAAATTTTTTTTTTACCTTCCGGATCCTCGTTATTTAGGTGAAAAGCGAACAAACCATATATTTAAAAAATTTTGTTTTCTATATTGAAAACTTAAAAATTTCATGAAATGGGTACCCGGGTACCCCGGGTGCCAAACGACGTTAGTAAGTTTGGGTATGAGAATAAGGGTTAAAAAAATTCAAATAAAAAATGTCTGTAATTTTGTATGCTTCGTCTTTCTTTACTATGCAAAGTTAGAACTTAAAAAAATTAAAATTAATTAAAATTAATTAATTAATATTATTTCTTTAACTTAAATATTCAGTTTATTAATTTTGTATTATTTGCGAGACTTCAAACTATCTAAGGAGGGCCCGACCTTCACAAAGTGGCATGTTGCAATATGGCAACAAAATAGCAAAAGGGTTAAGTGAGCATATTTATAAACATAATCTCCACACGTGCGATTACATTTTAGACGATTATGTTTGCGTGAGCACCTTAAGTGGCAGCGATAAAAGAGGACTACACGACCTGTAAAACGAGAGCGAATTCCGGCGGGCGCGGCAGTGACAGTGACAGGTGGCTGCCTTGAATGTTGCTGTAATACTTGCGAAAATTTGTGAGACTACTTAAGGGGGTCGTCTAGTGTGACGGGTCAAAAAAATCGTTTTTTTTTTTTTTTCATAAATCACTTCTAAAACATGTTTAGAAGACGTGTATAAATGGATTTTTGTAAATTCGAAGCCGTTATCAAGTTGCACTTGTAAACCGGAGTAGGTATGCGGAGCGCATACCTACTCCGACCAACTTAAAAACGCGTTTTTCTCAAAACACGTTTTTTCAAAACTGCTGCCACGATATCTCAAAAACTATTTCACTATTAATGCTCAACTTTTTACACCATCTTGAGTACATGTCCAACTACAAATTAAGCTAAAAGAATTAAGATTGCTTCGTTACTTTTTTTTTTCTTCAATTATATGCACGTGAAAAATAGTCGAAAAACTCATATTTTTTTTATGTTTAGGCAAAAAAATACTTTTTTTTGGAATTCGAACTTTCTTTTAGCTCAATTTGCAGTTTGAAGTCTCAGGAATGAAATGGCGTTTGGTTTTTTGATTTCAGATAATTACAACGCCCGGAATCATGGCAGCAGTGGAGCAACTTTTTTTTTTTACGTCTTCCTGTTGAGTGGTGTAACTCCGATACTAATCAATAGATTGGCTTCAAATAATTATAAAACTTTATCGAAATGTACTCAAAGAAGAAATAAAATTCAAAAGTTATTTTACTTGAACGGTTTTTTTAATAATGACTGTCAAAAAAAGGCATACAAATACGGCCTTCACACTAGACGACCCCCTTAAAGTCGAGCGAAGTTGCAGCAATGACCAGAATGGCCTGAAAGTGGCGTCGAAGGTGTAAGCGACGACAGCCTAAAGTCAAATGTCCTTGAGACGCGCACAAGGACAGACGGTTTTCGTCAGCCAGCCAGTGGCAAGAAACTCGTAAGTACACAAACTCAAGAAAAATTGGGCTATGCAGCAAAACACTCACACACACACAGACAACTCACTACAAGCTCAGGCAAACACACCCACTTAGCCACAAACCAAGTGCCAGCGTTTTTTTCCTCCCCTTCATAAACGAGCGTGAAAAGCAAATGACGACAATGCGTTGCGTTGGGGGCGCAGAGAGGGCGCAGTTGTGAGGGTGTTGTGTACGCGAACCAGCGACCAAAATACAGCAGAGTCAGATAGCTTGCGTGAGTTGGAAAACGTGGCTACAACAACGTTAAATTTCCGAACCAAAAACGTGCCGAATTCTCGGTGGTGATGTGCTTTTTCGCACGTACCCACCGCAAAGAGTCGCAGAAGCGACTAAAATGAAATAGAAACAGGAGAAGGCATGAAAAGATTTCCCACTGCAGATGTTCATCGCAAATATAAGAAAAAGGCAAATACATACATGCAGACATTCTGTCATCTTATTATCGGGATTTGTTGAACAACTAAGTCGCAGTAACAAAGTTTTTTGGATCTAAGTTCGAGCAATGAAGCAGTAGCTGATCTATCGGAACTACTAATCTTCATCAAGATGTCAAATTGGTTCAATGTTAGAAGTGATAAGAGCTCATCAGAACTAAATTAAGGCACTCAGAATGGGCCGTTTTGAACACCCCACATATATCAATGTTTAATTAGTCACCATTAGAAACGATTTGATAGGAAAATTAAAGCAAACAGATGCTCTGGGCGTAGAGTTGCTAAGGTCACAAGCAACTCTTCATTGAAAACTGTAATGGCCACTACATTTTTGGCTATCACTTTCATCCTTCTTTCATCCACTTTTTGTCCATGTTTGCATCGGTCAAAATGTACGAAGGTCATTCAGAATGAGTCATGTTTCGGGTCTCGGTTGAAGAGTTCGCTGCTTCCAAAACGGGACATGTCCTCGACGACTCCCTCGGTCCACCTTCCATGCTTTGTGCCACAAACAAAGCTTGATTGAACTAATTCACCATCACGATTATCCATTGTAAAATTTTTTTCAAAATACATAGTACGGATTTTGAAGCTTTGCCCATATTCGAACCATCTGGCGCTACAATCTTCGGTTCTACGAAAGCTGAACTTGGTTTTAGCTGTTAAAGAGTGACCTTTCTTATAATTATCAGATGAGCGTTTCACAAGTCCGAGCTAGGATTCGGTATAAGAAGCCAGCGCGCTACCCACTGAATTATCGAGACCGGCCTACTAGTTTTCTAGAGTAACGAGATTTTCTAAAGTATGTATTTTTTTTTTAAGACAAGTGTTGAAATATTGCGTATTTGAATGCTATTCAACAAGTGGTGAGATTTTAAGAATTGCGCAGTTTTGTAAACTGTCAAAATTCAATTCAGTGTTGGCAGATGGATTTCAAGCAATCCAATTCAAGCAAAACAAATAATCCCCAGATCTAGGGGGAAAACTCATAATCTGGCAACACTGATTCAATTGACAACGACTGGCACTGACATTTGACAAGTAAGAACTAGAAGGTTTTCAGTTATAGATTTTTACAAACTCGCACAATGCAGTGAAATGTGAAAGAAAGTTTATTGAAAAAATACTGAAAATATCATGGAGGCGATAACCTCTAAATCATAGTTTTCTTTGCTTAGTAAAATTGTGGCATCTATAAGATATATTACACCGTGCGACAGCATTTTTCACACCCGGAAAAATCCATATGCGCGTGAAACTAGAGGCCAAATATAGTAATACTGCGTACTCAGTTTTTCATTTCTACATCCTTTGTCCTTTTAAAAGGACTTCAAAATTTTGAAGGGGATAAAACATAAAAAAAATATACAAAATACTTAACCTCGTTAGAATATGGCGATATGTATATCAAATGAAAGAGGAAAGGCTCAAGAATTTAAATAAAATTAATTTTTATCCATTTGTAAGATTTTAATCCTCTATATTTCTATGAAAATTTACATAGAATTTTCTTGAAAAGTAAGTATGTTAAATCCCCAAATCTCCCTGATCACGTGTCAAAATTTCATTACTCTAACTTTATTAGCTCGAAAGTTATTAAAGTACAAAAATTCTAATTTATTTGTGTATCAGATTTAAATAATAAAATCAGATTTAAATAATAAAAGGATACAAACTCAATGAAGCGAGAATAATGAAATTTTGACACGTGATCAAGGAGATTTGAGGTTTTAACATACTTACTTTTCAAGAAAATTCGATGTAAATTTTCAAGGATATAAAGGACTAAAATTTTCAAAGGACCTTTTTCATATCCTTTTTTTGCAAATATATAAAAAGTTAATTTTATTAAAATTCTTGAGCCATTCCTCTTTTATTTGATATACATATCGCCATAATCTAACGAGGTTAAGTATTTTTTAAATTTTTTCCTTTCCTTTTAAAGTCCTTTTAAAAGGACAAAGGATGTAGAAATAAAAAACTGAGTACGCAGTATTACAATGTTTGGTCTCTAGTTTCACGCCCATATGAATTTTTTCCGGTGTGAAAAATTTTTTTATTTTTTGTCGCACGGTGTTATCTATTCTTCGGGATGGGATTAAGGCAACTCTGCTCAATAGTTTCTTTGCTTCGTCCCTACAAGAACAGTAATGCATCACTAGTCGGGAAATGTTTTGCCTTTGAAATCGAAAGTTCGAAAGTTCCCTGCACTTGTTTGACATACCATAGGCATGAACACACCACACTAAGTACTTATATACACATGTACACACATAAGTATGAAAAGCTCAGTGCTCACTTTTGTTATTGTTGTTGTCTGCAACGAAAATTTCCACTTGAAATTTGGCTGCCTTCTGCTCGGTTATTGACTAAAGTGAGCGTAGGTCATGTCGACGCTGTTGTTGTTGATTGCTGTAGCCAACATGCGCAGCTCGAACACGATAACAGCAAAAGGAGGGAGACGTTGTAGCCGTGAAGTGTACTGTTTGTTGGTGTCATTTGCCGCGTTGCTAAATCGATAGGCGAATATCCTTTTGGCCTTTTTTTCAAGTAGTTCGATTCATGGCAGTAAAGGGGCGCCGCAGCAAGGGGAATGTGTGTCATGGAATTTTCCAGAGTTATTTAATATTCATCGAAATGCGACGCGTTCGCGTATGCTTTTCGTGTTTCCCTTGTGCGCTGCAGATTGGAAAGAGGCTCGAATTTCTTGAGGTTGTATTGCTTTTGCCTACTCGGCGTTGTGTTGTAAACGCGCTAAACGTGTTTGGTTTTTTCGCTTTCTATGCCAACATATTAAATGCGTCTCGAGTGCAGACAGCCGCACTCCCGTCTGATTCTTCAAGGATATTTATACAGTCGAAGCACTCTCACTACTGAAGAAATTACGGGCTAAAATAAGGAAATATTTGCTGAAATTTTCTGTTAATTGAAAACCATTGGGTACAATGCAAATCCTTATAATTGAAATTTATAGACTTTTCTTTCATTTCGATTTCATATGGAAACGAAAGCATAAAAGAGATGAAAACATAAATTTCGAGTCAAATAAGCATTCACATCTATTGGAATCGTGTGGAAATGTGTTGTTGTTGGTGTGCTTTGGTCATCAAGTTTCATTTCGAATGGTAGAGTTGTGCTTGCCGGTCATTGCACTCAATTGTGGGCAGAATCAGTTTATTGGGAACGAAATAGGGTGGGACCACGTGGGTTGCTTTCGTATCAGTTAAAATATAGCTCGATAAATGTTCAGAGTGCTCAACGAATTGGCCTGATTTTGTCGTTGTGCTTCGAGTTATTGGGTCCATTAACCTGAAAGTTATTCCTTAATACATTCATTAAACTAAGCGACCACCCATGGACATAAATTCGAAAGAGTTGGTTGCCAATGCAAATTTCATATTTACTAAATTTTCGGCATAAATGCAGTACAGCGAACCCTCGTGAAAAAAATAAATGAGTATGCTTTTATTTAGAGGGTTGGCTCCTGAATCTAACAAACTAAAAATTTTGCTTGGGAAACGCCCATAAAAGGCGTGGCTCGGGGTCAAAGTTTAAAGTTTTTATCAAAAACATTAAATTAATCTCCAACTGATTTACACGATATGGGTATCAAACGAAAGGTCTTATTCATACCTTTCTTCTGATGTGCAACATTAGATACGTAAGATGTACTTACTAATAAAAAGTTTTAAGCGAAAAAAATTTTTTTATGAACATTTTTTAAAAACGTATTTTTTGCTCGAAAAAGTCGATTACTAAGGTATAATAAGTTTGTTGCCATATTGTAGCCTGTGGAATTCCCTTTAGAATGGAATATATTAAAACTTTTTATTAGTACATACTACGTACATAATGTTGTACATTAACAGAAAGGTATGAAAAAGACCTTTCGTTTGATGCCCATATCGTGTAAATCGGTTGGAGATTAACTAATTGAGTTTTTTTGATAAAAACTTTGAACTTTGACCCCAAGCCACGCCTTTTGTGGGCGTTTTCCAGGCAAAATTTTTAGTTTGTTAGATTCACAAAAATAAGTTCTATATGGCCCAATTTTCGGTTTTTTTTTCATAAGGGTTCGCTATACTGCATTTGTTTCAAATTATCTTTATTTCTTCTTTTATTTACTTCACTGCTACCAACTACTCTTACATACATTTCACTTTAAGTTCAACACTATAGACGTTGATTACTTTTTTTCGTTGTACTTTTCTCATAGCTTCAGAGGAAATCATAATGTGTGAAATTTTCATTTTTCTGTTTTACATTTTTAAATGAAAAAAACACATTGTTGTAAATAGTGAAAGCAATGACAATGACAGTCATTAAACGTTCAAACACTTTCATGGTTTTTCTCAACCGTCGATTTTATAGCATTTCACATTATTATAAAAATATTTTTGTTCAACAAAATGTTTCTCCCAGCTAAATTTCGTTGCTGGCATCCGATGAATTTGGTGATCGGACAGTTTTTATAGCATCCAAAAAAAAAAAGTAGCAAATCCCAGACGGCAGTTTGTTGGCACAATAAATAACCACACACAATACTATACATCAACATCTGCATACAAACGTACATTGGCACACTGCAGTAAAATATTTGCATACAGATCGATACGTACGGATGCTGCAGACTGCAGACTGACCGTGGCGTTGTCGCATTAAATTTTCCAATTTATTTATACATTTATTGCTTTGGCATTTTGCATTAATATATGTAAACAACAATTTGCCGTTGATGTACAATGAGTTTGTTGTTGTTTTTATTGATCTCTGAAATGGCTATTATAATGGCAAGAAATGGCCAGTGAACGTTAGTTAGTGAAGGAATGGGGATCGTGATGGCTCAGTCATGGACCACACACATCGACAGAAAATAAGTTCGAATACCAAAGCGAAATGTGCAAAACATTTTTAGGTTATGACCAGGGAAAGGATTTTGTGGAAATTGCCTTTTTTGTTTGTTGCTAGATAGAGCATTTCTGATTGAAAATGAGCACGAATTAGGTCCTCCTGATTAGAAATATACCACTTTTATTTTGCCTTTTTTTGCCTTAAAAAGGCAGTTTGCCTTTTTCACCCATAAATGCCTTTTTTAGTGCCTATTTTACCTATAAATGCCACAAAATGCCTTTTTCAAGATTTGTCGAGCGCCTTTTTATTTTTCTTTCGTTTTTAATATTTTCCACCTTTTGTTTCACAAAAATACCTTGAAACTAATATAAAAAAAATTAAGTGGGAACATTGCAATTTCGTTAACTTATCGATGTTTTTACATTGAGTTGATCATTGCTAAGCCGTTATTTTTTGTTGTGCAGTGGAAAATTTAAAGAAAAAAACATGCCAAAATCAAAAAGTTCGGTTAGCGCAAAAATTTCCGCGCTGATAGCAGAGTTTGGTGGTGCTGAGAGAGGTGCTGAAATCCTTCTTTTATTTATTTTTTTGTGATACAAGTACGGCTTTTATGTGAGAAGTTAAAATATGAATTTAAAATATGTGCCTACATTTCAATCAAAATATCTTAGTTTTAGTTTTTAAACTATCTTTGAAAACCTTGATGTTCCTTTTCTTTTACAAAAAACGAGGTATAAATATTGTATGTTGCATACGTCAGATGAAATAAAATTATTAAAAATACATACCGTTTCCCCTTTTTTTTAGGTTTTCTAGTATTTTTTTCTTATTTTTAAATGTCTGTTTTTGCCTTTTTAACAGTTTTTAATGCCCTATTTTGCCTTTTTAGGCAGTTTTTAGTGCCTTTTTCTGCCTTTTTGGCAGTTTCTAGTGCCTTTCCGTGCCTTTTGTGCTATTTTATTTTGTCTTTTTTATAGGTTTTAGGTCCTCAAACTCCTTTCCCTGGTTATGACACAACCAAAAGTTGACTGGGTGATAAATATCACTAATGGTTTCTTGGTCTCAGTTGCGTTTTCATATACTTAGCTTTTCTTTTATAATATTGGCTTTCCTATTTCAATGTGTTAACTAAAAGAAAAGCTGAAAATATGCTGAGAAAAGTAGAGAAATTGCACGGCATTAATTTTTACAAATGCAAAACAAATAATGTGTCTGAGTGTTGTGTTGTTCAAAGGGCATTAAATCTGTCATGACAGACAATTTATTAAATATTTCTATGTGCTTAAATTGGGAACGATGAAATACTTTTCTTATTTCGCATGTTATGTATAATTCGCAATGTTATGTATAATACTTTCTGTTTCTGTTTTCCATATTTTATTTCTCATTTTCTAAAGGACTCCGTTACATGCTTATATCATTGTTTATCTACAAAGTGTTATATAAGAGTTATATTTATTGATTATACAGGAATATACACTGTGGTGCATAACTATAACCTAGTTTTATTTTATATGTTCTTTTGATTCTAAAAGAGTATACAAAAAATCGTAGTATGAGGAATAACAGAGCTTGCGAGGACACATATTAGGAGAGAAGAATTCTCAAAATAAAATACGCCTTTGTACCGTAAGAGGGAAAAGTGTGATTTTTTATTGGTGCATAACTACAACCTAGTTCCTTTGTACTCCAGTTTATTCGAAATTTTCTTTTGATGACACATTTGTTTTTAATGTCAATGATAACTGTCCTTACGTGATTTTAAAATGCCCCGCGGTGCTCAATTGAACGATGTTGAAAAAGGCAAAATAAGTGCATTTAAGGAAGCAGGATTAAGGTTTAGTGAAATCGCGAGAAAATTAAGCCGGTCTGACCGAGTTGTGTGTCTAATTTAAGGTAAATTAAACTATCTTTAAATTAGATACGATTCGTAGGGCCCGCACTTCCACTTCCACTTCAAACAACTATTGAACATTGTATACATTACTTACAGTGGCGCACACAGTGGAGGGTTTTTGGGGTTTAAACCACCCCGAAATATCTTTAAGTTAGTACAGAAATTTGATTTATAACCGTCGCATATATATTCAATCATCTATATTCAATCATCAATAACACTACTCGACACAAAAAATGCACCTAAAAATAAAAGTGTTTTCTAGACTAACTTTGAGCCGCTGAACACGAAACTGAAGATCAAAAAAATTTTTTGTAAAAAGCGTTTTCGAAAAATCTTCGAAAAACCAGATTTCCCTGTTGTTTCAGTTATGAGCACATAACTCGTAAACGAATCATCCGACTAACACAAGCTGTCCGTCGGTTAGATATTACCTTAGTCTTTCCAGAGATATACAGATTGTCCCAATCAGATGAGAGTTGGGGAAATTACTAACGGTGAAAGTTGTAAAAAGTGAATTTTTCGACCATTTTCAAAAATCATAAAGGTTCGAATGTTTTTTTTGTAGATAAAATAAATTATCTCCTTTGGTTTTAAAATCTAAGATGAAAGATATATTATTTGTGCAAATATTAAGCCTAACATCAATAGAATAGAAAGAAAAATGACAAAGTTATGATGCACGTGCGAAAAAAAACATTTTTTGCCGAGACCCATCCTAATGTTGATATAAGCGTGAAACTAGAGGTCATTTGTAGTAACCTGGCATAGTCAGTTTTTCATTTTCTGGCCCAAAGTCCTTTTTAAAGGACTTTAAATTTTTAAGGACATCCACATTTCAAATAGTTTTTTAAATACTTGCGGTTGTGCAATGATGGATATGAAGATATGGATATCAAATGAAAGAGAAAAATTGTCTCCTTTTAACTAAATTTTCTATTTTGAACTTTCAGGACCAAAATATGGCAGGTAGGGAAAACATACATATTTTGGATCTCAGTCTGTAGATTCATACATCTAAATTTTACTCTATTTCAAAGTTCTCAACAAAGTTACATAAAACCCCCCCGAAACAAAATCCTGGGTGCGCCATTGATTACTTACATATATGTAAGAAGCCTCTGTGAGTGCCAGATTCTCCACATTCTCTAACAGTTCTAACAAGGTTTCCTGTGAACAAACTAAGTATTGTCCTTGTTCAACCATTTGCCAGGACCTGTTTTCTAGAATTCTGGATTAGTAGATTACAGTAGATTAGAACGCAACTTGCATACCAAGACTCACAGTCGTTATTTGATTTTTTTTTATTTCATCTTATCTTATCTTATCTTATCTTATTTTATTTTATTTTATTTTATTTTATTTTATTTTATTTTATTTTATTTTATTTTATTATGTTTTGTTTTATTTTATTTTATTTTATTTTATTTTATTTTATTTTATTTTATTTTATTTTATTTTATTTTATTGTATTTTATTTTATTTTATTTTGGCTGGCAGCAGTAGTTTCGGCTGTCCCTAATATGTTATTTTTTCATTACCATAACTTAATCTTATGATTAATTTTAATGGCAAAACTCTCTCTGTGTACATGTGTGGAACAGTGTTTTATGATCAGAACAGTCTTTAAATTTGTTGAGAAATTATTGCTAAAATGCAACGTGGCAATAAAGTAAAATATTTGCTATATTTTAAGCATCAATCTTAAATATCTAAAATGTTTGTATTATAAGTATATAGAGATCTCTTACATGATTTAAGAAAAAAATAATAATTTTTGATGACTTATCCCATCGAGTTAATCTGACACATCGTCTCTATTTATATATAACTAAATGGTCTAGAACGCCTAGAAGCCTTCACATTCCACTAGACATTCTCGCACCCAAACTAAATCATTTCGGAGCTCACTCATTTCTCACACCTTTGTGTACTCAGGGCACTCAAACTGCTCGCTGCGTCCAGTCACTCATCAGTTTGCATTGCAGCCTGTTGCGTCAATCCTGTCACTGTACTCGCATGTGCAATAAACTGAATAAATGTTGTAGTTGAGTGGTTGACTTGGGACTGCACTGGCAGCGCGCCCACAAGTGCCATGCACCGACTTTTGCAAATTTGGCAGCCTCAAGTGCAGCACTCGTGCAACAATCGACCGCAACTCAATGGCAAAAATCGCTTAATTGGCACTGCATTTACGTTAATTTACAGAATTTCGACATATCAAATACTCGTAAACAATTGCAAGTGTTTTGCATTGTTTTGCCAAATGAGCACATCGAGTCATTCATTCATGATGTAAATTGACTCATAAGTTGACTTGTAAAATACTCGTATTAGATTATTTTATACAAATTTTGAGTCTGGGTTCATTTCTAACAAAGAAACTAATTGGATACATAGAAATGGTTATGTAAGTATGAAAAAGTTTGCTTTTGGACGAATTGGGATTCATTCAAATTTCGAATAAGAAATCCTTTTAATCTATTGGCTTTTTCAGACTTTTGCAACGAATTTGAAATCATTCAATTTCGAATAAAAATCCTTTTTCATCTATTGGCTTTTTCAAATTTTTTGAACGAATTTGAATTCATTCAATTTCAAATAAAAATCCTTTTTATCTATTGGCCTTTTCAAATTTTTTCAACGAATTTGAATTCATTCTATTTCGAATACAAATCCTTTTTCATCTATTTACTTTTTCAAACTTTTACAACGAATTTAAATTAATTTTAAAACAGGGGAACAATTTAAATTTGTTACATTACTTTGCAGAACTGAAAGAAGAAGAAATAAGGTGTAACGAATAAGGTCATCAATATACTTTCAATGTTTTTAAATTGCTGGAATTTGAGAATTCATATGTACCCTTCTTTAAAATGTATTCAAAAAGCCACAGGAAAACTCTATAAATAACATAAATAGTCTTAACATAAAATCGCAGCTAATTGAAGTCGTTAAACTAATGACTATAGCATTGTCATTCCGTATGGACTTTCACTAATTTCCCTAATGAAGAGTTAATTGTTACGAATAGCAGATTAACTATGGAAAGTGAACTTTAGCAAAGTCATTGCAAATCTAAAAACAAACATCAAATTGCATACTTGAAAACAACCGGTGATTGAATTTTCATTTGTTTTCGCTATTTTTCACACGCTTTGTTTACGTGAACTTTTGACTGACAGCCGGTCATTGGCCATACGCCACGCAGCACTTAATTGCTTTGAATGTGATTTCAATCGCGAAAAGCAACGCTTCCAACTCGATGCCAACTGCACGCGTACCGTCAGTAATTTCGGGCGTCAGTGCACAAATTGCAGGGTCGGTGTTCGCCCCCGAATCGGAGCGGTGAAGCTGTCAGAATGCCGCCAACAACTCTTCACTGTTTGAGCGTTGCGACCAAAGCAACTGGTGCCAGCGAATATGTAACATCAACAAATTGTCGCCGCAATACTTGTGCCGCCATTTGTTTACAGTACTCGTATTTAGGGGCACTAAACATATAATATAACCGTTGCAGTTACAGCACACAGTTGTTGCAGTTGGCTCAGACGCTGCTCGTAGGCTGGCAGTGAGCCGCGAGTACGGCATCTCCTAATATGCAACAAAGTCCGCTTTTATGGCCATTTCCAGTGCAACGCCTTCAGGTTTTCGCCTTCCGATGCAGCTCTAATAACAACAACAAAAACAAACCATTTCTCGTTCGCTGTGTTAACCAATTAAAGCCAAAAATAGCCCACAATCATCCCATTTTGTTGATATTATTGTTATCATTTAAAGCTCACTTCGATGCTTTTTTATTGTTTTTGTTGTTGCTGTTTTTGCTGTGCTGCTTGCAGCTGTTGCCTGTCTCTGAGAACTAAAAATAAAATGCGATCCTATAAAAATAACTGTAAGTGGTATAAAAAAATTTTGGCGATTTTAAAAATTCCGAGTCACAATTACGTTCTGTATCCACAAAATTAAAAGCATTTTTGTGTGCTTTTTTATTGCTTTGTTTTAAGCCTTTTTTGTGTTTCGCGCTGCAAAAAGTTGGAGCAAATTTTTTTAATTCGAAAAGAGATGAGAAAATTTTGCAGAAACTGAATACACGTTTTATAGCAAAGTGATAAATTTTGCTTTACTGCGCATACACTGAGAAAAAAAACGTGCATTTAGCATTCATAAAAATTCAAGCAGACTTGGAAAGAAGGCATCTATGTTTCCTGATCACAGGACACAATGCATAGGGACAGTAGATGAACAAATTGTTCAGAACAATACAGCAACATGCAAAAAAAACAACAACTATATTAAAGAATATTGTTTTTTATATACTATATAAAAAAATAAAAACTATATTATTTGCCTATCTCGTGGAAATGCAGCCGAATTGTGACATGTGTGACAGTCTTCTTATACGACTCAACCACTCAAGTTTAGGGCTACCAGATTTCAAAGCTGCTATTGAAATCCTTTGAGTTTTTTCATATGTACATACATAAAATATATATAAATTACTAGGACAAAAGTTCAGTAACGAGACTAAGGCCCAATTTTACAGTGGTTGATTTGATAAACTTAAAATCTTTGCAAAGTAGGAGAACAATCCTGTCTTTGTCTTTCGACTTTGAGGTACTTCGTGGCATTGTTGACTGTCTCGCACTCCTCGAGAGGATTTTCCTTAGCCCTAGAAGGGTAATCATATTTTACATACGTTGTTGGTAATCTTCGTCGAATCGACGAAGTCGTATTCAACTCCGATTTTTGGAAGTATTAGAAATCGTATAAACTCCAACTTCATTATATAATTATCCTTAGACATTTCTTTGTAAATAATTCGCACCGTATATATTTTTAAAAATTATTTGTGTATTTTTCAGTAATTTGTGTTGAGGTACATTTATTTTTGAAATCGGAATGAGTATCAGAAATTAAAAAAATAATTAAAAATAAAATAAAATGAAGAACAACAAAAAAATCAGTAAATAGAACTAATTTTTTACAATTCTAATTAACTATTAACTAACTTACTTGCACACTGATTAACTAACTAACTAATTAATAATTAATTAATTAACCAATTCCAAAAAATTTTTCTATTAACTCTTCCGATAACACCGAATTCCGAGACATTTTGAAATACTGAAATGCAATGTATAGTACTCGTATTGAGTTGTAAAAAGTCACGTTAATGGTATTCTTCGTCGTTTCGACGAAGCCTAGTTTTGTTTTTCTATAAAAAAAAAAAAGAAAACTTACGCTGCGCTCGTGCTGAAAAACCTTGTATATCGCGAAAGCACATCGCCAAGTGAGATCACACGAAAAGAGAAAGCAATCAGATCAGAGAATAAGGAGAAATTTGAAGAAATGTATGTGGTGTTCGTCGAATCGACGAAGATTACCTTTCTAGGGTTAATATTCCAGCCAGATCTCTTCGTTGCTCAGAGTTCTTCCATGTTGGTCTGTTTAGGGCTCTGTATGATCGAAATGCAACTATCTCCAGAGCCTTAATTGAGTTCAATAGAATCTCCAAATTTGTCGAGATTGATTTTTCATTTTCAAAAAATAGCAAAGTTTATGTTTTTTCCAATTCCTACGTATGTACATTTCAAATGTGTTCAACTTAGCCTATACGAATTTGTATTGCATTCATTGGCTAAGTTAAATAAATATATAAATAAATAAATAAATATTTTTAAAAATTAGATGGCATTCAATCATATGCTTTTCTTGTTCTTCTTCTTACTAGCAAACATTTCTTCAGTAAAAAGCAAAAATGGAAAGCAGTATTCGAAATACGATCAAAAAACCATAAAAAGTCACTGATAGTAAGGAATCCAGAATGGATATAAATTATTAATTAATAGATTAGTTAGTGACGATAGACAATGTGGAAACCAGTATTCGAAATACGATCAAAAAACCATAAATAGTCACTGATAATAATTAAATAATCACTAATAACACTGTCCAAGTCCAAAATTTAGACATGGGGGGATCCACCAGCCGTTTGGTAAGATTGGCTCTAGTTTATGAGAAATCCGACTTTGAAGTTTGGTAATTTTCGTCAAATTTGTCGCTTAAGTAGGTCCTAAATCGTTCCGAATATCGCTTTACTGTCTTCGGCAAGTTTGTAGATATTTTAACGACCAACACATTTGCTTAAGACACCAATCCAAAAAAAATACATTTAAACTGTGTAATTGCGATATGTGCATTTTTTTGCGCAGCGCAACGTGGCGTATGAGTGTCAATTATATGAGTGTTAATTATAATTAAATGACACTCATACGCCACGTAGCGCTGCGCAAAAAATGCACATATCGCAATTACACAGTTTAAATGTATTTTTTTTGGATTGGTGTCTTAAGCAAATGTGTTGGTCGTTAAAATATCTACAAAGACAGTAAAGCGATATTCGGAACGATTTAGGACCTACTTAAGCGACAAATTTGACGAAAATTACCAAACTTCAAAGTCGGATTTCTCATAAACTAGAGCCAATCTTACCAAACGGCTGGTGGATCTCAACTCAGTATACCTATAGAAAACTCAGCCAGTAGGTCCCCCCCATGTCTAAATTTTTGAGGGCAAATTTCACGCACAGTGTAATTAAATAATTAATAATTAAATTAAATAATAATTAAATTTAGCAGTAAAACACCAGCAATTGTAGATCGCAATAAGCTTTATAGGCCTCACTGAAGGCATCCAACTAACCTAACCTCCTTACAATTCCAAATGCTGTTGGGCGTTTTTTTGCTACCATTAAATTGTTGTCTGCTTTTGTTTGAATGCACAGCTTTCTTAGTTTGCCTCCTTTGTGTGCGCATTTTTTTGCTCTGCGTTCTTAATAAAGAAAATTCCAGCCGCTCACAGAAGCAAAATAATGCAGGAAATTCATTAAACTTAACGTTCTGACCCAAAGCAGCGGTTGACAGTAGCGTAGCCTGCACAAATTGCCGACTACAACTTTGCTGTGTTCTTCTTCTTATTGTTATTACTACTTTTCTTATGTGACCATGCTTTGCCATGCAATAAAAACTCATTTAAAAAAACTGGCCCTTTGCACGTCACTGTCGTCGCAACTATGTTCGCCGAGTGTCGTCGCAGCCACAACGAAACGCGTCAAATTACAGCGAAGCCTTACAAGCCGACTGCCTGACATGGCAAAATGTGCCCCGCGTTTGCCGCAGGTCAGTTCCGGGGCGGTGTGCAAGGCGCACTGCAATAGATTGTGATGTAATCTAATTACTAATGCAATTAATTTCATAAAAATGACAATGCAGAAAGCCTTGGATAGAGACATCCTTCTCCAATGCGCGAGCAGATTACGCTTTGTATCATGTGGCAACGCCAAGTGGCCCGTGTGGGGTGCAAGTTTTGTTTACTGGAAAAATTGCGCTGATTGTTTAAATTGAATTAAGGTCAGCTCGCTTAGCAAAACAGTGTAAAGTTTTCAGAAGACAGAGATTGATGAGAAGCAAAACTTTAATTTTGAGAGTTAAGAAAAATTCAAATTTAATGAATCTTTGAAATGGGGGTCAATATTAGATTATGGTCCGTAGTGATGATGTGGACAAATTTATTAGTTTTTGCAAATTTGTATGCTAAGAATCTTGAAGAATATGCTTGCGAAGGGCTTTTCTTAATTTAAGAAAATTAAAAGTTCCATGGAGCGTATTCTCAAACTTTAAGCCCGTCTTTCTATGCCTTACATAGGCAAACTATCGATTACTCAAACATATAAAGCAAACTATATCCAAATATAAATACATACAAGGGAAATTATTATTTCAATAGGAATCAAAGATTAATAAAACAGGCATTAATTAAGAATAAATTAATGGGAATTTTTGTATTTCCAGCAATACTCGTATATATGTTAAGCCTATATAATAAAAATTATTCTCCTATGTTTTTGTAGACAAATTCGAAATACATATTATACAAATTAGAAAACAGTCTTCTTTCAGCAATTGTATGCATTTGATGCTGAAAAATTATTCTTGTCGCTCTTCCATAACACAAGTCAACACTTCGTATGGAAAAAATTATGCATGTAGGAATTTTTCCACATTTCTTCAATCACCATTTCTTAGTTTGATCTTCTGACCTTAATCTGATGACCTTGAAAATAATGTTATAGAGCTTAGCCAACCCTTGCATCGGAATTAGCGACCCCAAAAACCCCTGTATACCTACGTAGAATCTGGTAATTTTTTCCATACTAATTGTTGATATCTGTAATCATTGAAAAATCTGCAAACTATAATAAAAAATCCTTTTTTTTCAAAACTGGCAATAGGAATCGCCGCCCTTGAGGACCCTAGGCCAGCTGAAGCAGAGTTTCTTTGCAAGAAAAAAATACATTTCGAGTACAGAGTGAAATCGGGCTCACGGTAAAGACATTTCATCCAAAAGTTTTTTTTTGGAAAAGATTCTCGATTGTAATTTATTCCATAATTCGTTTTATATGGCATTCGTAACCCATAACTAATTTGTACCAGATCATCTTAATGTTTTCAATAAAAAATGTAACTCAAAAAATAATACTCATCGATTCTCTGCACTTGTTAATTCCCTTATGAAATCTGGATTGTAGCTATTAAAAAATTCCATACGCTGCCCTCGTTATTATTTTATTCTAAAGTGCATTATCCTTTTCAACAACAACAAATTTTTATGGCCAAATTGTTGTAACTACGTGGCCACTTCGAACTACTACGTGGCCATTTGGACACGTCTATGCCACTAAAAAAATTTGAGTAGAAGTCGCAGACGGCCAGAAAATATCTAAAGGAGTTCAACTACCAGTTGTCCACATCCCATTAACCGGCGCAAAAAAACATCTTCAAACCGAGATGGAAAAGCCTTGTTGAGGTCCCATGCTCCCAAGCGGAGTGAATGAGAAAATAAATTCATACAAAATCATGTTCGGAAGTCTCAAATTATTTGAAATATTTAACAAATGAAACATCAGAAGAATTAAAATGCATGACAAGATCGATTATTTCAGTGATCCTGGGCACAAATATTTTCCAATCCAACCTTCCTGAAATGTCCATAAATAAAATGTCCAAATGATTCTATTTCACAAAATAGGTGCAACAATCTTTTAACAACATTTCTACCCTTCTTATTTAATAAGGCTTAAAAAATATTAAAAGTAAGAAACGATTTTCTTTCAGAAAACAATGCAATAAAATAACAAAAAACCTGAGTGGAGGTGACTTCCGTTTACATTCTAGTGTCATTTCTAAATGGAACAATTTTATTGGAAGCAATAATTTTTATTAATTTCCCTCCAAAATACCAACTGAGTATAATTTCCATACATATTTTCCATACTTCCGTTTACATTCTAGTGTCATTACTAAATGGAACAATTTTATTGCAAACAATAATTTTTATTAATTTCTCTCCAAAATACCAACTGAGTATTTTCCATACAGCCTCTCGCAGCTGTGTGCTCTGGCACTTGGAATGTTTTGTGTTCACACGTTTGGCATGAAACCAACTCATTAGCCGCAGTTGACCCTGTCGTTCGTGAGTGTTTCACAGTGCCGAGCTGCAGAAGAAAGCACATTCAACCTAAGAATTCTCCATTTAACGAGAGTATTTTCCATATGCAAACAATGCCGCATGACTAACGAGCAATTTCTCGTGAGTTGTTAGGCGCCAAGCTGCACGCGATCCAAGCGCCACAGCGGTCTTGAAGGTCTTTGCTCGAATGCGGAAACAAGCCAATTTTGTAAAATATGTGCCAGCATTCGAATGCGGCAATGTTGTCTACATGGCGGCAATTCCATTGCCAATTAATTGCGCTCGAAATTGTGCAACAAAACTTTTGATTGCCTGCTTAAAGTCGGTTGCATATACGCATTTTCTTAAAAACACACGCAAACACATACTTTGGTCATAATGAACAATAAACGTTATGCCGCTGATGGCTGTAAATCAAATTTCAAATGAATTGCGCACTTGATGCCGCCAGCGAGTGGTGGTGGGGACTGTCACAGCCGCTGAATTTGCTGTCTGCCAATGTCGACTATTGCGATAGCGCAATCTGACCTGTCTAGCTGCACTAGTTGATTGTTAGTTATATGCAATATGAGCCCTACCCATCACTTCTATGGCAATAATTATGTCAGATTTTGCGAAAATTTGCAATCTCACATGGGCGGAAGGCGGAAAGTATGCGCAGGTTATTGGATATCATGGAAATATATTAACTGTGGAGCATAGACACGAAATTAGATTGAGATAATGCATATAGATTTACGATGGGGAAGACCATCTGATGACAAGTGGGGAATATACAGTAATTACCATAAACATTTATGACACACTTATGAGACCAAAACTGCGATGCGGTGTTTTATTTAGTTTTTGAGTTATAAGCATCTCATAAATCTGCAACGAGAGGAATAGATATAAAAAAAGGAATTTTGCCTCAAAATGCCTCTAACACTAGAAAGACCATTTTGACGGGGTTTCATGTTTAAATATCTGTATTTTCTTAAGTATTTCTATCAACTTTTGCTTTGATGACTTTTATTTTTTTATCGGGTTCTACAATTAGGATTCTACATTTACAATTAACCAAGTCACATGTGTACTTTTCGAGATAACAGTGGATATAATATGTAGTCCTTGAAGGTATGGAAAACTTGCGCTCTTTCTAGTGTTAACCCTTTCGCTATTTTGTTGCCATATGGCAACATGCTACTTTGTGGACGTCTGAACCCTCTGTAGTTTCAAGATTAAATTTTTTGTTGGTCCTTAGAATAGTTTGAAGTTTTAGGAAAAATACAAAATTAATAAACTGAATATTTAAGTTTACAGAAGAGAAGTATACACGTTTTTTTAATGGTATATCTTGACATAGTAAAGTAAGAAGAAGCAGAAAAAATTAGAGAACTTTTTAATTTGACGTTTTCTTTCAATTTAGATACTTTTTTTTTTAATTTTGGCTGCAGTAAATGAAGAAATATACAAATTTTCGTTATGCATAAAAAGTTTTATGTTTAAGTAATTATTACAGCCACAACGATGTGGTTGCTCTCATAGAAAAACATTCTAAAATACAGGGTCCGAGTATAAAAATTAAAAAATGTCTTATGGAATGTTGCTAATATAACCACATAGAAGCATAAAACGTAAAATTTAAAATTTTAACTTTCCGCAGTAAAAATCTGTAGCGAAAGGGTTAAGTAATTAAAAATGTTTGCCATTATGTTTTACAGAAACTATTTTTAAACAAATAAATCCATTTCATTTCACTGTTACAACAATGTCAGTCGTTGGTAAACCAGTTAAGTTGAAATAGTTTTCTACAAAGCTTCCTTACTTTTCTTGTTTTTTTCTTTAATTTTATAGATGTAATTAAGGTCACTCTATTAGGGCAACAATAACATGACAAGAGAAACAATTAAGATACATTTTTGTACACAAGTGTAATTGTTCTGATAAGAGAAATCATCAAAATAGGTTACAGCCAAAAGTCCTATTAAAATCACTATACAACGCTTACTAAAATTTTAAGTGTTTGTCTTTTGAAAATAATATTTTACAGGTTCTATAATCTTGGATATATCAACACTTTCAGTTCTTTAGACTTCTTCAGTTACTGTTTTGTGTAGTAGAATTTTAAGCTTGAATTGTCTGATTTCGGGTAATCACGCCAGGAGCATCGACTTAATAAAGCCCGATTCATATGGAAAGTAAAATGCACTTTCATTCGAAGAGCAAAAACATACTTATTGTCCCTTTCTGTTAGCCCAATAGTAACTTGTCGAAGCAAACCAGTTCAACCTATTCGTGAGAAATCTTGATCCCAATGAAAGATTTTTATTATTTCTAGTTCATCCTCAATCCATCCACAGCTCCTGCAGACATCACTGAACGAGAGTCGCTATTTTCTGAGCATGAAATCAATCATGTAGTGCCCTGTGATGACTTCAATGAGCTGTCGCGTAGTTATTTGTCTTACAAACGACACCTTATTGCCTTCATGGACACATCAAGACATAATGCGCAATAGTTTCCACAGTTGCCTATACGATTACTTCAGCGCCTTAAACAGAAGTTATGGTTAAAATTGCAGGCCTTGAATTGCAGAAGTCTTAACGCCCAGACTTTTGCAATGTGAATATTCGCATCTACCCGTATTTCGATAGTCACACAACAATATCAAACGATAACAACATCAAAGCTCGTCTGGAGCTGCTGCTGCTTCCTAACACCTACTCGTAAGTCAACCTTTTCCAGGTAGCGTTTCACAGACATTCCACGAAACTGTAGGGCCAATGAACTGTCGAGACTGGGAACAATTACCAATGGAATGTCTCATTCTCTTAACTTCAGCGCCGCTTTGCGTCGATCAAATTTGAATTCAAGCAGCCTTGTGCGAAATATAACAATACACTTTGAGCGAAAATACACCTGAAATATTTCCAGCCAAGGCCAGAGCTCACATGACTCTACCCAATGGGTTGATATGATTAAAGATAAACACTGCCATACAACAATTTCGGTTGTGGTTGCCGTTTTGAAGAATAAAAAGAAACGCTCTAACACTTAATTCCAGATGAAAACCTGTAGAAATAATAAAGACTGGTGTTACGACTTCTGTCGCTGTTGTAGTTCCGAAGAGAAAGAAGAAACGTTACATCACTTTATGAGTTAATGCCAGTCACTGGCCAGGAAAGGACTAAAATTCCTGCGTTTTTTACTTTACACAAGTTTAACTGAGCTTTCAAATTTTCCTTTCAGGGAAATAGAGAAACTACTTTTACAACTTTCTCAATTATGTATTTACTATAAGATAAACAAGTGATTAAATATTAGGGGTATTCACACCGAGCTCGTTACTTCGTTAATTCGGTACTTGGTAGTTTTCTACGTGTATTTTGTTTTTGTTCGATTCACGAACACGAACAAACACGAACAAAATACACGAACAAAATACACGAACAAAACTACCGAGTACCGAACTAACAAAGTAACGAGCTCGGTGTGAATACCCCTATTGAGAAATCTAAAACAACCATTCACTATTCTCAATGATTTGTTAATAGATGTTTAACTTTTATTTGACTTTTTTATTCTATTTTAAGTCACACATTCGTAAGCGGCATGATTAGTCACCAACTTCACACCTCACGAATGAGCAGAATCCTACAAGGTCAGATCTGCTTTGGAATATGGAATAGTCAACGTCACACTTGTTGTAGTAGTGCGCTGAGAGCAAAGTCGCCAAGTCGCAAGGCAGTCGATGTGCCATTTGGATTGTTCATAACTGTTAATTAAAATAACAAAAAGCAATTGTTCCGTTAATCTATTAGTTCTGTTAAATTCGTTTAATCTTGAATCGAAATTTAACGAGAATGGCATTGAAAGGAATAAATAAATTTGATGTTTCTCAAAAAATTCTCTGTTGGTACAGAAACAGTCAGATATATAATATTCTATATACTTATAGTTATTTTAAATAAATTTTTTTCAAACAATTTCTGCCGCAACTGCAAACGAATTCCGCACATTTTCGAAGGCAAACTGACCGATTTGTCCACATCGCTGGGCACTAAATGATGTCAATGCCAGGTGGGCGTGAAAACTTTGAGCAAAATGCAACAAAAACAAAATGAAATTTGCATATAACCAGTGTGCGTAATCACATAATTCAAATGACAATTTAAGCTTTGTCTGTTGCATAAAAATCAGCACATTTTCGTACACTTTTATTACATTGAAATTTTTTGTGATATCAAAATTTATTAGCAATTAATATCAGAATGGAGAAAACGTGCCGAATGGGCATATATTGTGAACATATGAAATACAAATACATATAAATAAATACTAATGGAAATAATAAAATAATCATTGCAATTTTTGCACTCTGTTTTCCTTTTCTTTATTCTCTTTTATATATTAAGATTCCACTGAATTCATATATATGGTTAATAATTAATTGTTGTTAATCAATTGTTATTTGTTGAGCTAATCGATTGTTAATTAATAAGTTATTATTTGTTAAACTAATCAATTGTTATTTAATAAGTTATCCTTGTGGCATGCAAAAGAATTAATTCTTAAATGCCGATGTTTCATAATTAAAAATAAATAAATAAATAATAAAATCGAAATAATAATTAAAATGCCATTCAATTTAATGCGATACATGTCTATCATGATCTATGAAATACATGTCGAATTATTTTTGATTTGGAGTTTTTTTACGAACATAAAACACCTTAACCCATGTTTCGCCCTTTTAAAGTCTGATTTTCCAAAAAATCACTTGCGGAGGTTCATTTTCTGAAATCTACGTACAGTACAGTGAAATCTACCTTCAGCGGTTTAAACTGAGCGATAACACTACTCGACACGAAAAATGCTCCTAAAAATAAAAGTATTTTTTAGACTAATCTTCGGCTGCTGAACACGAAACTGAAAATCAAAAAATTTTCTTAAGAAGCGTTTTCGACTTTTTTCCCTCTTATTTCAGTTATGAGCACATATCTCGTAACCCACCATCCGACTAACACAATTGACCCGTCGTTCAGAAGGTAATTATCAGGTGTACAACTTTGCTTCCGCCGTTTTTCCGTCGCTAGCGACAACTTTCTCCCATCTTTCCGGCAATTTTCGGATTTTCGAAGGAGTCCTCTTTTGACGCTATCCATGAAGCAATCCATTTTTCCAATTCTTCGAAGGATTGAAAATGTTGATCTGCCAGGCCGTGTGCCATCGAACGGAATAGGTGGAAGTCAGAAGGGGCCACATCTGGGGAATATGGCGGGTGGGGCAAGACTTCCCATTTCAGCGTTTCCAGGTACTTTTTGACCACTTTTGCGACGTGAGGCCGAGCATTGTCGTGTTGGAGGATGACTTTGTCATGTCGCTCTTGATATTGTGGCCGCTTTTCTTTTAGCGCGCGACTAAGGCGCATCAGTTGCGTTCGGTAGCGATCTCCTGTGATGGTTTCACCCGGTTTTCATCAAGCAATGCTTCTAGTTGTTCATCTTTGAAGGTTTTTTCTCTTCCACCACCATGTTTGTCTTCGACATCGAAATCACAATTTTTAAAACGTTGAAACCACTCCCGACACGTTCTTTCACTCAGAGCAGCATCACCGTAAGTTTCTGAGAGCATTCGATGCGCTTCAGCTGCATTTTTTTTGCGAATTGTAACAGAAAAGTAAAACTTCCCGCAAATGGCGAGAATTGGGCACATAAACGGACATTTTCGAGCGTGAATAATACGAAAACAAGAACAACTGTCACTGAAACGGCGATGACAATTCGTTAGGCACTGTCCACACTCACTTTAAAGGCATTACCATCTATGTATTTCAACCAGCCTCAGCCGGTACAGCCACCTATCGGAAAACGGCGGAAGCAAAGCTGTACACCTGATAACTAACCTTTCCGATATATAGATTGTCCAAATCAGATGAGATTTGGGGAAGTTACTGACGATGTAAGTTGTAAAAAGTGAATTTTTCGACCAATTTCAAAAATCATAAATTTTCGAATACTTTTTTTGTAGATAAAATAAATTATCTCCTTTGGTTTTAAAATCTAAGATGAAAGATATATTATTTGAGCAAATATTAGGCCTAACATCAATAGAATTGAAAGAAAAATGACAAAGTTATGATGCACGGAGTGAAAACACCAACTTTACATTTGTTACAACGTGCGAAAAAAATATTTTTTTGCCGAGACCCATCCTAATGTTGATATAAGCGTGAAACTAGAGGTCATTTATAGTATCCTGGCATAGTCAGTTTTTCATTTTCTGACTCAAAGTCCTTTTTAAAGGACTTTAAAATTTTAAGGACATACACATTTCAAATATTTTTTCAAATATTTGCGGTTATGCTATGATGAAGATGGGTATCAAATGAAAGAGGAAAAATGTCTCCTTTTAACTAAATTTTCTATTTTGAAATGGCGGAAACCGTGGTCAATACTTCCAAGTAGTATATGGAAATTTATATACGATTTCACCAGTAGTATTGAACCAGAGAGATGCTTTTTATCAGCAAGTTTTCCAGGTAGTTTGGCAATTAAATGCATTTTTATGTTATTTGTCATAAATATTTTATTCTTAATTTTAAAGCAAAACACAGAATTGTATTAAGTTCAAAAATACAATTTATTTGACTGAAAAATACATCCGATGTAGTTCCTTGAAAAAAAATATTCAATCCCGAAAAAATTCCGGATCTGCAGTTTTCAGTCCCGAAAATCCCGGTATTGTAAAACTGGTTCGGGATTGCAATACCTTATATACATGTATATGTACATAAATCCGCACAATGTATAAATCCTTATAGAAATGGAAGAAACCTACAGTTGTTTGCCCATTGTGAGCAATGAGTTAGGCGCTTTAAAAAAACAAGAGTTGGGCTTAGAGAGTAAGTAACAGTTGGCTGAAAATGTTTCTGCACATATTCCCTTTCCTCTGGAATATAAATTATAAGGGACAACTCAACTCAAAGGACAACTTATGAGCAGCTTTACAGTAATTTATCGCTTTTCCTGGTCCTTTTTTATACTTTTCGAGCTACAACTGCCGGCAAGACGGAACTTGGCGCCCAGTTCCGCTGCAAACTACAAACTGACAATTCCAACAAACATTTAGCAAAACAAAAAAACCGAAGACAAAGCACCCGAAGAATAGCACATTGCCTTGCACATTCAACGTTGGCTGCGTCCGTGAGGCGAGGCACATATCCCAAGTCGGAAAACGCGCTGCGTGTTAGGCCTTGTGACCAGCAAAAAAAAACAATTTGAACGCAAAACCAAAAGTAGGTGAAGGTTGAAGCAGTTGAAATTAATGAAAAGCTATGAGTCACATATTGCTGAAAATATGGCAAGCCAGTGCCGCAAGCCGCCACACACACACACAGAAATAAGTATACAAATTTGTTCAGACGTAAATTCATAGTTGATTCCCTCAGCAAGTTTGACGCTTTCATCAAATTTAATGACATGCATCACGGGTGTGGGTGCCAATTTGATGGTTGTTGATGCTTCGCATTCAAGTTGACTGCGTTGCCGGCGGTTCAGCTGCTGGCCTGTTGCGCAAAGCTGCTCTATAATCCTGCCAAATATACTATACATGCATACATACTTAGTTATTGTATGTGTGTGTGTGGGAGACCCCTTCAATTTGTTGCCATTATAAATATAAACATCAAATGAAGACAAATGGCGCCGATAATAACGCTTCACAGACACCAGAGTCTGCGTCAACTTTTGTTCCTTGAAGAGGACAATGTCGTCAAATTTAAATAAACTGATAACCATAAAATTGTAATGCAAGTTGTCCTCCGTTTATTTAATTAAAAAAATATTTTAAGCGCAGTCGGAGCTACAAAAAGATACAGTGTCCTCCTTTTTAAAATTTTTTTTAATACCTATTTGCTAATAAAATATTTGAAGCACAGACAGATCTGAAAAGAAGATACAATGTCCTCCTTCCTTTAATTTTTTGATATTTGCTAAGAAAATATTTGTAGCGCAATCGGATCTGAAAAGAATATACGTCCTCCCTTTTGTTTTAAATATTTTTATTTATATTTGCTACGAAAATATTTGAAGCGCAATCGGATCTGAAAAGAAGATACAATGTCCTCGGTTTTTTATATTTGCTAAACAAATATTTGAAGCGCAGTCAGATCTGAAAAGAAGATACAATGTTCTAAAGTAATAGAAAAATAATCACTATATTTTCTTTCATACGTAAGAACTTTTCGAATCATTGTACATATGTATTTGTATTGAATGAATTTCTGATCTCGATCTCAATCAACACTTATTTGCTGTACTCGTTTGTCTGTCATTAATAATTTCCAATGGATACTTTTCCCTACAATATTGTAGAGAAATACTATGTGTAGTCCTGTCAAGTGAATGACATTTTTCTCAACTACTAGAATTAAAAAATGTACAGCAATTAATCAACATTTTCTGTACAAATATTTTCTTGAACGTGAACGAATCGATACAAACTTTCTCGTTGCGGTTGAAGACGACACGCAAACGTTTGGCCCCAACATAAATTAATGATAAACGTATTCAATGTGTGCAATGACGTAGGTCAACGCTCTGACGACAAGCGTGACGGTGATTTTTTGCCACATTTTCCCATACTACAGACTCACATGCACGTATGTATATACTTATATACATTGAATTTTTCAGCCTCTATCCTCATAAAACGCCCAATAATAGGGAGACTTGTTGAAAATGCCCAATTAGCGCATTAATAAATTATTGCGAATAATTGTTCAAGTGAAGAGAATAGTGAACGGAACAATGTTTGGAAATAAAGTTCTTATGGATTGATGTGTGGAATATTTATTTATTTATTATTTTCATTATTTGGAGACTTAGAACTCCAAAGCAGAACGCGCTAAAATAAATTGGCACAATTGTATTGCCATATAAAGTTTGTTTTTATCGACCAAACACAAATCAATATTTTCGAAGACTGCACTTGACGTGAACTTGACTCCAGTTGCACGGAGAAATACTCTGATCGAGACAAATAAATAATGAGACGCATCGGATTTTAGCGCAAATCAAGTTTTGTAGGCACAAAGCTTTCAATCCAGAAGCATTAGGATGAGCCGGAATTTCGGGATTTGAATTGTAAATAAGAATATAAGAGTATCTTTCGAGTTTTTTTTGGCATTCCACTGTATGTAAAAATTCATAAAATATTATATAACTGCAAAATTTTCTTGTTAAACTGTTGTTGAGAGTACAAAACTAAGTGTGGACAAGTTTATTGCTTATCAAAAATTTAAACAATTATTATTGAGAAAAAAAGTGTAAGGATTTTTTTATAATTAAACATTTCAAATAAAATTTTAAAGCAATTATTTTTTTATTTTTTTTCAAATAAAGAAGACAAAATTATTTTATTTTAAGTGTGGACAAGTTTATCGGTTTTATAAAATTCCTAAAAATATATATTAAAACTATTAAAATTACTAAAAAAAAAAACAAAGTCTAAAGGCGTTTTTCATATTTATAAATTTCGAAGAACCTTTTAAGCAATTTTTTTTTAATTTTTTCAAATAAAGAAGAAAAAATTTTTTTATTCCATATTTTTATTTAAAAAATTTTTTGAATATTTCAATTTATTAAAAAAAATTTTAATTAATTTTTTATTTATAAATTTCAAATAAAAAATTAAAGCAATTATTTCTTTTAAATTTTTTAAATAAACAAAAAAAATTAATTTAAATTTTTTTTAAAACGTTGAAATTATTTCATTTTGCTATTAAAAAAAATTTAAGTTAATTTTAATTTGTTAATTTATACATATCCAATAAAAACTGAAAGCAATAATTGTTTTTTTTTTTATTTTTTTACATGAACAAGAAATTGTTTTCATTTGCAATTGAAAAAATTTGAAATTTATTTTAATTTGAAATTTCTTTTATTATAAATATAAAATATAAAACTAAAGCAGTAATTGTTATTTTTTAAGTTCTTTGAATAAACAAAGTGTATACACGTTTTTTATACGTATTTATACATTTCAAATATAAAAATGAAGCACTTTTTTTATTTAAAATTTTTTTAATAAACAAGAAAAAATTAATTTTTAATTTTGTATTTGAAAAATGTTTAATTTTTTCAATGTATTTTAATTTAATTTATTTTAATTTGTTTATTTATAAATTTGAAATAAAAAATTAAGGCAATAATTTTTTATTAAGTTTTTAAATACACAAGGAACAATTAATTTATTAAAATTTTTTATTTGAAAAATTTTAAATTTATTTCAAATTGTTTAAAACAGTTTAAATTTATTTTAATTTTTTTATTTAAAAAACTTGCAATAAATTAATAAAATGTTTTCATTAAATTTAATTCATGTTTAATTATCAATTAATATCATTTTAAATGAATACACATGCATTTATTAAATAAAAATAAAATGTACAATAATATTTTTAAAATAAATTAAAATACTTTAAAGTAAAAAACAA
The DNA here is from genome assembly GCA_964056695.1 of Melieria picta. Taxonomy (NCBI): domain Eukaryota; kingdom Metazoa; phylum Arthropoda; class Insecta; order Diptera; family Ulidiidae; genus Melieria; species Melieria picta. The sequence continues at coordinate 49,102,922 of OZ057398.1, forward strand.
ATTAAAACAAATTAATTAATTATTTTAATTGTTTATAAATAAATAAATAAATAAATAAAAAAAAATAAATAAATTAATATAATTTCTTTTATTTGCAAATGTTAAAATAAATTTTTTCTTTTAATTTTTTATATTAAAAAATTAAAACTAATTGTTATACTTTCTTTACTAAAAAATTTTATAAAGTATATTATTTAAAAAATAAAAACAAAATAAATTAATAAACATAAAAATTAATTATATTAGTTATTTAATTCAAATAGATAAATTTTTATTTTGTTTTTGAAAGTATAATAAATATTTTTTCAAAATTTGTATTTGAAAACATTCAAACAAATTAATTGTTTTCATTTTGTACTTAAAATTAATAATATTGTTTATTTGAAAAATTTTTAACAAATTATTTTATTATTTTTAATGTATTTTTTATTTTTGTGCTCATATGTAGCACATTTAAAATTGTTAATAAAACAATTAAAATAATTATTTGGCAATCCCGGCATATCGGTATCTAATTATTGAATGTTCTAATATGTGCAAAACGTCTTTTTCAACCAATTTGCCATCTAATACCGCATGTTTACGCATCTGTGTGCAACCTACCTAAGCGAAACCTTGGAATTAACAACGATAGCACATTTCCTACAATGCTGACCTTGTCTTTTGCTTAAGCCTAAATGTTGTGGCACATGTCTTTGGCATTCAGTTAACACGCAAATTTAAGGGCGCAATTACGAATTACACTTTTGTTGGCTTTTTCAAGTAACTGACATATTTGCATTGGGGAAAAAGGCCGGAATTACATAGAACATCAGTCAGATGCTCAGAGTTGCATGCCGAATTGTGCATTATTTCATTTCATATGGAACTAACATGTACAAGTTTCTTGTGTCGAATCTCTACATGATTCAAAACTGATTTCTACTTTTGGCTCCCTGAACGTGGGTGTTTAATCATTAGATCGCCTGTTCTGAACGGAGTTGAACAGAGCTGAGGACAGTTTCTGCATTAAGAATTAGCTCACAGTAATATCAGTAGAAAAAAAGTTGATCAATAATTAATTTCTACAATACTCACTCAAAACTCAATAATTCAAAACTCATATTAATTCATTTAGTTTGGTTATTGATTTCATCCAAGTGATGGAAGAACAGGTTTTTTTCTCCAAATGAGGTCAGTTTCTATTGAATTCATCACTCCAACGATGAGTTGCCCAAATCTGAAGAATATGTGGGACTAGAAAGCTATTTGTATTTGTGAAAGATCAGTTTCTCTACTTCCTCAAATGAGACCAGTTTCTATTGAATTCATAATTTCAATGAGGTAATACCGCTTTATAGGCAATATTCACCTGTCATGGGTTTCCCCTTTTTCAAAATATTTGATGCATTTTTTATGTGCATTCGAGAAATATTCGTCATGACTTGGTAATCCTATACTCGTTGACTGCAAGTGCCGTGTTAACTGGAAACGCTAAACCCACATTGACTCAGAGGATTGCATTGCAATACAAAAATCTGCAACTTGACGCTTCAGCGAAATGTCCTTTTTATTCCATTTAATTGCGCTGCCTTTGACTCCAAAAATGTAGGAACCAATTTTCCAACTATTGACTACGGTTTTAGTTAATTGCGGAATTCTCAAAGTAGAGTTTGTTGCTGTGCGTTTTCTACTCGATTAATAAAGTTGTGTTCTTCAATTTCAAGAAGTTCAATCACCGCCAAGACGAATTGAAAAGAAAATTGAAAAGTGCATAGAGCGCGTTCGCTTTAATCCGTCGCATCAAAACTTCTAAAACACAATAAAGGCGGCATCCAGTTGCTTGCATTTTGATTAATTTTTCTTCAAACATTGTCATTGCAATTGAAATTTGTTTATAATTTGAATAATAAAAATTTGTTGAAAAGAATTTGTCAATAGAATTGAAAATATTAACCTTAACCCAAACTACATTTAACCCTCTACTGCCCATACGGCCTTAAGGCACGGTCCACAAAAACCTAGGAAAGCCAACATAAATATTCATTTTTTTAATGAAATTTTTAGGGCATGTTTTAGATAAATTAAGTTGTCATTTCTTTAATGTTGCAAGGCTGTAAGCATCACATGTTTCCCAATATTATCAGTTGAAAGTGGACCGTGCCTTAAGGCCGTATGGGGTAGTAGAGGGTTAAGTTTTATCATTAAGCCATCACTTATATAAATTCGCCTTGATCGTCGCACAACTTTCGCCGCAAACTTTTTTTCTAAAACCCTTTTTTTGTTGTAAATAAAAAACAGTTGTTGCAATATTAAATGGATTTATTTTTATTAATTTGTTTAGTTGATTCATTATTATTTTCTTGGTTATAATTCGTTTTAAAGAACTTAATACAATAATAAGTGGCTGCATGTATAAAATTACACACATTGTTCGTCAATCAATTCTTACACATTTACTTGATCTATATGGTATGTATGTATATATTATATAATGTATAGTATGCAGTAGAACTTGTGGTTTTATTAAAGCAGAAAACATTTCAATGTTTAACAAGTATTTAGTTTATGCAAATATTTAAAGTAGAAATTTTTCTTTTTACTTGTGACTCGAATGCGGGGAGCGTTGACCGTACAACAAGTTGCAGCGAACAGATGTGTCGGTTGTGAGCAGACGTTGTTTTTTTTTCAGATGTTGTGCAATAAATGGACATTTTAGCGAAGCAAACATCTAAAGGGCTACGTTTATTTTAAATAGTTTTATTTTTTATTTGTATTTATAATACTTTTTATTTGTATTTATAATACTTTTTATTTGTATTCGCACACCTGATCACTACACTTTGCTGGCAGACATTTAGGTTTTGTATTTGATTTATGTATAAGTAGTAGTTCGAAAAATTCATTAGACTCTATTGTAACTGGTTGGGGTTGAAAGTCTTCGCACAGAGCATAACGGAAATGGCAGTTTCAAAACGTTGCAGTTTTCGTTTGTGATATTTGGAAGCCTTAGAGTTCCCTGAAAACCGTTTGAAACTATCAAAGAACAATTCTACGTTTAACCTCTTCGATAAGTAGTCTCGTTTTATAATTTAAGTACATGATTTTCACTCTCAACATTATATAAAATATTTTCAATACAAAACGTTAACCTCACTACAATGCCACCAACTTGTGGCAGATGTATAAAAAAAACAATATTTTAGCCCAAAACTTGCACCATTTAAAATGTTCCCACACAAATTGATTGCGGCTCAAAATAAAATTCTTAATATATCTCTTTCTCACTCTCGTGTTGCTTGTATTATTGGGTTCATTAAATTTGCACATTGTTTCCTTTTAAGAGAAAAAACTCGTTCCGAAATTTGCTCACTTTGCATTGAGCTACATGCATAATAAATTTTCTGGGTTTGCATTTAGAATTCGGTTGGCAAGTACAATGAAAGTCTGTAGCACACTGTGCCCGCCCGTTGGTCTTAAAAATAAATCGCCCTCATCTCTGGGTTTCGTTTTGTTCTGTTTTGTTTTCTTTTGCCTTTGTTTTGCTTACAATTCCGTTATATGTGTGTGCATGTGCCGTTGAAGCGAATTCCTCCGCGCCCTGCGCCAACGGCTGCCAACTGCTGCCCACCCGCCCGCATGCGGGCATTTCGCCAAAACTGGCCCGTAATTGGTGCCGCCTCGGCGCCGCCGTTGCATTCCGCACTGCCCAGCGCTATTGCGACGTTCTTAAAACGTTCGCCTTGGTGTCCGACGTCTTCGTTGCTGTTTCGGTATCTGACGTACGTGCGTGATTCCACAACACTTTGCGTATTTTTCGGTTACTGCGTGTGCGGTTTTTGCCCCCTGCGCCGGCTTTCGCGCTGCGTGGGCGACACCAAGCTGCGAGACCTACGCCCGCCGCCACATACAAAGCATTTACAGCTGCCAAGCGCTACGACTATGCATATTTTTACGGTAAAAGCGCCCTCTGCTCGAAGCCTTCAGCTACGTTTCACTCTCGCACAGCGCTGCTCCAGCGGCCGCCTCTAGCCGGGAGCGCTTTTCGAGCTGAAGCGCGACGTCGATCGCCGCAAGAAGTGCATCCGTTTGCGCGATCTGCGCCCACGCGCCGTGCTCTCTGTTATTTTCACTGACATTGATATTTCCTGTTTGGGGGCCTGGTCGTGCGGCTGTTGTTGTTGTTGGCCATCGACCGCATATAATTTGGGCGGCGAATATGCTTTGGTGTTGGCATTTGTGGGTCGGGCGCGTTTTGGTACTTTTTTGATGGAAATCAGCTGGCGCTGTTCGTTGCCGCCGAGCAGACTGGATCCGTCGGAGCTGGAGTAGAGCTCGCAGGTGGATGACGAGCCCAGCAAACTGGCAAGCGAGTTCTTGTCGGCACTCAGCTCCATTTTGGCGAGTTTCTTACGGCAACGCTTGACGTTGGCACGCGTTAGCGGCGCCGTTAGGCGGCGACCCAGGTCTGCGGCCAGCGAGTTGGATGCGGCCACGGTGACCAGGTCGCCGTCGCACCACTCCTTGTCCGGCAATGCATCCACACTGCTGTCTGCTGCTTCTGTTTGCTTGTCTGGCGCTGCGCTCGCATTGCCGGCAGCCGCTGTGCGCGACATGACGGACTCACAGCCGCGCCGGACGACGCCTGTCGTAGGGTCGGCAACGCCGTCAACGGGAGCTGCGCCGCTAGTCGGTGACTTACTGCTGCTGCTGTGGTGCGTGTTGTCGACGCCGTCGTGCTGTGACTGGCGCCGCTGTTCCCTACTCTGTGTGACATTATTGTTTTCTGCTTTTGGTGTGCCACCCTCGTCGCCGGTGCCGCACTCTCAGGACCGCTTGGCGCTGTCCTTGCGAAAGGACTTGCGCAGCTTCTCAACCAGGCGCAGGTGGAATTTGCTAATGTCGCTCTGACTGCTGCTGGCCGCTACCGTTTTCGGCGGACTGGACGCCTGGCTGTAGGACCGTGTGGGCGAGAGAGCGCCCGCCGCTGTCGAGGCGCGCGATGCATTGCGGGGAAAGCCGCGCGACGACTGGCAGCGCTGCATCTGCATGCGGTAGGTGTGCGAGGGCGAGGTGGCGAAGCTCTCCGACTTGCATTCAGACACCTTGCGCGAGCGCCCGGACTGCGGCACGCCCATGGCAGACGATAGCGTGGGCGCGCCGCCATTGGAACTGGCGTTCGAGCACTCAGACGTCTTGCGCGACCGACTATCCTTGTAGATGTCGTAGTTGTTCTTCATCACGGGCATCATGAAGGCCATTTTGATGCTGTCGTTGCTGCTTTAATGCGTTCGAACCGTGGACAATGTGTGTGTTGTTGTTGCAAAAGTGCTGATTGTGCCTTAGGGGTTGAAGCGTACTTTGTGTTCAAGTCTTCAGGATGTGGTGGCGTCGAGTCTTTTCGATTGTCAAATCAATCAGAAAAAGGCACTAGGTTGCGCGGTCCCCTCAGTGACACAACTTTACTTCTCACTCAATGCTCTTCCAGAACTTTCCACTGCTCCGCTATGCTGCGATGGTATGCGAACGAACTGCAGTTTTTTCACTTCCAATTCCACAAACCGTATCACTCACACGTACGCAACGATTGCTGTTGTTGCAGTTCCACTCGCGTTTCCACACAATTTGTGCTTCTTTTGCATGCAATACGAGTCGCTAGTTTGCACGTAAACTTGCCAAGTCTGCTTTATATGCACTTTTCTATATACAGCCTTATGTACGCTTGTTTGTTTGCATGTGTGTATGAATGTTTACTGTGCCAAGTCTTTGGTTCTGTTTTGCTAGCCGTTTTCTTCTGCTCTCGGGTTGTTGTTATCCGTTCAAAAGTCAAACTCCGAATGAATGAAATACGATGGTGTGGTTGTGCTTTATAGTAAATCGTCGGCGGCCAACTGGCACCAACGGACGACGGCGCGCAGGCAGGCCGGCGGAAGCAGTCGCCGTCGCAGTGGCGGTGGCAGTTGCTGAAGCGAGCAAGAGCGCCGCAGAGAGCACATAAGCGCAATAAATAGATACGAGTACCCTGTAGTGTGGATGGCAGTGGAAAAGGTATCCATCAGTGCGTGCAGGCACATACAAACGTGCATACATATGAATGTATATCTGCCAGATACACGAAGTGCATTACCCGTTGACTTAATGTTGCCTGATTGGAGGTGTTTAGCGCACAATTTTCAGCGAGTGTATGCACAAATCGCTCTCTCTCTCCAATCGCTGACACTCTCTCTCACTCATTCTGAGTTCGTTTACACAGTGAAAAGTCGTTGCGATTCGGAAAACGGTGAGCTGAGATCGATGCCACCTGGATTGAAATTTGTACGCAATTCCCAAAACAGAGTGGCGGGATTTTGTTTTGTTGGGAGAGGGAGAAATTTGATACTTCGAACGAATAAATGCCAAAGTATGCGTGTGTGAAGCAAATATTTTGCTTGATTGAAGCATAAAATGAAATCGGAAGCAATTTATATCTATAATGATGCAAAAAGAAGATACTCGTCAGGGGCGGATTCAGAAAAATATGTTTGCGGGTTTCAAGAACAAATTCTTTAATATTCATAAAATGCCAAAAAATGCCTTTTCATTTGTATGTAGTTTTAAAGTCAACCCTAATATTTCGGGGGGATTTCAACCCCCAAAATCCCCCTGAGTCCGCCTCTGATACTCGTAGTTCCATTACTTCTTCTCAGTAAAAGCAGTTTTTGACGTTTTTCTTTCAAAATGTGCCACCGCTTCTTTAACCCTTCTGGTGTGGTCCGGTCAATTTTAACTAAGCTTAGTACTCATTCCAAATATAATAATTTTTGTTGTATTTAATTGTGGTTTTTTTGAAAAATTGAAATAAAAGTGAACTGAATTTTCGGTTAAGTGAGTTTGAATGATTTTTTTTTAATTTTTGTTTTCTAATTGGGTTTTCTGTTGAGGTATATTTTTGAGCACTGCAGAAGAATTAAATACTAATTTCTAAAATCCATTTTGTGAGAAATAAACGAAAAGAAAACCATTATGCAAAATGGATTTTTTTCACATTCAGTGCTAAAGTCGATTGTTCAGCGTTCTACGACGCACACAGGATTTCATTTTGTGGTGGAAGAGGGCTTTTGAGCACATTTCTATTCGAAATAAATTTTTGCACCAGCAATGTTTGCATTTGGGGAGAACACCAAACCCCCCTTCTGAGCTCCACTGATTAGCCACTATAGCCTCCACTAAAATAAACTCTACCAAAATTAGGTTTAAAGGAACATTAAAACTTAAAACTTGTTTACAACTTTACTAGTTAACAGCGATCACCACTTTCACACTTATGGTTCATTTGCTTACGTTAAATAAACATCGTCAATCATGGCCACTTCAGCGAGATTTTTTTTTATGACAGACATAAACTTATGGGTCCGTTAATAAAATATTAATAAAATTTATTAATTAATTATTTTTAATTATAGTTATAATAATTAATTATTTTTTCACAAATATTAAAATATGCATAAAAACACTATAAAAGTTATAATAGATACAATTTGTACATAGTTTTCCTTTAGAAAATTCATAAAAATAGCCAAAAGTATACGCTTGTCTAAACTAGGAGCCAAAAAGATGAAACATAATGAATGTATTCGAAATCATTATTAACTGTAAGTGTCCAGTTTTCACAAATTATCAAAAAATATTATAGTTAGTTTGTGACTAAGGTAATTGACAATTAATTCATTGGGGTGTTTTTATGTATTTCTTAGAAATTATTAGATAACATCTTAGGATATTGAATCTTACTGACAGAAGGCCCTATAAATTCATCAACTATCCACAAACAAAAAAAAACAAGATATATAATAGGTATAGTCATTTTTACATTGGCTCATTGCGGTCATCGTTCTACGCTGAGATTTTAGTCATCAAATATCACATCTCATCCAATGATGTCGACAAGAACCGTGGAGAAAAAGAAGTGAAAACAGAACATAATACAATTTCTTAGCCTATGTTACAGTGTGGCTTTCCTGTATGGTCAAATTTGGATGAGATTATGGTGTCTTACACCCAGAAGGTCAAACTCTGCTATACTTTAAAATACTAAGGCACTGGAATTAATGCACTTTGAATTGAAGCTTATCAAGCCCAGAAGTAGGCATGACCGATATGGAAAAGTGTAAATACAATTTGTCAACCATTATCTATTGATCGAGTAAAGATATCAGTATGGAATTTTGTATTAAAACTGATATGGGTGAGAATATGAGCTTTTAAGCTGAATTGTCTTATAGGTGTAAGTAAGAAGACTTTGATTTAAGCCAAAATATTCTTTGATTTAATTTATGAACTTTTAGGACTGGAACAGAATGTGGTATGCCACCTTTCTATTACAGCCACATTAACCCTTTAACACTACAAAGATCATTACGGTCATTTTGACGGTTTTTAATTTTTAAATATCTGTATTTTCCTTATTATTTCTATAAACTTTAGCTTAGATGACTTTTACTTTTATCGGGTTCTACGATTGTAGCCACATTAACCCTTTAACACTAGAAAGACCATTGCGGTCATTTTGCCGGTTTGTAATTTTTAAATATCTGTATTTTCCTTATTATTTCTATAAACTTTTGCTTAGATGGCTTTTACTTTTATCGGGTTCTACAATTAGTTCTACAATTAGGGTTTTACAATTACAATTAGCCAAATCCGATGTGTACGGATATCCGATATCAGCGGATATAATATGTAGTCTTTTTTGGTATAAAAAACTTACAGTCTTTCTATTGTTAATACGATTTCCCATTAAAAATTTGACTCACTGAATACATTTAATGATTTGATTTCTGCATTAGAAAGAAAATAGGAAAGTAGGGAGAAATAGAAAATAGGGGATCACTCAAACATTTTAACTTTTATATGCGAAACCTGAACTTTATCTGGTTCTATGTGTGTAAGCAACATTTCACATTTCAGTACAGAAATTAAATGACGGCAGTGACCTAAGGAAAGTCCCAAGTTCATGTAAAATCAACAGTAAAATAGCCATAAGCCACTTGACTAAGTAGCCGCACTTCAGGGCTGATACCAAGCCACGCGTACTGATATAAATCATGATTAAACCTTACAGCCTTCGCTGTCATATTTAGATACATGTGACAGGTTACGTATGGCAAAGTAGTTGTCATCAATCGAGTCTGGTTATCTATTTCGCCAACTGTTGCGATCATATCGCATCAACAGCAAATGTCAATATTTAAGTAGGTTAAAAATTCTGTGTTATAAGTTTCGACTCTCTTCTCCGGCCCGCACAACGCCCCCGACGAGCCTCCATTTTCGCCAAAGTCGATGCAAATTGTTCAGCGTTTTGCGGCACTGAACGAACGAATGGAGAGCGCTGTGTCAAATTGCATGACTAACGCTCAGTGGAACTTTGCCGAAGCAGTTGTTCATATATATAGATATATGTCGATAAGATTGCACGTCTGTTCGACTTTACATACACCGGCGCAAAATATTATTAAACAGTGAATAACTGAGATAAAAGTATTTTTTTCGTTTCAGTTTCATTCGCAGCGATAAGGAAATGAGGAAATTTTAACGGTAACAGTAATAATAATGTCAGTTTGTGGATCAAACAATCGATTAATCATGATAATAGCTATTACTAACCTTTAACTATAAACCTTTGTCAACACGACAAGTGTTAGTGTTTTTTATTTTAACCCTTTTAGTGCCGGAGGCCGATATATCGGCCCGCGCCTTGTAACGCTTTACTATTCGCATTGCGGGAGAACTCTATCTCAAAATAAATTTGTAATACGTTATAAATGATCTAATTTCATTACGACAGAATTAAAAAAAATAGTTTTTTGTTTTAACTCTTTGTGGACGTTTATGTTATCGGAACTTTTCGACAACACTGTTTGAAGACTTTCGCGAAATAACGTTGCATTGTCGCAGCGAGACGTAGGATCAGTTAGTGTCTCCTCGATCGTTGTTGTGAACAGTATATTTCGTCCCAGTTGAAAGCGTCATTTTTGTTATTGCCCTTGCTTTCCGCTTGTGTCAAACATTGTTGTTTTTGACAAACCAACAATTAGCAATACAGGATTTCGAAAATTCTTTTCATTCTCTATTTCATCCTTAGTATACTGTTTTTTGAATCATGTAAATATTGTTTCTCGTTTGGTTTTTATGAGAATTTTCCCAAACCCTAGTAAAACTGTGAAATTCGGCCGGTTATTCTCGCATACGCACCTCTTTTTCGCCCGGCACTAAAAGGGTTAATGTTTGAAGTCTTTGCCAAATAAAAGAAGTTTCTGTCCAAAGCATAAATCGTATTCAAATATTCCTGTATTGTCTCGATCCGTCTCTGCAATGATTGCCGCAAAATTACTATGCCCCCTAAAAGTATGCATTACTGCGGCTGCCGGCAAATGCCCGTTCAGTGTTGTGGCGTTGCCTATGCTAGGGGCCCCGCAGTTGTGCAGAGCGAGCTGCATGATCGTCAGATTAGTTTTTATGAATGTATCTTTTTGGGCCAAACTGAAGCTTGTACTCGATGTTAACCTATGCTGAACCAAAGCCAATGAAGACAGCAGACAGACACCGATGCCGTTTAGTTTAGTTTCAAAACAATTTAGTATTTGAAACCTATTCCAAACGGTTTAGATTCCAAATCAACCAAATGAATTTGATTTTTCAGTGTTTTCGGTAGTTTGTTTTTTAATTCAATGCAATGTGTAGTTCTGTATAAAACTTATAAATTAAGCAACCCCCAAGACACACAAAAAACGAAATTACTCCCATGGGGTACTCTCGCCGCTTTGGTGTTCCTAATGGCGCCGCTCATGGCACTCATTGCACGGTATTTGCTGTCGCAATTCATCATTTTTGCACTAACAAATGTTTTGCTAATCACTATTCAATTAGTTGTAGCCTTTGAACGTAATCAGATTACTTTCTTTTCTGTTTTCATTGCGAAATGAAAACATTTGTTGTCGCTGGTAATCAAAGCAATGCACAACACACACACACACCCGTACCCGCACCCGCGGTTTGCAGCGCTTCGGTGGATTTGTTGCTTCGGACACATTCGTTGGGTGTGCAATTGTTGGATTTATGGGTGTGATGTGTTAGATGTGAGCTCGCACGACACATTGGACTTGCTTCGATTATTTCACAAATCCTTGGCACACTTTTTAATTCACACCAAAGATATGGATCGGTCATTATTATTGCAGATAAGGAAGCAACGGCAGCGACGCACAGTGGAATATGGAGGTCTGTTTCAGTTAAAAAATGGATAATTCTATATTTATTTTTGAAGTCAATGGGCCCAATAAATCAAGTTTCTTTTAACGCTTTGTGGACCTCCTTAAATTTTTTGGAATAAATACTTGTCGAATTTGAATTTTTCATTTGAAGGTTTTCACCACATTCGAGGTCAATAGGACCATTAAATTATTAGTTAGATTTTGGTTTTCAAAAAAGTGAAAAACACGCACACAACAATTTCTCACTAAGAGCACTTTCACCAAGTTTAAAGTCAATAGATCCATTTATTCATTTTTTTTCATAGTTTCTTCATACAAACTCTTTACCCATCGTTGACCCCGTCAGATTTTTATTTTCGAAAAAATAAAAAACACCTGTCAAGTTATTTCTCACCCAGAGTATTTTCAACAAGTTGGAAGTCAAAATCTTGTTTCTCCATATAAACTTTTAACCCATAGTTGACCCGTTAGGTTTTCATTTTCGAAAAGTAAGAAACACGTATCGAATTATTTCACATTTGAAGTACTTTCACCAAGTTTGAAGTCAAAAGGCGCAAAAAATCATATTTCTGGATTTCGATTTTCATAAAAATGAAAAACATCTGTCTAATTCTTTTTTATTTCGAGTATTTTCACCAACTTTGAAGTCAATAGGCCCATTACTTCGTGTTTTTTGTAGTCTTCTCGTATACGAACCTTAATCCATTATTGACCCCGTTAAATTTTGATTTCTGAAAAATACGTGTGAATTTTTTTTATTTACAGTATTTTCACAAAATTTGAAATCAATTGGCCCATTAAATCAAGTTTCTTCATATTACACCTTAACCCATTTTTTGCTCTTTTAGACCTCGAATTTCAAAAAAGATTTATTTCTCAAGATTTTAATTTTTCACGGTGTACCTACAGTTCAAATTTGTAGCTTCAGCGGTTTGAGCTGGGCGATGATGAATTAGTCAGTCAGTCAATCAGTCAATCAGGACAAACAGTTACAAGTACAGAAAAGAATAAGAATTAATATGAAATGGTTTTGTTAGGATTTAAAATAAACCCTGAGGTGATATTTAAAATCGAATGTTAAAACCGGGATATTTAAAAATAAGGATATGAATGTTAACTTTTGTTTGTTGAAAAAGTAAGTTAATACAATCCCCAACCAAATAAAAAGAGAAGTAAGAAGTGTGTTTATGTCTTAGAACCACTTATAAACGATTTTATCAATCTCAATACTGAGGATGTATCGGCCAAGTGTATGTTTACTGCGATTCAAACTGCAATAGAGAGCAGTTTTCAGTTTTTTCTTTTCTGGCTTTAACAAAATTTTTCTCAATCTCTGTAAAATGAAACAGAAACTACTTAACCAATTGGCCTGAAATTATGACACAACAGGTGGAAGGTCCAGGGCAGAGTTTCTGGATACCATTTGTTGTTTATTGGCGAGGGGGCGTGGCACCCTTTATACAACTTTAATAAGTAATATGGATTTCTTTCGTCATAATAAATCAGACAATTTTGAAATTTGGTAAAGTGCCCTCATTAAGATGTAACAAGGTTGGTTGAGAGTGGTGACGAGCTGACTCGTATTCTGTATAACTTTGTTACTTGCGTATAAACTTTTAAATTCGCTAATATTTACAGATAATTCGTATAAATATTTTTTATGAATACTTAAGCTTCACATTAACATTTAATGTTAAGCTTGTACAAACATGGGCAACTTTTTAAAGCCTCTACAAACTCTAAGAATTTACTTTCCCTCGTTATTTTATTGATTAATTATTTGCACAGGGAGTGAATTGTAAAATCCAAATCGTATAGTAGCTCTAAAGTCTCCATAAAATGGGATTTTCAGTAATGTTCATATAATACTGTCTGTTCCTACAAAGTTTTACAAACATGAACCTTTAAAGTGATGACATGAACAGAGCTCAAATGGGCATCCACAAATATTGTAGGATTAAATAATTTTTTCCTGCATAACTTTTCAAAAATTCTTACATTATGAAAAGGTTTAACTTTTAAGCTACTAAAAAGAATTAACAAAGTATGTCAACAGCCACGTTTGTGAATACCATTCCCCGTCCCCATTCGCACCACCCTTTCTTTGATTACAACTCTTCATGTTTTGCACTCTTCCGTATCTAGTAAGTGCAGGTTGTTGTTGTTTGCTTTCGCTTTGAGTGTGTGTTGAGCGTCACATTCGCTGCGAACCAATCAGCTGCAATCTTATCGCATCGGCGCTGGCTATGCTAATAAGTAGTGGAAAATTTGCGCTCAAAAACCCATTAGTTAGTTGTCTGAAATTGAATACCAATAACCTCCCGCCTCCCGCAATTGAAAGTGGACAGCTTGTAATTTTCAAAGTTTTTATTTTAATGAATTTTTGCTCTTGATTTTTGCTTTTGTTGCATTCTTTAGATACATAAAGTTCGTAATCATAATAATTGTAATAATAATGAAGTGCATGAATTCCATTACTTGTCCTTTATAAGTTCGAAATGCTTGCTTTGCCTTTGTTTTCTCGTAAATAAATTGTAGTAAATATTTATGCAAGTCAATAGTTGAATGTTTAACAATTTTTTTGCTTTTAAGTTTGCTTTTCGCCATACATTTGGTTTTTGCTTAATTTATACGTTTTAAATGCAGTTTCAACAACTTAACTCTTTTGCTTTTGGTTTTCTCAGCTTGCCTCCTTTTTCATTTATTTTTCTCTTTTCGAGTTTTAACAATTTCGAAACTAAATTTCAAGTTGTTGACACAATTTATAGACATTTTGAGTGTATATAGTGTTTAAATTTTTTTCAGGAATTTTGTGAAAACTTAAGAATTGTAGAAAAGGCTGACGTTTCATATAAAAAAGTGTAGGTGTAGTTATTTTGTAAGAAATAATCAATATCCTAAAAAATGAGCTCTCAGATAAGAAGGTTCTGCACCTTAATATTAACCCTTTACTGCCCATACGGCCTTAAGGCACGGTCCACAAAAACCTAGAAAAGTCCACATAAATATTCATTTTTTTAATGAAATTTTTAGGGCATGTTTTAGATAAATTAAGTTATCATTTCTTTAATGTTGCAAGGCTGTAAGCATCACATGTTTCCCAATATTACCAGTTGAAAGTTGAAAGTGGACCGTGCCTTAAGGCCGTATGGGGCAGTAGAGGGTTAACTACTAAATTAATTATACTATATAGCATAGCGATTATATGGGAGCAATTTCGGTCTAGCATTACGAATTTCAATCTGAAGAATTGTTAATCAAAGTGGTGTATAAAGAATTTGTAAAGTTCTGTTTAGGGCCGAATTTAGCATCAGTAAAGATCAGAGAAAAGGTCACTGGAAATATTTGTGTTATTTTGTTTTTGAATTTCGGAACTTTTGAGCAGAATCGCTACTTAAAAAGATCTAAAAGCTCAAAATGTATAAAGTCACTACTTAAAATATTTGAATTTGAATAAATACCAATTTTTGTGAAGTAGTATTTTCACACAATTTTAAATCTTACACAGTAAAGCCACGAAAATTAAAATATGCTAAAGAAATATGCGAGTGTAAACAGTAATCACGAATTTTAAAGAGTCAGAATTAGTGTTAAACAGTATGTAAACTAAAAGTATTAAGTATCGGTAGTACTTGATTCCTGAAACTATTATCGACAGAACTTTGCGTACTCAATAGCTATTCTAAGTACTCAAAAGTACCCAGTTTTAATACTTGTACTCAGTACCGAATAGTACTGAGTACTATTTTTCATTCAGTACCGAATAGTACCCAGTAGGCAATGGTACTCAGTAGTACTATTGAGTCGAGATAGTTGAAATGGGTTTTGTACGTCATGGGATATAGCAAAGTTAGCACGTGACAATGCAAAACCAGGTCCTTATAAAAAAACTAGCACATGACAAATTACAAGAATGATTGGCATTTATGTAGAAAAGTTAGCACGTGACAAGGCCAGGAAGATTTTTATAGAAAAGTTAGCACGTGACAAACTGAAAGAAGTATTGGAATATAAAAAAGTTGCACGTGACAAGCCAAAAAAGATTTTTATATTTTTATATATAGAAAAGTTAGCACGTGACAAACTGAAAGAAGGAGGTTTGTTTTAGAAAAGTTAACATGTTAAGGAAGAATGTACTTTCAAAGAATGTCCTTTTTTAAAAAGTACTTTCAAAGAAAGTCTTTTTCAAAAATATTTTCAAATTTATTTTCAACAGTTTTCCTAGTAGTTCAACTTATTAGAAGTTCCTATCGATTGAAAGATATGTTGAAATGTTTCGCTATTTCGACCGCTTAGAAGAATTGAACTGAATTTGAGAATTTATTGTCGAACAGGTGGATATTAGTGAGGCATACATTGTACCCCATAAAGGGTCTAAATTCAATTACAACTACAATTTAAATTTAAATTTCAGTTACAGGTATTTACTCAATTCTAAAGTGACTGGCAGATACAGTGAATTCTCACCCTCTTCAGGTATACGAACTCGTACTTGAATAAGTGGCGCTACCCGCTAATGATACGCACTCCAGATCCAGAGAACACAATAGGAATGCCAGATGCTTCTTTCACACCACAAGTCGCAGCTGCAGCGGGACTGAGGGCGTCAAGTACAGTGGGCTGCTAAGCCTGAGTGCAAATGTCAGGACCTTACAACAGCTGTCTTAATGCTAGGCAAATATATATTTAGTATGTACTTAGGTGTTGTCTAATTTTAGGTAAATTTCTTCAACTTGAATGTCTGCGATCTCCTCTAAATTCAGTAAAATTTCCAACTAACTAAGACGAGCGTCTGCATGTATACATGTACGTATGTTTAGTATGTATGTATGTATTTATGTATATAATGTGGGTATGTAAATAAGTACGCCTAGATGTGCTAGTGTGGTGTGCCTGTAGATGTGTAATTTGTAGCAATTATAATAATAATAATTATACATAAATAGTTATGAGTAGTGTTGTGGGTAGAGGCTTTGAAGCTTTAAAAGTTTGCATTTTATTTACTCGATTTCTAAACAACGTATTGCGTTCGCATTAATTCCTTTCATTTGCATTAATACTCATAGTCAGCTGTGGTAGAAAAGAACTTCCGGCAAGTGACAACATTTGACTGGTGGCTGCTGTGCCGCAGCAGCTTCAAATCCATAAGTGGCCAGAGGCCTTCAATGTTTATCGGCTGTCATAGTTTGTTGACATTAAAAGTTGGGCTTAGTTGCGTTCACTTCGGTTTGTCGACATAAACGTGTGACGTGTTGGCAGTTTGCTTATTTCCATAATTTTATATACGCACTTTTGTCGCTTAATTTTTATATCCAAAAAAAACATGCAAAAATTAATACACATTGAACGCAAATGTTTCTTGACTAATCAATTTGAAATGATGCAAAGTATTGAAATAAATTAGGCTAAATATTTTGCTACAACAACGCTTTGGGTTATACCTGATATATCTTGAACAAAATACAGCAGTTGAAATTTTAATGAGGAAGTGCGTCAGAAATAAATTTTATTCAAAACATTCTGAAAATCTACTCACATCAAATATTAAAATTAGAATCAAATATTGAAATAATAATATTATAAACATATAAACAAAATTTTAAAGTTAATACAAATGTATTATACAACTTAAAATTTTTTTTATTTAAGTAGTTGACTTCGTATTGGATGTATTTAATTTTTGTTCCTCTAAAATATTCTGAAAAACTACTCAATTCAAATATTTAAATTAAAATCAATTATTAAAATATTAAAATAATAACCTTATAATACAAAAACAATTTAAAAGTTAATACATATGTATTATAGAAATTATAAAATTTGTTATCTAAGTATTTGGCTTCGTATTGAAACAACTTTTTTTCCGTAGATGTTTTCATTAATTTATGTATTTAGAATTTAATTATGCTCAAACTTTTTCAAAATCTCTTGCCTTAAACTTATAAAAAACAGTTCAAGAGTTATTAACTCGTTAAAGACCGCATGCCCACCGGTGGTCACGGGTGGGCACACGACATGTTTTACCTGGGGACCGCTTGTACACCGGTGGGCATGATTTAAATTCAATTTATGTACAGTAGTCCATTCGCCGGTCCCTCGAAGAGATACTGCATATAGCGGACTTAGTTAATTTGGCATAGCCTCATTTTTATAGCCGATATAGCCAGATAGCCTGTCCCTATGTGAGAAATAAGATTTTTCAATGCGGTCTTCAACGTGTTAACAAGTTCAGAGAAGACTTGATCAATATATAGATTCCAGTTGATTCGCATTGACTCGATACGCTTTCGAACCATTTGTTTATAAAATGATTTTAGAAGTAAATTGAAAGACGTATTGAAAAGTGTTTTTTTTTCTTTCTTTGTCAACACGTTTTTGACATCAAATGAATGTCAGCGGTTAGGGTTAATTACTATTTACTTAAAAATTCAGAAAAAATCTTAGTGTACATCATCATTAATTGATTTTCAAAACACTTTGAAAGTGTTTAACCGTTTATACTCATTTTCGAAACGACTTGAAAATGTAAGAGCACTTTGAAAAGCGAATTAACTCGATACGCTTAAAATGTTCAAGACGGTTTGAAATTGTGTTGATACGACTGTATTGAGTCGATGTGTACTGAATCATAGCGACTTGAACTGTCGTATAAACGGGGGAATTAATTTCTATACCAAAAGAGAACTGCTGTAGGGAAGAAAAGTCACAGCTCTGTTAAAGAAGAATTTAAGGGGGTATTACGATTTTTGAAATTTTTTTTTTCGATTGTTTTGTTATTGTTTCATTCTATTCGTATATGCGTCTAGAATTCGTCCCCCGAATATCAGATCGATCCGTATATTAGAAAAAAAGTTATTGATATATATATTGTTATATGTATGCGTGAAAAAGAAGCGAACGCAGGGCGCGCGCTCATTTAAACGCGTTTTTCTCGAAATCATGTTTTTGAAATCGGTTCCAGCTCGGGAGAAAAACTGTAAAGTGCAATCGGCCTAATTTTTTTTTCTACTTATTTTTAAATACAATATCTAGTGCCTGACGAGAGCTTTTTTTGTTTTACTTCGTATTTTTTTTTCTACACGACTTTTCGTCCCAAAAAAACGACAATTTTTCGTATGTTTTTTTTTAAAGTGCTGCCATTTTGTTACATTTAAAGTTAGAAAAATTTCCTCTCGTCAGGCACTAGATATTGTACTTATCTTTCAAAAACACTTTGATTTTTTGATTTCAGATATGCAGAATTGCTGATCTAGCTGGAACCGCAACTGATTTGCCGACTGGGATGTCCACTTCAGCGCCCTCTATAAATTACACTTTAAATGAAAATGTAAAAAAAAAATTTTTTTGTACTCTTGAAGTTTGATACTACGATGTGTAAAAAGATTTGAATAAAAAAAGTTTTTCAGTTTCTCAAAAAAAAAAGTTGAAAATTCATTGAAAATCGCCCAAAAAAATCGTAATACCCCCTTAAATAATTTTTACAAAAGAAATTATTTAAATAGTTCAGAAAAGAGTGGAGCATCACTCGAAAGATTAAAAAATCACAGCTCTGTGAAGGAAGAATCCGAATATTTCTGGCAACGAAAATTTCTCCAGAGTTATTAAATAATTCAAGGAATATTTGAGCATCACTCGAAAGGTAGGAGTACTAAAAACAAAGAAAGCTAAAGAAAGTCACAACTCTGTTGAAAACGAATCTGAACATTACTGGCAAAAAATTACGCAAGTTATGTATAAAAAAATTTCTTGGGAATTGAAAATTAACCGAAAGACTGTCTTCAGAGTTCTTAAATAGTTCAAAGAAGACTTAAGCATTACTCGAAATATAGGAAAGCGAACAGAGTCACCGTTCTGTTAAAGAGGAATCCGAATATTTCACAAAAAATGACGCAGGTTATGTATAAAAAAACTGCTTGGGAATTGAAAATTAATCTAAAACCTGTCTGCAGAGTTCTTAGATAGTTCAAGGAAGACTCACTCGAAAGATAGGAAAGGCAAACAGAGTCACCGCCTGAAAATTTCTGGCAAAAACTATTTGAGAATCGACAATCAACCTAAAAACTGTATCCTGCTATTTCATAATTCAAGGAAGATTTGAGCATGACTGGAAAAATGAAGGTTCTATACGAAAGAAGTGCTGCTATAATGAAGAAAAGCCCAAGACAGTCACAGCTCTGCTAAAGAAGACTCTGAATATTTCTGGCATAAAAGTGGTCAAAAAGTGTATTATTTGACATCTTTTGCACGTAGTGTCAAAAAGCTGGTCTGAAAACCTTTTAGGTGCAAGAAATTCCGATCGATAGTGCTAATAAGAACTTTGTAGCAAAAGAAAAACGTGCCAGAAAAATAAGAAGAAATTTGTTTAACAATTTAATTGCTACGGAAAGACGAAATGTAACCATGTTCTATATTAGCAAACTTTTTTAAGCTTGTTAGCGTCCTGCAAAATCAGGAGGAAATCTATCAAAAATTAACCATTGAAAGTTCATTACAAATTCTAATAAAATTCCCTGTTCTGTGTAATTGGAACAAAACCGAATCTTCTGTTACTTCGGTCACAATAAACTCCAGTTTTTTATTTTAAAGAATCCTGGGAGAAGACAGTATTTCCATGTTGAAGACATCAATGGCCTGACTTGGTTTTGTCTCGACTTGCTTTCTGTCACTACAGTAGAACGGCGCTTAAGTAAAACAGTAAGAATAACCCTTCTTCCCTTCCCTACGAAAGTTTTCCCACCTATCAATACGAAGTTGAAAATAATCGAACAAAATTTAAAAAAAAATATTATCGGTTATAATGTGGGCTTTGTCTCTTAAGCAGCTTTCCCACCTATCATCAATACGAAGGTGAAAATAATGGAACCAAAATTTTAAAAATTACTATGGGCCATCGGGCCTTTGTTTCTCAAGAAACTAATCCACCTAGTTGTTCTCATTCAAATCCAATTGAAAAGTAAAAAATTAGAATAAATTGGGAATTAATTCAGTTAGAAAGGAAATGAAGGAAGAGATTGGCCAATGATGCGAAAGATTTTTGGGAAAAGTGCTATGCAGGTCTGAATGTATTGAAATATTTTAAAATGCCAAGAGAATAAAAATGAAAAAAAAAGTTCGCTCATTTTTTAACAATTTGCTAACATAACCAAATAAAACATTAACTGAAAAAGAACAAAACCCAATAGTTTACATAGAGGGATACAAATTAATGAAAAATATTTTGATAACGTGCGTATTTTTCTTTAAAACATTAAAAAAAATTGGTTAGACCTAACAAGCACGTATATATTTTTAAAACCTTGAATAATAAATTGAAGATAATAAAAAATAAATAATTAGTAAAAATAATTGTATTATCTTTGCTAGAATATTTTCTGAAACCCGTAGAAATTTTTTTAAGACTTAAACTCCTCCTAAGAATGAAAAATTTTATAAAACAAAATTTATAGGAAATAAAACATATATAATCTAAATCTAAATAAAAATTCAGTTACAAAATAGACTCTCGAACTAGTCCAATTTAAGAAAATCTAACCTCTTTTTAGCTATGGTTTTTGTTCTTGTAATGACCACTTTTTTCTGACGCACTTCTTAAAAAGGCATTGGGTTTACAATAAAAAGCTCAGAGCGCCTAAACCTTGTCTACGTTTGATTGTCACTTGGACACTTCGCCGACATGTTGTCTACAGTGCAGCGCTGCCTTCAATTTATGGGTTTGTACATTTACATAATAACAACTATAAAATAAATAAATATTAATAAATATTGCATTAAAACAAAGTCTGTGGTTTATCTAGTAAAGTACGCGAGTACGGCTGACAACATTAGCCTCACTTTCGGTTATCGGGAAATTTTCTATTTCGGGGACTGTGCGACACATCGCGCCGTGGAAATTCGTCCATCTGAAATGTAAAAGAAAACTATTAGTTGTTTCTATATCGAGCGAGTCCACCACCGCACCAAGAATGGATCCGATGTCTATTAGGCTAACTTAAAACGAGCAGCCTAGGCTCTTTACTAACTCACTGTACCCACAATGACTACAAGTTACCAACTCTCAGCTAATGTTTACCTTCGACGAGCTGCTCTTCGAACGACTGGATCCGCTTTGACGCATCGGCACTTCCATTTCGTCGTCCGTGTAGCAGCTGTACTCGCGCGATGAGTCACTGCAAGTTAAAAGCGCGGTTTAATATTGTCCAATGAATGATTTGTACTCAGTGTAACGTGTTTGCTCACCTCGGTTCAATTCCATCCTGCGTGTCGGGATCGAGCAGCGGCAGCATATCCTCGCCCTGCTGCAACAAGTCCACGCTCGTTATGGACTTATTGGCCGCAACCGTAGCGATGCCAGCACTGCCAGCCGCCCCTGACGCACCCGGAGCCGCACTTGTGGCGCCCGCCGCTTCGCGCTGCACCTCGTGGCACTCGCACTGGCAGTCCTCCGGCTTGACGTAGTTGTAGTGCAGCTTGTCGTCACTGCTGCTGTTCCCTGTCGACGCGGTCACGTCCGGCTGCGGGTGGTGGTGGCCATGGTGGCCGTGATGGTGCGCGCCGCTCGCTCCGTGCTGACCCCTGCTGCCGCCGGACGCACCCGCCACGCCGTCTTTCGGCAGAGCCGTTATGCGCTTGGGCGGTTTGCGCTTCTCGGGTATGTTCTCGAAATCTATCCAGTGTCCGGATAGTTTTCGTTGTGTCGACGTGGCGCCGGAGGTCGGCGTGATTTGTGTGGTCTGCACCGTTGTTGTTATTGCTTTTCCGCTCGCTTTAGCTTTGGACTCTTCGGGCTGCTGCTGCAACAATTGCTTGCTGGAGTCTTTGCGCTCGAGATTGCCGGCAGCGGCGCGCAGTCCTTCTTCGGCGAACTCAAACCAGGACTTGCCGCTGGTATTCGAAGGGCGTCGCGGCGACTTGGAGCTTTGCGCCTTCTCTCGCTGCGAATCTTTGCGCGGCAGACTGATGCGCAACTTTTCGCCGCGCACTGGCGCCGACCCGCTCAGCTCGTAGGCCGGCTCCTGTGGTGTCATAATGCCGCAGTACTCCTCCAGATGGGAGGGGTTGAGCGGCGTGGTGGAGCGCGGTCGGTCGACGGGACACGTCTTCAGGTCCATGTTGGCGCGCTCCTTCATCGGAATGATCGACACGCCCTGAGCGCGTTCCTCGGGTAGCGTGGTCGGCACGTAGGGAAGCTCGTCGAAGGACTCTTGCGACACGAGTCCGGTACTCTCGTGGTCCTCGATGACGCCCACATGGCGTGGCAAGTGACGTCGTTTAGGATCGGCCGCTGCCGAGGAACCGCCGCCGCCGCCATTGGCCAAGTCCGAGTCACGTTCGCTTTCGGACGACTCGACCGGCTCGTCGGTTGAGTGTACTGATTGTCGTTCGGCTGTTGCTTGAGGGCGACGCGGAGGCGTCGCGGTGCGTGGTGGTTTCGTCGGGGTCTGCCGCGAACGCTCGACGGGCGACTGTGATTGTGAGCGAGGCGTGGGTTTTGTGGGAGTGGGCGAACGACTGCCAGTTGCGGACAGTGCAGCGGGCGGAGGCGACGGTGATGGTGCGGTTGAGGGTGGTGGCGGTTGAGGCAGTGTTGGCTTACGTTGTTGCGGTAGTGATTGCTGTTGCTTGGGTTGTTGTTGTAGTGCTTCTGGTGCTGGCGGAGGCGATGGTGGTGCTGGTTGATGCTGTTCATGGTGAGTCAGCGCAGCGACCGGCAGCTCGGCGGCTTGTTCGGTTCGCTTGTTTTCCGAGATACTCTGACGTTTTGGTTTCCGTGGCACATTTTCGTGGTACTTTTTGCGTACGTCGAAGTTTTCCAGATAACGCGAGTGCCGCTGGTTCGCGACGCTGCTCACCATTGCCGCATCAGCGTCATCCTCCGACGTGGAACGTGACTTTCGGCGCGATTCGTCTTGTGACTCTTTGCGCCGCATTACGACCGCTGCCACTGTGGTCTGAACGCCGGGTTTCTCATCTTCCGAAGTAGATACGGACTTCGGACGACGCGTTCCCGCCTCTATTGAGCTGTGACGCTTCGGCGGCCCCTTGGACCTTGGCACTGTGACGACTGGCGTTGCTACTGCTGCAGCTGCTGCCGCTGATGTGGGCGCTGCCGTGCTGCCGTCGGTGTCTTCCTCCGAGCGTCGTATGACGGTGCCCTGACGGTGCAAGCACTCCGAGGTGGAGCTCTCCGCTATTGTCTCCTGCATTTGTTCGGACAGCTGGCTCGATTGGCTCTCTGTCTTGGAAATGCTGAACTGCGTCGAAAAGATCTGTTCCTGGCTGCCCGAACCCAGTCGTGTGGCAAAGAGCAATCGCCGCTTTTCCTTCACCAATTCGCTCTCATGCTGTTGGGTGATATTCACATTGACCGTTGCCACCGTCTCCACAATCTTTGCCTCGCACGCGCTCATTGTGCTCTCCACTGAGGGGAGACGATGGATTTCGGCTGCCGCAGCGACACCATTTTCCTGCACCACATTCTCCTTGACGCCCGCCAGGTTAGAGCGTAGAGTTATTTTGATGGCACTGGCAAAGCTGCCCTCCGAGCCGACTGTTTCCTGTGAATCTTGGGAGCTGTGCCGATTTACTTCCGTGCTCCAATTTGTCTTATTGTCGTCGTCTTGTGGCAACGAGTGAATGGCATCGAGGTTCTCAATGCGCTGCACCTTCTCGACTTGCTGTGGGCGTGGCTGAACAGCTTTCACCAACCCGGCACCGGAATCCTTGCGCGCTCCTACTGGTTTTAGGGCCGCAGCGGCAGCTGCCAGCTGACTGGCGGTGATCGGTGCCGCCACGGGACGCATCGGTTCCGCGTTCAATTGCTGTATGCCCTGCAACAGCTTGCGCGTCTCCTTTTCCTCGGGCGGCGTATGCAGCGGTATGTGTATGACGCCCTCTACCGGCTCGTCGTAGTAGCGTAGACGGCTGGCCGGACGCGAGCCGGTTGCTGTCATTACGGGCGTGTGCGATTTTCCCCGCCCCGGCTGTGGCGGCTCATGGCCATCGATGGGCGAGGAACTTTTCGAAGATTTGGCGTCGGCGCCGGCATTGCTGCCGCGTTTGCCCGGCTTAAAAATCGCTAAAACGGATTTCTGCTTGCTGGGCGTGACATTCTGCGACTGTGGTGTCTGACGCTCTTTGCTCTTACTGCGCGATCGCGAACGTTCGCGCGGCGAATCGGGTGAGTCTTTGCCGCCGAGGCGGAACAACGAACTGAACGAACTCTTACGCGAGACCGACACTGTGGCCGGTGACGGTGAGCGGCTGCCGTGCGAATCCTTCGACAGTACACTTTGACGCGTCGGCTTGGGGCTGGCGGTGGGCGTGAGACGCGTCTCGTCCATTGCGCTGCGCCCCAGGCTCAGCGAGGCGGGCTTCTTCTGGCTGCGCGCGTACACCGGCGCCAAGCTGTTGGGCGCCTCGACCACGCGCTCGTGCGGCGCAATACCCTTGTCGTCGTACATGTAGTCGGGCTTCAGGTTGATGCGTATGTACTCGGTGCCGCTCGGTGTCTTGCCGACCACCATTTGGCCGGGACTCTTGCTGCTGCGGCGTTGCGCAACCATGGCGGCGGCCTTGGCCGCAGCGCCAGCACGCGCCGCTTGTGTAGCGCCCTTGGCAGCGCCGGTTGGCGCCTTAGCGTCGCCGTTGGACAACGAGGTGGGCTTCTTCTTCGGCGAACTCTCGACTCGAATGCCTTCGGCGAGCACGGCCTGCGTGGGATCGTGCTTGCGCGACAGCAGCACCTGCTCGAGCAGCTCCGCTGTGGGCGGCTCGATGGTGGTGGAGACACGACCGTCGACCACATTCTCCAGCGGCTTCGGGCCGCAGAACGATGTCTCCAGTAGCATGCGATGGGGCGAAGGCGAGCGCGAAATGCCGGACACCGCCGACAAGTGGCTCACGGCCGAGCCCTGGCTGCCGACGCTCGAAATGCGGCTGGTGCGCCCGGAAATGCAGAGCAGCGCGGCCACCTCCGAGCTGGCCGAGTCCTTGCGCTGGTGCTGTTGCAAGTAGCTCTGATGATCGTCGAATTTGAAAATGTGCGGCGACGAGCGCTTCGCCTGCTGAAAGTGGAATTGCGCCTAAATTCAGTTAATGGCTTCGAGCAAAGACAACGGAAATAATTATGAAAGCTGGAAAAGGATAAATACGCTAGAATCGATGGCGCACAGATGCGCACGCAGCACACATTAGAAATAAACGCCCTTTGAAAAGTCCTTCGGCTTATCAATTAATCTGGAAATTGTGTCTCCACAATGCGGATGCGGGCGGGCGGCGGCGGCGGCCATTATGATTGAATTTCAATTGTATCTGGCGACAAAAGTTGAAAACGTAAGTGACAGCAACAACGGCAGCGGCAACAGTAGAAGCAGCTAATAAACGGACTAAAAAAGGTACGGACGGACGGACGATGCGCGCAAGCAGCACAACCGAATGACAAATGAAACGACAGCCAGAAAGGCAGACAAGCTGTGACGCGAACGCGCAAACTGACGAACGCACACAGACAGAGTGGCAGACTGGCGCGCAGCAGCGGATGTGTTGAGGTTATGATTGAATAAAAATTGACAGTCAGCTTGCGTGAAGGTCAACACGGAGTGGCTTAAAGGGAATCCACAATGGGAGAGGTTATTGGATTATTCATTTATAGCGCGCACAATGGCAGCGCAAAGGCGCCGAGAGCAGCGGCAAAATTATGCGCATATGTTGGCGCCAAAGTGTTGGTAGAGGGAAAAGTGTTGCAAACTTTTCGTACACTCTTCACTCTTAAGTAAATTAGGGAAAGTGGGACAAGCGATACACATTTTCTTTGCCATCGAATTGATTGAACAGCCCAAAGTGTGCAACTTTGAAGTCAAATTTATGTTTTTTGGAAACTTTTTGCCGCCCTCGAAACTTTTTCCTTAAAAAGTTGTTTAAAAGTCAGCATTGATTTTAAAAGCGCGGTTAATTAAAATCCTGCAGTTGGCTGCAGAAAAGCGACACAAATTTTTCGGGGAACTGAAGCCAATATCAAAACGCCAATATTTGCAGAATAGAAGCCCACATGACATGCTTAAGCCAATTGTTGCGCCCTACTTTTTGTTGGTAGTTGTTATTTTATCCATTTTCAATCTCTCGGATTTGCCGTTTCAATTCGCGCACATTCAACATCATTCACACCCAGCGACAGTCAGCCGCCCACGCGTCGCTCACATATATGAAAATGACGCTTGAATGCAGAGCTTATTGTTGTTGCTGCGATTGCGACCATAACAGACAGCAGCACACAACCAGTTTGATTTGAATTTTCAGTCGTCGGTCGGTGTAAAATGCTCGGACAGGACACACAGAGCCACGGCATCAACTGGGCAATGTGCGCTCGGCCAGTGACAGTTGGCCCACATAGTCGATTGGAGCGCGTTTGTGAGTGTGCTGGTTGGCAGCACACAAACATATGCACCAATGTCCCCCGATGAGTACAAACATACATATGACTTCTCACTGTTATGAATAATTCGGGCACAAGTGTTATGCATGTGGAGGGTTTTTCCCTGGACTGACACTTAGGAGATGCCCTGACTGGAAAGTGGAAAGAAGCAGCAAAGGGATATTATTAACCGTTTCGACACAATTGAGACTGTTACTTCAATTCCGAAACAGCTAAACACTTGATTTATCTCAAAATAGTTTCAAGGTTAGGTTAGACCGGTTAAAGTGGTAGGGAGATGGGTAGATTTCTGTTATGAGTCGCTTTAGACGCCGGCGAGCCACACATAGACAATACTGAGTTTTCAAATAAGTCTGCTCCAGAGTTTTATTTTCGTATTTCTATACGAGAAATATGAGGGAGGGAGCAATGAATATGATGGGAGTAACGTTACAAGTCAGTATAGAAGTTATCTAATAGAAAGGATTCACAATAGAACCAATGGGGTGTCCGACACTTCCCTTCCCTAATCTCTCTAATAGAACCTTTGGGTCAGTGACCAGTGCTCGTTACAACTCAATATCGTAGTGAACTAGTAGACCCCGTAGGTCGCGCATGGATCCCATAGAGTTGGTGAAGAAGTGAATTGATAGTGAATCGAGTACCGTTAGGTTAGGTTAGGTTATGGTGGCTGCCTCTGTAAGAGACACACTCGGAGGCCTATTGTGAGGCCCATTGTGATACCACATATTTCACCCGTTTTTGACAACACACATTTCAAACGGATGACGGAAGGGGGGGGGGGGAGGGATCAACAGTTTAACGTCTAATCCGAACGGCAGTCTGAGTACCGTTGCGAGACGATAAAATGGTAATCAATAAGAATCAGGGGCGGATTCAAAATAATATTTGGGGGGCGGGGGTTTCAAAAAGTAATTCTTTAGTATTCATAAATATTTATGTATATGCCTTTTAATTTATATGTAGTTTTAAAGTCGACACTAATATTTCTGGGGGGTTTGAACCCCAAAAACCACGCCCTCAATCCACCACTAATAAGAATGTAGTCGCTTTTAGCTAACTTGGGCAGGGAGTTGATGTCGTATTTGGTTCCGGTGTCAACTTGGAACAATACACGGCATTAATTTTACAAACAGCACAGAAGCACACGTACCATAGATTCTCTGACGACCATAGATTCTCTGAAGACCATCGCATCTCTGAGGCCAAACCCGGCACATTTCCTGCACCCATCCACAGGTGGTTAGGTTATGTGCATTATCTGCGCATTGGTATGTCCATTCTATGCCAAGCAGTATCCGTAATGGATTTGCAATCAATTCAAGGATCCAACTATCATTAACACTCGCAGCAAGTGGACCCCATCAATGTTTTTGAATCTGTGCAAAGTCATTCAAAATATTCACCGATCCTAATCTTTCCATTCCTTATAGTGTTCTTTCTTTTGAGCCGCCGACCACCACTCAAAGCGTTGGTGTTCGTTCATTGAACCGGTGTGCTTGTAGCCGATTTCGAAACGAGGGGTTTTGGGGGCAAACCCAACTGACGCTCCGCTACGGCCCACGGGGTGCTGTCGTGTTGGCATTTGGCGCATTCGAATGCTATTGCTGTGTGTGTGTTCCAGTTATTGCTGTCGCTATTTGGTATATGTGAAACATTTGCCATTGTTGTTGTTGCTCTACATCAGTTTTAGTTGTTGCTTTATGTGTATGTGTGGGTGTGTGCTGTCCAGCAGTGCTGCACTCTGACAGTTGCCATAGCACTATTTTGTTGTTCTTTCCCTTTACCAACTTAAGAAAACTGACAATCACACCAGGTTTTATGAACTCCCCCCCATTCATCGCCCGATTGGCGGATGGCTGTGGGTTGTTATGTGTGCATGTGTGTGTGTGTGGAACACTTTTGCTGTGTACGCTTTGCGGCATTTGATGCTTGTAAAAATATGCTGAATTTATAATGACAATATTTACTGGGTCTGCGCAGCCAATTCGCTGACAACTACAACACGGCACCAGGACATGTTTTGCCGGCACCCAGTATTGCTGCAAAATCTACTCAATTGTGCACGCCGACTTAATTTCAACCACACAATGTCGCATTTTAATTAAATTCAATTTTTATTATCATTGCCATGCGGGAGCGGCCACGACTGCGGATGCGAATGCCTGACGCAAGCGGAAGCCAACGCCAGGAGGCAGTCCACACGAAGTAGGGGCGTTCTGTGCTGCGCTCCTGTTGTACATATTTATGGAAATTAGCAAATTGTATATGTACGAACGGTTGTCGTTCGAGCTATCAGATGAAAAAACAACAATCAACTAACGCGTGTCAGAGCTAAAGACGAAAGTGTTCTTTGCTTGAGAAATTGTGGCTTGAAAGCGAAAATGAAGTGCAGCTTTGGCAGTAACCACGAGAGTTGCCACCTTACCGGGAAGATAATCTATTAACTCATTAAATGCAGACTGTTGCACATATGTGTCTGCTTGCGACATGCTTCGATTGTCCTTCTCAGTGGGACTTGACACTTAAATGGCCCCTGACTTATGCAGTCGTTTCATTTATTTTACTTTATTTTCTCTACAAGCAAACACAGTAAATTTTCACTTCAGAGAAAATACAATAACCAAGCAAAATTTCAATAATTTGTTTATTCACACAATATTTACGTTCAAATTTAATATATTTAACTTTCGCTCTGATTTGTCTAAAGTTCAAAGCTATTTCGGTATAATTTCTATTGTTGATTTTGTCCATGCATAATGTAGACAATGTTGTGTTTGCTGGTGCTTACTTTACAGAACGAAATTGACACGTCAAACAATGCCTCACATTAACCCGAATGCGGTAGGGTCTGATTTGTTTTGGGTGAATTAGTCTCGGACTCTCTCACAGTTGATTTTTAATTCTGACCAACACTCAGAGAATGCCCTGTGGATGTGTGCACATTGTGTTGATTCTTAATGGAGAGGTGGGATAAAATGAGGACTGTAAATTGGAGCAGGAACATGTGGGCAACCCGCTTGAATTTATTGAATTTGTAACTGCCTGAACAGAATGTCGTAGCTGTGGCTGTGATAGAACCTATTAAAAGTTGAAATGTATTAATTTTGCTGTGGCAAAGATTGAATTAATGTTGGAAAATGGACAATAAAAACAACAGAAATTCTTTGCAATTCGTGAAATTTTCATATGTTGTAGAATTTTTTTTACAAATGAAAATCAAGCTATAAGAATTTTTGTTATTTACTTGCTACAATATTGTGTTTACAACTTTCAAGTGTGGCAACAAACATCGTGATCAGCTGATGTGGCTGCCACATGGCTTGCGGCTGTGGTATTGCATTCTGTTCAGGCAGTAAAGAAAGTTAAGTCCGTCGCGTAATGGAGCTGCTGTGTCAGTTGTAGGCAGTGGCGGATTTAGGGGGTTGGGGTTGAAACCCCCCGAAATATTAGGGTCGACTTTAAAACTACATACAAATTAAAAGGCATTTTATGAATAGTAAAGAATTACTTTTTGAAATCCCCCAAATATTTTTCTGAATCCGCCTCTGGTTGTAGGTATGTGTGTGTGTGCCTAAATGAATCTGATGGAATCTCTGATGCATTGCGCAATAAACAAAGTGAAAGCAAGTTTGCTTCAGCACATTCAAACTTCAAAATTTCACTAAGCGCATCGACAACAGCCAAAGTCTGAGAAAACGCAAACAAGGTCATAAAAGCTTATGGCATTTGAAAATAAGAATTTAATGACAGACACATTAATGTCACTAAAGCTTTATTTATGCTATGCTCTAATAAAGTGAAGAGAATCACACCTCAACTTTGTCACTTCTGACTTCCATCTTCTACCTAAAACTTGTTTTGATCCATAAATGGTTGTTAATCACTTTTTTCTCTTCTCAAAACTGACATACTTAAAGAAAAACCTAGCCAGCCCCCTTAAATCTTTTCTCCACCCATTCACTTTTAAAGTTCAAATGCTCAGTTTTCCCCATAAAAATATAATTAAATTTGAGTTGAATTAATTTTCATGTTAAACCGTTTTCTTAGTTTCAACTCTTACCTGCTGTTGCATTTTCTCCTGTTCCTCCTTCTTCTGTTCGGGATCCATAAAGTACAGCTCCTCCGTGGAGCTGCGCAATTCCAGGGCGCCCTCTTCGCGAAAGCCCAGACCGATTGATTCCTGTAGGGTGCCAGTGCCAACCTTGATTTCATTATTATTTTCGATTTATAATCGTTTCAGAAACCCAAAGGACATCAATTTCGAAACCAATGTACAATTTAAAATTAACAAAAAAATAAATACGTAACACGAAACACAAAGGATTTTTTTGTATGATTTCAGTAGTGTTTAATTTTTCCAATAATTTTTGGTGTTGTATTAAAACAGCAAATGAGATAAATGTAAATAATTCCAATTTTTGCAAAAACAAATATGTAAAACAACCGAAACATGGAGAGAGATAGTAAAAAAGGGGAAGAAAAGAGAAAGCAAAGAAAAATTTACTTCTTATGTGTTATTTAGTGGAAATTATATGGTGCCACAACTACAATACTACACATCATATTTACATACATACATATAATATATATTATACATACACACGTGCACATATTACATCATATATATATAAAATGTATTACAATAACAATTATCGAATATTATTGACAGCTACTAAATGAAGGGCGGATAAGGTCACGAACACACGAGGCAGACAACGACTATTAGAAAACTTTAGTATTTACTTAGATTAGTTCTAACTGGCCGGCTCGTCGAAAAGGCATAGAGCTACATAGGCCCTAGGTGTTGGGACAAATAGAGGTCCGAATGAAACACTGAGTGTTGTGATCAGTGGGGATAGGAACGGACATACAAGGCAAAGTCTCTGAATGCGTTCAACTTGGCGCCAAAACGATGCTTGTTCAATCCAAGTAGACACATAGCCTCCTCGTGGTCCTCCTGGATAACATTCGGTACCCGTTGGATAGTGAACCAATGTGTGTAGCGTTTCAAATCCCCAGGACACTAAAATTGGGTTGTGCGGCAAAGTCAAAAGAGCCTCGAAATGACTTCACTATGTTGACGACTACAGCAACCGATTTAAACTTCGAAGAACACACCTATTTTTTGAATTATCGGAAACATTCTAAGTCAATTAGACCCTGTTCACTTTTAATCGCCTACAATTCCTATTCAACCATTGAACCGTTAGAATAAAAAAATTGTATTGTGTACTTTGAATATTGTTCTAACAATTTATAAATTTAATAGAAAGCTCGGAAGTTTGCAACATACCATGGTGAAAGTATAGATCGTCGACATAAGGATGAGTTGTGAACCATTAAGTGCAGCAACCTACTCAAGTGGACGAAAGACGGATCTCTGGACGTATAATATATACTTTGCGTATAGGGAGAAAGGGCTCCAAGAGCCTGTTTGGGCGAATACCTCACCGAGGAGTTTTTTTGTAATTATGTATCTGATATGCATTACCGGTGCTACACTTGACCTATAGAGTCCACTGAGAAGACTGGTATAAGAACTTACAGCTGATACCAATAAATATGACTGATGCTTACTTGTTCTAGAGAGTTGGTGAACACAATCAAAAAAACTAGATTGAGGATTTGAATATATACATTTTGAATATATACATTTCTTTTAGAGAATCGTTTTTATTTGTGGTGCTCACCGGTTTGTCCGTCTTCAGTTTCTTCAGGTCATTAGAATGGATGTTGGATACTCTAGTTTTCAACAGTTGGGTAATCTACTTTGTAGGATTCAATTACTCTAGTTTTAGCTAAACAGTACTCCCATAGTTTAGTATCTCTCAATAACACTTTTAAAAACAAAACCATTTGATTTCCAATTTTCGGTTCAGCAGACTCTTCATTGTCCCGCATGCTCCTAAAACTTATATAAAATTTTTTATCAGCCATGTGAAGCAAGTTCTACCAAAAATCCAGCTTTCTTGAGAGTGTTCGTCAGAATTGACAGATACGAACTTCGTTCCATGTGGCCGCGGCCTAACACGAATTCAACGCATATTCAGCACATAACAGCGTCTATAGCTGACGTTATTGGAAATAATAAGCAAATGACATGCATTTCACTTAATTAGGACATTTGTTTCATACTCTGAACTACCGTCGGCTATTGAGGGAATAGTTTAACCTTCGTTTAATGTGAGGCTAGAAATACGTTAGCCAGAAAAAGCCACTTGAACATTGCTCCGAAATTGCAAGCCTTTTCATTAACCATCACTTCAACTGGTCGTCGGTAGCAGCAAAACTTGCATTTAATTGAAACTTTCAGCTCGCCAACTTTGCTGTCGGCCACTCAAGTGGGTCAGGCGCTGCCAACTTGGGCAACGCTATGCATCCGATTGCCAGTTGCCGCAGTGGAAATTCAAAGTTTACTTTTTGCCGCTGCAGCTGCCACTGTTTGGGTTCAATTTGTTGCTGTGGTTATTGCTATTAATTTCGTGCGCCACTCTCCTATGGCACTGCACAAACTTCTGCAACAGGCAACTAAAAACTTGCACGCGCCGCACGCCACACACTTTTCGCATTGCCACCAACTCGGACGCCCACCCAGCGTATACAGTTACTCGCCCCTGTGCGGTGCATGTGCTTCATTAATGCAGCTGCAACAACAACAAACCGACGAACGAACGCAGTAACAAGTTGTTGCAAGTGTGCAACAACAATCAATTTCTTCTTCGAGTACAGGCAGCGTTGGCCATCGAAAGCGGTTCGCTGACAGCGGAACGAAGACGTTTTCCTTTCGCTTTTGCTCTTCCTTGTGTCCATCACGAAGCACATTGTCAGAGTATTACTTTGTTTTTGTAAACTTTGTTATTCTGTTTTTGTTTAATGCAGTTGGTGAGTTAAGGTTAAAGTGGGTCAAATTAAACGTGGCATAAAATAATTCAATTCCCCATGGAGACAAGAACCAGCTGAACTAAACGCTGTAAAACACTCAGATGCCCAAATATGAACATTTTTATATATGGCTTCGAATAGTGCACTATAACGAAACAGCTCGGGCCCACTTTCAATGCCAGGTGCACTAA
Organism: Melieria picta; assembly: GCA_964056695.1. Classification (NCBI taxonomy): domain Eukaryota; kingdom Metazoa; phylum Arthropoda; class Insecta; order Diptera; family Ulidiidae; genus Melieria; species Melieria picta. The sequence goes on from OZ057398.1 coordinate 49,136,656, forward strand.
AACGCTCGCTTAGCAGGCAACACATCAGCATGGACGTCGCAATTTTGACAGGACATTATCTATTCAGACTTCATGCCAACAAATAAGGTCTTGACAATAGGAACTGTTGCCGCAGTTGCCAAAATAAAGAGGAGCATGAGACTGTAAGCCACTTTCTTTGCCACTGCCCGGCTCTCTCTAGACGAAGATGGAAATCAGTAGGCTCTCCCTTCTTCGACAATTTAAATAACCTTAGTTCAGTCAACATCAAGAACTTGCTAGGGTTCCGACTTGCTGTAAGACAGATCACTTTCTTCTTGTGGTACCAAAACGGACCCATTTCGTGCCCTAAAAGTGTCTTTCGTCAAGTTCTATGCCCAGACAGCCACCTTAACTTAACCTAACCTAAAATACATCACAGTTATCTAAGCTACAGGACGTTCGATGATTTGGATATCACCAGATTCGCCTGATTTCGACCATTACCGAACACAGCACGACACACCGAGTGAACTAGCTGCGGAATCGACACGCGGTCTGACTTATCTAAACTAACGCTTGGTGATCTATCTGGCAACGTTGGCATACAGGTGGCAAAGTTAATACATATATACTCAGTAGAAGTAAGCCGTGGAGTCCACCTCGTTTTACTTTTAACTTAAACCTGGATTTTAATTGAATTTCTATGAAAATAAACATAATCCTACATACATATAACTGTTTGTCCTCCCCAACTGATTCATAACCAAACCTAAACCCCTGAAACTTACTACAATCATGAAATTTAAACAGTAGCTCAACTACGTAGATATTTTTGTAACCCAGGCTTTGGGTTGAGAAAGTGAGAGGAAATCGTCATATTTGCTAAAAAATACTCTTCGAATTGAATTAAGCTCGCTTGATTTCAGCTTTCAGTACATTGAAATTCTAAGCAAACAATTCTGCATACATAGTTTGAATGTCGAATTGCCTGCAGCATCAGCTGCTGCCGTTGTTGTTGCTGTTGCTGTTGCGCTGCTGGCACACTTTCACATTGAACTCGTTAGCCCATAAAAGTCGAGAGATGTCAACGTCAAATGCGAACCGTGCAAAGGAAATGTAAATATCACACGAACGCAAACGAACTGCATTACCAACAACAACAACAAACAAATAGTTGCGCATAAAAAAGCTGGTGCTGGTGTGCGGGCATGTGAAAGTTGTTGCAGGAGAAATGCCAAAGGAAAACTTAATAATGTCAGTTAAATATGAATATGAGCACTAAAGTGACAATAAACAATGCACATCTACGCCAACAACTCCTTAGCAGCCACCGTCACCGCCACTGTCCGCGCTCGCCGCTGCACTTGCTGCCGCCGCTGGCTGCCACAATTGCAGCAGCGCTTTGGCCATCAACGCGTTAGTGCCACACTCATGCACACATACACACACACACACACACATACACACACACACACACATACTGACACAAATACAACAAGGGCACGCGCAGCAGCTGACTGTTGAACGACGATGGCAGTGCAACCCCGGTTGCAGCCCCAGCCCCGTTTTTTGTCATCACCTGCTCGAAGACATTTTCCGGACTGCTGTCGCGGCTGTCCTCTTCGTGGTGCGACGACGACGACGCTCGACTCAGTTCGATGCGCGGCGTTGAGGGCGTGGTGAGCATGGTGGCGCCCCTGTACGCGCCCACCTGCTGCTGCAGCAACTGCTGTTCGCCGCTGCCACTGCTGACCAGTGTAGTTGTTGCTTTCAGTGGAGGCGCCCGTTTAGTGTTGCCATCGCAGTGTGATTTCGTGTTGGCGCTAATGTTACCGATGCTCTCCGTCGCCGAGACTGATATGCTGGGCTGCTGCTGTTGTTGTTGTTGCTGTTGTTGTTGCTGCTGCTGCAGCTGATGTATTAATTGTTGCTGAATGCTAGTCGTTGTTGTTGCTGCTGTTGCTATTGTAGTTGTTACAGTTGTTTTTGTATAGCACTCACGAGACTCCATCTGTAAATTAATACAAAAAATGTATCAGTTGAAATTTCTTGGAAGTTTCATTAGTTATGAAAATTAAAAACATGAAAATTAATGGAAAATATCTTCAACTCGAAATCTTAATTTTGCTGGCAGCGGTCTTGGGATATAAGATTCAAACCTCGATTGTCCCGTCTGGTTAGGTTAGGTTAGGTTTTAAGTTAGGTTAGGTAAGGTTAAGTTAAGGTGGCTGTCTGGGCATGGGACTTGTCGGAAAACACACTTAGGCCGCGAACTGGGCCCATTGTGCTCGACACGTTGAGGGTCTGTCTTATTGCAAATCGAGAAGCCTATTCAAGCTATTTTAAATTGTGAATGAACTCAAGCAAGTTTTTGATATTCACTGAACTGAGGTCATTCAAGTTGTCGAAAAAGGAAGAGCCTAGAAATTTCCATGTTCTTCTAGATAAAGCCGGGCAATGGCAGAGAAGGTGACTAATAGTCTCTTCCTCCTCTTCTTCTTATCCCGTTGGTAGGAACCAACGCGTCCTAAAGAATTGATTGAGATAAATTTTTGTTTATGCAAGTAATAAGGGAAAAGTATTTTATCCATAAATTCTTTCTTCAAACCCCTGTCTCTTGACTCCTTCTCTGTGCTTAAAGACTCTCATTAAAAAAATATTAAAATATAATAACAAAAAATAATAACCAATCTTTAGTGTTCCAGGATAGTTAATGCTTCTGGTTGATTGAATCCCGAATAATCGCGCTTGAACTTCAGTTCTTACTGAAGTTTTCAATTACAAATATGGATTTGGTCAGACGCCTGGTGCTGTAAATGTGACTAAAATTTTAAAAACCCTCAGCACTCGGACCCCTCAACAACTAAAACATACATTTTCCATTATATTATTTAAAAGTGTTAGCTTGAAGATATCATGCAATATAAAAATGATAGTTCGGCAGGAAATATTAACGTATACATATTTAAAAACGGACAAGATCTGACTGGACTCTGGTGAAAACAAGAGGGTTAAAGAATGTTTGAAGACGAAGAATCGAAAACATTTCTCGATGACGACCCATGACAAACGCATGAAGAACTTGTGGAATGATTTGGAATCAATCACACAACAGTTACCAAATCTCTGGAAGCAATGGAAATGATTCATAAGCAAAGAAATTGAGTGTTGAAATCAAAAGAAGTCAAGCGGTGCTTTTTAACGTGACAACTATTGTTCTAAAAGGAAAACGAAAAGATTGCCAATGCTAGATGATAAGCTAAACAATAACTTAAATAAAGTGGCAAAAATTGTGCTGCTCAAACTCAACGAAGCCAACACCAGAGATCGCCTTCGATTACAATTGAAGCGTCTAAGCGGAGTCGTGGAGATCGTGGAGAGCCTAAAGAGTATTAAAAAAACATTACATACAACCATAAAATCCCCAGTCCCCAAAATCATGGGCCCAGTTTAAACCTTATTCCCCTCTAGCCCTGCTGCGTTTGAGACGAATAGACGAATATTGTAAGAATCACAGCCTCACGTGGCCTCTTTTTTCAAAACTGCTCAGAATCGACTTGGAAACGCTCAAATATATTCCACGGACTTTGTCACTTCTTACTAAAACTGATTTCAATCGATGACACATAAAATTGGACTTTTATTGTTATTATGATGCCACATAATGTTTCGATTCTTTGCTAGCCTCAAAAGATGAATCTTTTTTCCCAATGTGAAGCTTGCATGGTATCAGAGAGATGGCAAAAATAGTGGCCAGCAATGTGCAATACTTACTTATGAAAAGTTTTTAGTTTTCAGTTAGTTTTCATTTTTTAACAAAGCATTCATATGGACCAAAAAAACAACATAGAATCAATTGAATTTTTTAGCAAACTGGAGTTAGTTAGTTATGTAATTGCATAAAATTCAGTTCCACCTACTGCAGAGAATGTCCACAGCTTAGAACGATAGTAATTGCACAGTGTTGCCAGATACCTGAAATTATCTTCTCCTTAAACTTAAAAAGAAGCTGAAATTCTTCCCAAAAATTTAAAAAATCTCCCAAACATTTTTTAAAATAATTTTTGGTTTTATAAACTAATGAATTAAACTTCTTCTTCTTCTTAAAAAAAAGCTTAAATATCCTCCCAACAATTTAAAAAACTCTCTTTAAATTTTTTTTATAAATTTGTTCTTTATAAACTAAGGAATTGAACTTCTCATATTTAGTTTTTTTTTAATTGCAATCTTTTTATTCATTCACGTTCAGCTTAACAAAACACAAGCAAAACATATAAAAAATTAGATAGGTATGAAATTCGCTTTCGTAAACTTCCTTCATTCATTGTATAAATTATACACTTTGAAGCATAAAATTTAATTAAACTAAATTAGCACTTTAGCTTTCAATATTCAAGGCTTCAGTGCCTCTAATGATGTCAAATGTAACACCATCAAAATCTCCTAAACTTTCGTCTAAAACATTCTTCCTTCTTAAAAGGCTCCTAAAAGGCCAAGAACCTCCTAAATCTAGGAGGAAATCTCCTGATCTGGCAACACTGTAATTGCAATGTATTCAAACACAGAATGTTTTTTGGAGTGATTGTACTTTAAACAGTGATCAATTGTTGCCAATATTAGGCAACCATTTTGTTCATTATACATAATTTAAATTTTTTATACAATTTCATCATTAAAAGACTCACGCTTCAAAATTCCGTGCCTTTTCAAATGTTCAGAGCCGGAATTTAAATTGCAAAAAGAAAAGTTCAAATCTATTCATGTTTCCATAAACAATTCACAACGAAAATTAACTTAACAAAAATAATTTTTAAAAATCATTTAAAAAAACAAACGCTCGTAACACAAAGAGGTACTGATTGTAGAGAAATGTTTGACGTATGTATCTTTAGAGCAATAAACAAAATTCACTGATTTATAAAAGAAATACCTACTAAGATATTTTTTGAAACCCAGAGAAATTATAGCCAAACCCAGACCCCAGAGAAACGTCTACAGTTTTCTGAATCTAAATTTTCTGAAATTAACTATCTGGCAAGCCTAAGGAATTCTCGCGCCCTTAACCGTAGAACTGTCTTTGAGTGCTGAGCTCCCCTGGCTAACTTCATTGGCCAATAAAAATTATAAACGTTCATTATTTTCTACAAATAGTAACTTATTGTAACAAATATTTATTCAAAATAAATGCTAGTACGAAGCATTTAGAATAATAAAATACTCTGACTTGTGCAGCTCATCAAAAAATGATAATGAAGTTGAACATCACCCAATACTTATTTCTATTAAATGCTTTTCTGCTGAATTCTCTCGTTCAGTCCAGTCCACGATTAAGCAAACTAAACAACAACAGTTTAGTTTCCACATTTCATTGGCCTCAATTTTTCTTGTAAATCGAAAGCATTTGTCTGTTTAGTTTTTGCAAACAAAAATTATTTCTAAAAATAACAACAACACATATCAGCCAAATCCGCCATGACCAATAAAATCGCTTCCTACGATGAATTATTAAGCCAAACAACATCAATTATCCTGCTAAGGATAATAATCGACGCTAAACGAATGGCCACAGATCGAACGTCAGTTGGCACTGTCCGCGATTTGAGCGCAGCTAGTGCGTGCGGGCGCCCATCAAACCGGCCAAAGTGTGCCAAATCGGTGGCAGAACTAACGGCGCGTCGTGCCGTGCCGTGCCCCGATAAAATCCAAGCGGGGCGGGCGTTCAATGGGCGCGTAATGCCGTTAAACGCCGCTCCACATTGCCATGTGGGCGCACATGCGAGCATAACAAAAGGGAAAAAAATGAGAAACGCCAAAAGAAGTCGTTAACGAGTGCGCTGCGACCCGCGCGAGGAGCACACAAACACACATATACTTTTATATATATATATATATTATATATATATATGTATATACGTACATATGTATAGATATGTTTATATGTATGTACACATTATGCATAAATCCAACAGCAGCAATTTGCTGAGTGCGTCTCCATGCGCGTTGTGCTTGTGTGTGTATGGGTTAGTGCACACACCACACACACACACACACACTCACATGCACGAAAAGCATTAAAACCTTGAGGATATTCTCAGTGCACGCCTTGCAGGGTTTGATGTGCTCTGGCATGGCGCCTCGAATTATGCTCTAAAATAATTTAATTGTTTTCTGACGCAGCGAACGTCGACAGGCGAATTAGCGCTCACAACAACACACATTAAAAGTCCAAATATAATCGCCATCAAAGGCGCTAACCGCGTGACGGCGTGACGACCTGGCCGCATCGAAATGGGCCGCACCGCACCGGGCCGGGCCGGGCCGGGTCGAACGCGTGCCAAACTACAAAAACACTTGCCGAGCCCATTGCAAAAGTGCCCGCACGGTTTTCTCGATTCTTTGTCAAATTGGAACAAGCAGCCGCACACAGAACCAACGAACAAAAATCGAATCGAAGGCATTCACAATTTGTGGGTACACAAAAAATTATTTTCATGCCACATTTGAGGCACTCGAGTGCAATTACCGTACAACTTGAGGCGCCTTCTACTGGCCGCTGGCTGTTTGGCGTTGCACAAAACTGCTGAGGAAATTCAATAAATTCGCTGCTGTGGTTAATTTAGCTGGATTTGGCCGTTTTCCGTTTGCCGATGGGTGCACATTTCGGCCAAATATGCACAACGAGCTCAAATTGTAGCGCGCCGGGGGCGGCGGCGGTCGAACGTACACGGTCGCTGGTGCAGAAAGCGCACTGTGTGTGCCCCACGACGGCGACGGCGACTACGGCGACGACAACGATTCCGTGTGTATTCACGCACGCACCAAGCACCAACTGTCAGCCACTGTCAAACGACACTGACTCCGACTCTGACTCGGTCAGGCAGCAGCTGCGCCGCGACACGTGAGCTTTTCAGGACACTTTTCCTCGAATTGCTGGTGCATGGATTTGTGGTGGCCGTGCATGCGGCTGCGAAGCTTGAAAGCTGACAGCTGTCACAGTGTGCGCCAACTGTCAAACGGTTTTCGGCAGCTTTCAAGCAAGCTGCAGCGCTCGAGAGCGGCACGCAGCTGTCAGTTGAAGTTGAAAGCTTCAAAAGCGAAAGCTGCATAAAGCTTTGAACATTTTTTAAGTTGTTTACATTTTTTGCTGCGACCCCTTTGCACCTCTCCTGAAGTGGCACATGTGCAGCGTCTGTGTCCTTTTCGCCTTGGCGCATGGCTCGTATGCGAATTGACAGCCGCAGGCACGTGACTCGGCCGTAGTGAGGAGCCCGGCGACAGCGCGTAGTTTGACGCTCGACTGCGCGCGGCCTGGCTTCGCTTCAAGTGCCCTCTGGCTTGTTTACATATGGCGCAAATTAAAAGGCAGTCATTTCGTAATTTAAATTTCCCTCGACCTGACACAGACACTGGCGACGACGCGCTGATGTCAAGTTTTGAAGGCCATAAACAAACGCAGCTCAAGCGCGCACAAGTAAACACTGGCAAATACATAAGTACCAGCCAACTATTTGGGGAGAGCGAAATATATTTAGACACATTTACATGCATATAGATGTGTGATTTGGTTAATACGAAATTCGAATTTAATTGATTTTTAATGAAAAATTTAATGGTTTAACAAAGCGGCAGCAATTCGCTCGAAGCGAGCAAAGAAAAAAAGCAACTTTTGCTCAGCTAATTTTGGAAAACTTGTAGGTAGAAAATTTTACTCTTTGCAGCTAAGGAAATAATTAGAATATTTTTAAATTGTATATACCTGAATTCTCAAAAGTTATAATGAACTTTCAAAAAGTCGATACCTTAATACTTTTTTAACTTTTTTAACTGTGTAAAACAACTTTTGGTTGAGTTAAATTCTCATAATTTATTTTTCTCAACCTTAAAACGCCGACAAACCCCTCGATGCCCACTCACCTCTTTGCCTTTGCGATGAATATCCTTGGCAACTAGTGCGACCGAAGCAGCCGTTGAACTCTGCGCCACTTTGTTGCCCGCTTGTGTTGCTGTCGCTGTTATTGTTGCTGTTGCAGTTACAGTTGTTGCTGTCGATGGACTGTCCTCGAATGACTTCTCGAACGAGGCAATTGGAGCGGCTCCAAGTCGCTTCTGTTTGCGCAGATCCATAGCCTTTATTGCTCTTGTCGCCGTTGTCGTTTGCTCTTCTTATATTTGTTGTTATTATTGCTTGTCGCGCAATAGTTTGCTGCGCACAAGTTCACAGCGATAATTTAGAACATTGTCGCCATAAATTTGACATTATTAGTTGGTACAACTCGCTGAGGACACGAAACAACGAGAGAGACCAAAAAACAAAGTTATGAGACATTTGGCAGCTCGTATGTGCGCGTCAAAGCTGCCGAATGTCCCATGGCGTTGGCTACTTGGGTGCTGTTCTGTTGGTCTGTTCGCTGCGAATCGCATTTGAGGCACAAAAGTCATTTGAGTTTTACAGCTTTGCGTTTTCTATTCGTTGTTTAATTTTATGTTTTACTTATTTCAGTTGTAATTCTGAGCACTCATTTAGAGGGGTTTTCATTTATTTTGTTGGCTCATAAGAATTGCGTGACTGAATTCTCCAAAAATTATCATTCAGCGCTATTCAGCACAATTCAACACTTTACTGGTAGTGGTTATATAGTGTATCAAGATTATTTTTTGGGGTAATAGATTGTTTTTTACTAAATTTTGAAGAAATAAACATTTTCAGCTGAATTCAGCAGTGACGAGTAAAGTGTTCTGCACAATTTTGCAATTGCAATTAATTATTTAATAAGATTTTCTGTTCATTTTATTGGCATATATGAGTTGTTGAATTTAATAGCTGAATAGCAAAAATACAACCTATTCAGCACAATTCAGCACTTTATTGAAAGTTGTTATATAGTGTATCAAGATATTTTTGTTTGTGGTAATAGATTGTTTTTTACTTAATTCTAAAAAAAAAAATATTTTCTGCTGAATTCAGCAGTAGTGAGTTAAGTGTTCTGCACAATTTTGCAGTTTGTTTTTATTTATTTACTACGACTTTCTGTTCATTTCATTGACATGTATGAGTTGTTGAATTTAATAGCTGAATTGCAAAAATACAACGTATTCAGCGCAATTCAGCACTTTATTGAAAGTTGTTATATAGTGTATCAAGATTATTTTTTGGGGTAATAGATTGTTTTTTACTAATTTTTGAAGAAACATACATTTTCAGATGAATTCAGCAGTTGTGAGTTAAGTATTCAGCACAATTTTGTAATAAGATTTTCTGTACATTTCATTGACACGTATGAGTTTTTGAATTTTATTTATTTATTTATTATTTATTTATTATTTATTTATTTATTTATTTATTTATTTATTTATTTATTTATTTATTTATTTATTTATTTATTTATTTATTTATTTATTTATTTATTTATTTATTTATTTATTTATTTATTTATTTATTTATTTATTTATTTATTTATTTATTTATTTATTTATTTATTTATTTATTTATTTATTTATTTATTTATTTATTTATTTATTTATGTATTTATTTATTCATTCATTTTCAAACTAAACTGAAAGAAAAGAAGAGTTTTGAGCTAAATTCAGGTTTTTTAGTATTAAGTCCTTTGCACCATTTTCCACATTTATTCATTAATTAAGTGGGGCTTTCTTTTTATTTCGTTTTCTTGTAAGATTTTTTTCATCTTGTAGCTAATTTCTAAAAAAATCTTGCGTTACTCACAACTTTGTTAGTTGCATTAAAGTCTTTAGATTTATTTTTGAAGTTCACTGTATACCATTAAATAATTAAAATTTATTTCTAACATCGTCTTCATGTTTAAAACTCCACAATTGTCGATATTCTTCAAAATATTCAGCGTCATTTTTAGTACTTTATATGCAAATATTCAGTCAACGATTCAATCATTTCATTTCCACTACCAAACTGCCCCCACAGTTCATCTTATCGGACATCAGCGCGTATACGTAACAAAATTAAAATTCCATTCAGCTTTGTTCTACGTAATGTCGTCACTGCTGATTCTCGGCAATGCATTGAAATTGCTTTATTTACACTGCAAACTTCAAGTCATGCAGATGTTTGCATGCGAGCGTACTTCACCTCGCCGCTAACCTGGCGCCCTCTCACCTCAACTATTTTTAGGTTCCCAAAAAACGCAAACCTGTGGCTGTAAGCGAGTTGCCCGCCGCCCAGTTGAGTGAAGCAGTGAGAGGGCAGAAACAGTGGTTGTGGCTTTTGTGGCAGCGACGTTGTTTGCGGTGCAAAACAAATGCCCTTGAGTGCAATAAACCAGAGGTTATTACCACCGGCTAGACGAGCGGCGCACAAAAACCGCCGCCAACACGAAAGGACGTCGTCAGCCGAATGACAAATAGTTGGCCGGAAGATTGTTGATAAGCAAGGAGCCGCTTTAAGGTGTCTGCATGTAGGTGCCAGCAGCGTTTCAATATATAATTTTTTGTAATAATTTTGTACCTCTATACTGCAGCAGTGAGCTGACAAACGTGTTTCAATTGATAAAAATGTTGACTGCAATTCGTGGCAGACACCTTTCGGCCACAACGACAAAGTAAATGCTGAAAATTTTCGCCATGCTTCCATTAAACCATCAAGTGCCAACCATCTATTACAGTCCGCCATCTGGCATTAAAGTCAAATATTGTCTGCCGACCTGTCAGACGTGCGAAAAATAATTGCTGCCAACCGTAAGGAAAAGCTTTTCCAATCGCTGCCAGCAGTGTCAACACACGGCACCCGCCGGTCGCGGAAAAATAAACCGGAAAATCGCAAGCGTAAAAATACAGCAACGAAAAGGCAGCAATGAAAAAAAACCTGCAGAAACACACTGCAGCGACAACGTCTACCATACAGCCAAAGCAATAAAGTTGATCGTAAGCACGTAGAAGTAAAGCAATTTTGCCAAAAGCGACTGGGCGAACAAACTTTGTAAACGCTCGTAGCCACTGAAGACATTAACTAGTTGGTTTTTATTCATTGCCTTTTTAAGTTATTTTACTTTTTTCTAAGCATTTAAAAAGACTTTGCTTGACCCAACTGAGGGTCGTTTTTCTTGCTTCATGAATTGTGACGGGACACTGGCCAATAGTTACCTTCACAAAACGATTAAAACTGCTTTCTAATATTTTTTTTTTAAGTTACACGAACAGAGCAAGAAAATGTACACTGCTGAACTTTCTTTATCTCTCAAAATTTATATATGTTCCAAGCTTACTGTCGTAAGGCCCAAAGTGGGAAGAATGGTTTTAAAATATCCAAGAGGAATTGCAGGAGGATTCAGCTACTTGCGAGTAGCAGAATGGTAATTACTGTTCTAGGAGAAGAGGTACTCACTTGACTCACTACTTGATGAGCAATCTAGGCGATAAGACAGTCTACTTAGTTCTGTGCTTATAAAAAAGAGGTCCGCTTCTATCATAGAAGCTCACTTTGTCCTTAGAACTCCTATGGACAAAATGAGCTTCCCTCGCAGCAGCCACTGCCAGCTACCTACCATGGGTTCTTATGCTTGTAGGTTCTATTTGAGCATCATCCCTATCATGAACTTCTTGACTACTTATTTAGAGGAACCATTCACATATATTTACTTTGTTTAATTTCCATTCAATTTCGTTTCCGTTCCGTTTTATTTTTTGTTTAATTAAACTTTTTAAGAGGTCTTAATACTCGTGTGAGCTCATCTTAATCAATGATATTCGGTGAAAATCTTTAGCCAATAATCCACTGACAGTGGTTAATAAATCGATACATTCAGATACTGCCAATTAACACATTAAGTTTTCTACATAACCTCAAAATCATTAAAGAAATTAGTTGTAGTGTGCCAAATTGTGCAACCACAAAACCCCAAACACGCTCACATACATACTGTAACGATAAGACAGTTTGTCGCTGTGCAAAGCAACCCTGTCGCTACGCGCCGTGCTATAATTCAATCTGGCAACGACGGCCGCGACAATGATGGCAACTTTAGTCCAATCTGGCAATGATGGTCGCGATCATCATGGAAACCTTTAGTCCACTCCGGAATGTGCGAGAACGATCTGCGCGATGGCCGGACAGGTATAAAAGACAGCCGGGTGCGGCGCAGCGTGTCAGTCTGATTTTGACTAGTGAAGGTGCCACACGGAGTAATTGAGCGAATAATTAAGTGTAAAGACAGTAAAGTGTAAACCTGTGAAATAAAGTGATTGTTGGTTTATTTTATTGACTGCGGTTGAGGAACTAAGTGTGTTTTATTTTCAAATTACGCAATCCAGAGATACGTATTAGCCCACTAAAACTCATATTCGTAACATTTGGTGTCAGAAGTGGGATTGTGTTACTGAAAGTAAAAAAAATAAAAATTAATTATAAAACGCAGACATGGTTAGACTGGAGCAACTGAAGGTGGACCAGCTGAAGAAGGAGCTGGCCGCTTGGAATTTGCCGACTGCTGGCGGAAAGGTGGAGTTGCAGCTGCGCTTGCGAGAGGCGTGTGAATCACGAGGCATTGATTGGACTGCGCACGAGTTCGGGACGCAGGAGCTAGATTCGTCGGCCAAAGTGGAGGAATCGCCTGCGGCTGCGCCACCACAAGCATTGGACATGAGCCAGCTAATGGTTGCACTTAAAGGCATGTTCGAGACTTCCAACCGTGAAATGGCAGCCAAAATGGAAAATGAAAATCGCGAAATGTCGACGCAGATGGCAGCGAAAATGGAAACTGCGAATCAAGAGATGGCAGCGAAGCTGGAAACTACGAATCTCGAAATTTCGGCAAAAGTCGAGACTGCAAATCGGGAAATGGCAGAGCGAATGGAAAACAAGCTTCAGGAAAATTCTGCGCGCTGGGAGCAGAAAGTGGAAGAAATCGCCAACCAGCTGAATGTGAAGGTGGAGCACCTGGGAACTCGAGTGGAACATTTGGATAAACGAGTCGACGACCTGGATGATTCCCTGAACAAACGTGTTGGCGATCTTGACGATTCCCTGAACAAACGAGTTGACAGTCTGGAAGATTCGATGAACAGAAAAATGGACGAGCGGCTTAGGGAGGTACAGCCGCGAGAATGGTTGCCGCCGGTTCCGGAAAGTGTTGCCACCCGAGCAGAAGTGCCTACTTATGATGGGACTACGCCGTTCGATACATTCAAGTTACAATTCGACCTGGCTGCTCTGGAAAATCAGTGGACCGATGTAAGGAAAGGTCGGAGATTGGCGCTGGCTCTAAAAGGTGCTGCGGCTGAGGTAATAAAATCAGTTCCAGAATGTTTAAGAAGTGAGTACGAGACCGTCATAAGGGCGTTGGCAGCGAAGTACAGCGACGAGCACAACAGAACGCTGTACTACTGTGAGCTGAAGAACCGCAGGCAAAGAGCCAACGAGGCGCTGCAGACATATGCAGCAGACATTGAGCGGCTCGCACAGTTGTGCTACCCAAAATTCGGCGCTGAGGATCTCGAGAGGATGAAGATCGAGGCGTTTATTGAAGGTCTTCATGATCCGGAAACACGTCGCAGTGCGTTGATGATGGGCAAGCCGACATTTAAGGAGACGGTGACCAGCGCGATGACATATGAGGCGACATGGATCGGGGCCACTCGGTATGCACCTGCAAGGATACGCCAAATCCAGCCAGACAGCGACATTCCGATCCAGGCCATAAGCTCTGAGACACCGGGCAGGCCACGGGTGGTCTCCACTAAAGTTGTTTGCTGGGTATGTGGCAAGCAGGGTCACATATCACGAGACTGCCGCCAACGAAAGAGGCGTTCCCGTTCTCGATCGCAATCGCCTGAAGCGAGGAATGCTGACAATCGAGGCTCAGCCAACAAGCGCAGGGCTGAGGACGAGGAGCCGTTAAACTAAAAAGGGTCAGCCCAAAGGGGCGTGAGCTGATCCCCACAACCTGCTGCCCCACCGTCCTTGTCTCGCAGTTGAAACGACAACCCAGCAGCTTGACGATTGAGGGAAAGATAGATGGAAAGTTGTTCGTGTTGACACTGGATACTGGAGCGTCATATTCGATCATAAAAAGGAAGCTTCTGAAGAACTGGGAACCACTGCATGGCATACAGCTGAGGACTGCGACTGGCGAGCGTGCGCTGGTAAGAGGGAAAGTAACAAAAACAATTGCTATCGGCACCAGCAGCCTGGAGCATGAGTTCATCGTCGCGGATATAATGGACGACGTGATTATCGGCGTGGATTTCATGACTAGGCACGGTTTTACGCTGGACCTGAAAGAAAATGTGCTGAGGTATGCCAATGTTGAATTCCCCCTGCACACCGGCTATGAGCGAAGCGTGGCGGTAAGGAAAGTTGTCTCGTGTCAACTCCGGAGGATACCAGCGAATTCCGAGGCGGTTGTGTGGGCAAAGGTGGACGAGGACGATGGGACAAGTCGGCTGTGGGTCGTAGAAGCACCGAAACAAGGACACGACCACATCATCATCGGACGTACATTAGTGGAACCTAAGAATGGCAGAATACCAGTCAGAATACTGAACCCCCTGAATGCACCCAGATATGTCGGGAAAGATGAGGTAATTGGCGAGTGTAGAGAAGCCGTAGCAGTGGTCAATTGCGAGAGTAGCCCACCCGGAGGAAATAAGAAGAGCGGTTTTAACATGGACGTCATACCGCAGGAGAATCGGTGGAACAGCGAATTGACGGCCAATCAGAAACAGAAGGCGAGGTCACTCCTGCAGCACTATGGGTCAATATTTGCGGCAGAAGCAGGCGGAAGTGCAAAACCGATTCGCCAACCACCAAGACGAGTTCCTCTGGCCAAGAGGGAAGAGGTCACAAATTTGATCGAAAACATGCGGAAAGAAAAGGTCATAGAGCCTTCTTCGGGCCCCTGGTGCTCGCCGGTCGTGCTAGTCAAGAAAAAGGATGGCAGTACCCGGTTTTGTGTGGACTATCGGAAGCTCAATGATGTGACCAAGAAGGACAGTTATCCACTACCGCGGATCGATGACACCCTGGACACGCTGTCAGGCACACAGTGGTTCTCCACGCTCGACTTACGCAGCGGCTATTGGCAGGTAGAGCTTGCAGACAAAGACAAGGAGAAAACGGCTTTCAGTGTTGGCGATGGTTTATGGCAGTTCACCGTCATGCCGTTTGGACTCTGCAACGCCCCAGCAACATTCGAGCGGCTAATGGAACGGGTGCTAAAAGGGCTGCATTGGCGGACGTGTCTGGTGTACCTCGACGACATAATCGTGATGGGTAATAGCTTCGACGACCACCTGGGAAAGCTAAAGGAGGTATTCGAGCGGATACAAAAAGCCGGGCTTAAACTCAACCCAAAGAAGTGCTCGCTGTTCCAAAAAGAGGTCAAGTATCTGGGTCATACGGTTTCCGCCCGCGGAGTACATACGGATGAAGGCAAAATCACGGCGGTGAAGGAGTGGCCCCGGCCACGCAATCTACACGAACTCCGCAGTTTCCTGGGCCTGTGCACATACTACCGCCGATTTGTTCCGGGATTCGCGAACATAGCCAGCAGCTTGCACAAACTGACGAAAAAGAGCCAAGCTTTCGAGTGGAACGAGGAGCAGGAACAGGCTTTTGCACGTCTGAAGGAAAAACTGTGCACTGCTCCAATTCTGGCCTTCCCCGTACCTGGAGAGATGTTTGTGCTGGATACGGATGCGAGCGGGCATAGTATTGGCGGTGTGCTATCACAGATAATAGACGGCCAGGAACAAGTGATAGCGTACTACAGTAGGGTTCTATCGAAACCGGAACGCAACTACTGTGTGACACGGAGAGAACTGCTGGCGGTATTGGACTGCGTAAAACACTTCCACAAATATCTGTATGGACA
This sequence comes from Melieria picta, assembly GCA_964056695.1. Classification (NCBI taxonomy): domain Eukaryota; kingdom Metazoa; phylum Arthropoda; class Insecta; order Diptera; family Ulidiidae; genus Melieria; species Melieria picta. The sequence continues at coordinate 49,152,459 of OZ057398.1, forward strand.
AAGGTTTCGCCTGCGCACAGATCATGCGGCCTTGAGATGGCTCCTGAACTTTAAGGATCCTGAAGGGCAATTGGCGCGGTGGATCGAGCGACTGCAGAGCTACGACTACACGATAGGGCATCGGAAGGGCAGTAGCCATGGCAATGCCGATGCCTTGTCACGCCGTCCGTGCAAAGTCGAATGCAGGGCGTGCTCGCGAGCCGAAAGCAAAGAACAGATAGTGGACGTCCGGTTGGTGAGCGTTATGCCAGAGGAAGAGTGGTCTGCGGAGAGGCTACAAAAGGACCAGCGTGAGGATGCGGATCTTGCAAAAATCGTCGAAGGCAAGGAGCAAGGCGCACGTCCAGACTGGCAGGAGATGGCCGGTGAAAGCCCGATCGCTAAGGCTTACTGGGCACAGTGGAAAAGTCTGCGGCTGAAGGAAGGATGCCTGTACCGCGAATGGGAGAGCGCGGATGGACGGACCAGCAACTCCCTAATGGTAGTGCCGAAATGCAGAATCAACGAGGTCATCCAGGCATACCATAACGACTCCAGTGGAGGGCACCTAGGCATCACCAAAACCGTCGCCAAAATAAAAAGACGATTCTACTGGGTAGGATGTCAGGAGTCTGTAGCCGAGTGGATTAAGAGCTGCGACCGATGTTCAGCAGCGAAAGGGCCAACAAGAAGATCTCGAGGCCGCATGCAGCAGTACAACGTGGGAGCGCCATTCGAGCGGATTGCTATGGACGTCGCCGGCCCATTCCCAACTAGTACTCAAGGCAACAAATATGTGCTTCAGCAAATGGCCCGAAGTGTACCCAATTCCTAACCAGGAGGCCACTACGATCTCGGAAAAGCTGGTAAACAACTGGGTAGCCAGGTTCGGAGTTCCGTTGGAGTTGCACTCAGATCAAGGCCGGAATTTCGAGTCTGCGGTATTCAAGGAAGTGTGTGAGCTGCTGGGGATAAAGAAAACGCGTACCACCCCTTTGCACCCACAGTCCGACGGCATGGTGGAACGCTTTAACCGGACACTGGAGGAATACCTGCGGAAAGTGGTAGGCAGGAATCAAAAGGATTGGGACACGCATATCCCCTTGTTCCTAATGGCGTATAGGTCAGCCCCGCACGACACGACATCACTCACTCCAGCCCGAGCAGTATTCGGCACGGAATTACGGTTACCCGCTGACTTGAAGTTCGGGGTAGTCAGCACGACGGGAGGCGCTAAGACGGACTACGTGGCCAATAAGCGGGCGGAACTGGAGGAGATTCACCAGTTTATAAGGAGCCGCACCAAACTGGTCAGCGATAAGGCGAAAGCCAGATATGATCTACGGGCCAACTCAGCAGGGTTCCAAGAAGGCGATCTGGTAATGCTCTACAACCCGCAGCGGAGGAAAGGTTTGTCTCCGAAACTTCAAGCGTCATGGGAAGGACCTTACGAAGTCGTGACTAGGATAAACGACGTGGTATACAGGATTCAACGTTGCAGCAATAAAGGCGCTAAGCTGAAGGTAGTCCATTTGCAGCGCCTGGTGCCTTATCACAGCGGAACCTCGGCACTTGTTCGGGACGAACAAGTCTAAGTGGTGGGCAGTGTAACGATAAGACAGTTTGTCGCTGTGCAAAGCAACCCTGTCGCTACGCGCCGTGCTATAATTCAATCTGGCAACGACGGCCGCGACAATGATGGCAACTTTAGTCCAATCTGGCAATGATGGTCGCGATCATCATGGAAACCTTTAGTCCACTCCGGAATGTGCGAGAACGATCTGCGCGATGGCCGGACAGGTATAAAAGACAGCCGGGTGCGGCGCAGCGTGTCAGTCTGATTTTGACTAGTGAACGTGCCACACGGAGTAATTGAGCGAATAATTAAGTGTAAAGACAGTAAAGTGTAAACCTGTGAAATAAAGTGATTGTTGGTTTATTTTATTGACTGCGGTTGAGGAACTAAGTGTGTTTTATTTTCAAATTACGCAATCCAGAGATACGCATTAGCCCACTAAAACTCATATTCGTAACAATACATACACCTAACCCTGTCGGACCTTAGACAACTAGTTCCCAAAATTCATTGGTCTTTCAACTGGTTTTTTGTAGTCAATTGGACAACTAGTTGTCCAAGTGACTGTCAGCGGATGCAGAAGTCAGTCAGTTCGCGTCTAATCGTTCACGTTCTGCGTGCGCGTTCATAGGCGAGAAGAGCACATGAAAATGAGAAAAACGAAACAGAGGTGAGAGAAGCAAAAAAAATACTGTTACGGCTGATATTGCGATTGTTCTGCTACAACAACAATGTAGAAATGTTTGCAGTTTTGGAACTTTCTGTTTCTATGACACGAAGTTTGCTCGATTTGCACGTTTTGTCTTGAATGATTTTAGTTAGGATTGTGCGTGGTTGCGTTAAGCAACGAATTGCAGCGGCAGCTTAAAGGTATGTATTAATATATTTATTTATTTATGAAATTATTCTTCAATTTATTTATTTATTTATTAATTGCAGGCGAAGTCCCCCAAACAGTTCCGGCAGAAGTGTGTCAACAAGTCGAAGTTCATCTTGGTTCATCTTTAAATGCACCAACATTTTTTTTTTATTCGCGATAATTTTTTGTTTTTATTTTTAAATATTTTTAACATAAAATAATTATTGAAAAAAATGCACTGTTTTATTTTCCCCATAAAAATCGAGTGGTTAGAAAACTAATCCAGAATAAACTAGTTTGCAAACTAGTCGCTTTACAACTAGTTTGCAAACTAGTTTACTTCGGACTAACCTTGGACTAGTTGCAAATGGATGCAGACGGGGACAATTGACCCTCGCCTAGGACACCGCTATGTTAAAAGGGTGAGTTTGCTACAAGAAAACGAGTCGATTTTGAGGTCATATATGACTGTCAAGCGACCAGTTGAAAAACTAGACTTGGACCAGTCCGATTTCCCACAGGGTAATTTTGAAAATTGCAAACGCAAGTTAATCATCGAACTCTCACTGAACAACACATACCAGCCACATATGTGGACAGCCACAGAGCTTTGTTGTAGCCGCATTGGTTAATTTTATCACTTCGGCAAGGTCGCATGGAAGGTGTACGAAGGCAACATTACGAAATACGAATGTGGCGCATAAAATTAGAAATTCGAACTTTAAAGCGGCGACCTCGCATACTGGCTGAGCTTGAATTGAGGTTAGTTAGATCGATTAGAAGGGTGAGGGTGAAGTAACTTGAATAACAATTTCTGCTTTCGTTTTATAGTCGTACAGCCAGCCAAGAAGAGCACGAAACAGTTGAAAGCAAGCAGCAATAATTAGACCAACTGAAGACCGTAGCGTTGCTTGTAGCTGAAATATTTCAGGTCACATGTTTTCGAACTCAATTCGGCCTAAAAATATGCTTAAGCACTTTGCCTACGTAGCACTGCAATGTTACTGAATAGTTTTCATTTCATAATAAACAATTATTGCATACATTTAGTCCATTGTTCAGCTGTTTATGAATATTTATTTAATTTGTTACACTTTAGGTGTTTAAAAGTCGAGTAGAAGACTTGTCTTTTCTTAGGTCAATTCATAGGTGTTTATCAAAAGTAAATACGATCGTTGACTTCCCATGCGTTTTATTTGTGAGTGTGTTTTCAGCAAACTAATCTCTGCCGTACTGGTCCTTGCCAGGAAATTGTCCCCATTTCACAGTATTATCTGACTTCACTATGACTTCACTCGCATTCGGCGTCACTCATCGATTGAATTGCCAGAGTTCATTGCAATGCCCAGCCATAAAATACCAAAGCTTCATTTATTACTTTTATCACCGCGTTACACTTTGATGTTTTGAGGTGTTTTTTATTGCAAAAATTTGCTCATATTAATTTCTTTTTAATTGTTATTCCTGCTGAACATGCAAGCACGTCAACGCCCTGAAAGTGCTTTGCGAACCTGTTTGCTTTAATTTGTTGATATTCGAAAAATTTGACAGTGAATGCAAATTTGCAATGTGAGGACATAGAAAGGACCAAGTAAAGGAAAGTTGAGTTTATTGAAGGAAAATTTTACTTTTTGAAAAACTCATAACAATGTGGTGTGAGAATAGATATGGAGAAGTAAAAGAAACTAACTAATAAGTATAGAGAAATTAAAGACAAGACGTCTATTATTTTATAGATGAGCATCTCTTATAATGCAAATGCTCAACTCAAGCAAAGTCTTAACTGGCGAGTATTGAATGAACTCCACATATTTTTACACTTTTTTCCTGTCAAGCTTTCAAGTTCTTCCTCCGGTTTTAGATTGCCTTTTTAATATCCGCACACTTAAATAAGCTTAAAAATTCCATTAAACACAAGTTAAGCTTTACCAGCTTAATTGTATTAACCCATTGCTGCCTAATGGGTAAAAATTTACCCATGAAAATTGACTTTTTAAAAAAACCACAGAAAAGTTCGTGGTAGAGATATCTCAAAATCATTGATAGGGATGGTTGGGGTAAAGATGGAACTACCTTAGTCTAGTGGAGGTCACCCTAAACTTCCGCCATCTAGCTAGAGTTACCAGACTCCAAAAATTGTGAATTTTCCGGAGGTGGAAAATGTGTCGAAACGTAGTGGCACTAGAACCTCACAAAAATCTGCCTCCTAACTCACCTGTAAACAAAACATCTTTTGTTTACGTGTTTAGCTGATCACTTTAAAAAGTATGGAAAAAAGCTACCATTGCTGCCTAATGGCTAAAAAATACTCAATGAACATCTCAGCAACGTGCAGAGATAGAAAGCTGAAATTTCTGATCATTTTGGGTCAATTCCAGGTCGTGTATGAAATTTTATCAAAATCGTATGGGCGGAACTGGTACCCGGCTTTAATAGGTTAAGCGACAATTTATACAATTATACAATTTTATAATTCAGTAGATATTAATTTAAGTATTTGTATATACACAGGTCAATGTACTAATGTGCTGTCTATGTACATAATTTAGCTAACTAAATGCTCCTATAATTTTGAGGCGAAGACTCGGTTACTGTTATCTTGTTATGGCACAAGTAAGTTCAACCTGCCAGCATTTAAAGGCTTCCCGGAACGATTTAGTTGTTTAATAATTTAATGCTTGGGTCAAACAAGCTCAATGAAGCGCAATTTTTCAGTGGAACTTTGATATCCACATAAATACATAGTTAGAGTTAAAATTACAGTAATCACAAGACGTGCGCCATACCTCGTGATTGTTCTGTTCGAAAAAACGAACTTCAAGGCAGCCACAATATTTTGCTCGTTGCAAGAAAATTACAACAATAATAACAAATAACATAAAATTAGTACCAGAAAGATTTTCCGCACTGGGTGCTTTCGGTTGTGGTGGAGGGCCCCAGCAGACCCAGACCATTGGTCTCGTACCGCATGTGGTCTCACAAGCAGCGTGACGGTCCATTATGCTAATTCAGCGTAAAAGGCGCCATAAAACGCCTTCAGCATGACAATGATGGAATACTTTAGTGAAGCGAACCAGTAAGCAAAAGAAAAAAATCACAAACGCAGCGAAACTAACAACAGAAACCCCACAGCCCATTGACTAGCTACGAAAAAATGCTAACGAAAAAACCCAGCTTCTACAACACAATCAGAGCGACGACAGTTGCACGCAATGCCAACGACAACAACACTGCTGGTGTGGGCTTTGAAAATTATCAAAGGCGATTAATTCGTTACCAAACGAGGTACATAAACCAAACAATGCGAAGAAACTTAGCTGCAAAAAAATAAAAGTAAAAAAACGCCTCATGGACAAACTTTTGCTGGAATGTCTCTGACTTAAAGTGAAAGACAAATTGATGTCGTCATAAATTTTAACTTTGGAAAATGATTGTTTTTCTTTTGATTTCGACATTACTTGAAATATTATTGTCATGTCAAATATTTTAGCTTATCGCAAAAATATGAATGAAATTTGTCACAAATCCAATGTGGCAACCAAAAAACCTACATTTATGTTATTGGTTCATGTTTACGGAGTTTCTGTCATGGCTTTGGTACATTTTTTGCTATTTGGTTTTTCCATTGTTCATAATTTTTCCGTATACAAACTGAATGGCCTCGTAAATAACTGTTTTCCAATTTCGCTATCGCAACGTAATCTACACTCCTTCCACTAAAACAACAACAATAACAGCAATGCTAAACATTAATGGTTGCAGTAAAAAAGAGGAAACGGTACACTCTAAAAATGTGACAGGGTGCTCCATTGGATGAAAAACTACAATGGGTGTGGAAAGTTAAAAGTGAAGGAAGTTAAGGCGCTCTTCACATTTCACTGTTTGTGATGAACACAATTAAGCTTTTAATGCAAATTGTTGTTATGAAAATTGTTCAAAGTTATTCTATACAAGCAGTGGCGGATTCAGGCGGAGTTTGGGGTTGGACCCCCCCCCCCCCCCCCCCCCGAAATATTAGGATCGAGTTTAAAACTACATACAAATTAAAAGGCATTTTTCGCATTTTATAAATATTAAAGAATTACTTTTTGAAACCCACCCGAAATATTTTTCTGAATCCGCCCCTGTATACAAGTGATTTAAAATCATGTTTGGTGCTCTATAACGATTATACACGAGTTAAATTTTTTCTACTTATGAATAATAATTTTATTAAATTGATATCTGTATTTTTTACAATTTTTTAAATATCAAAATATCTTTTAGTTATTCTTGAAATATTAAAATATTTTTTAAGTTAATGCCTTTTAGTTATCTTTATTATTTTAACTTTAGTCCATAACTTATTTTGTTACTTAAAACTTAAATTGAAATGAAATAGAGTTACATATAGTCTTTGAAGTAATTCGCCGAATGTGCGGATCCTATTCGACAGTGTAGCCGATCGAATCAGCACAGTAAGCGCCACACAAAAACCTAGTCACTAAAAAGCAAACACGCAACAACACCAACGCACCACATGCAACACCCAAATACTGAAAATTCAGCAGCATTGTGAATTCAGCAACTCAGTGGATATCAAACTTTTCGGTACACTTTTCACTCCTAATTAATTGGTTTCAAAATCTATGATCTACAATCGAGGATATCACTTTAAATGTTTGTCCTAACTATAAGATTTCAAATATTTATAAATACAGCTTTTGCAACATAGAGAACCTCTAATTACCTATTATACATACGTATGAGTAGGTTACATAGTGTAAATTTATTTATTTATTTATTTATTAATTTATTTATTTATTTAGTTATTTATTTATTCATTTATTTATTTCTTTATTTATTTATTTATTTATTTATTAATTTATTTATTTATTAATTTATTTATTTATTTCAATTCAGTCTTTGAAAACAATTCTTACAGACTAATTAACAATATGGAAAACTTGAACTGCAACGGGAAACTGGGAGTTAACAAAGGAAGTGAGCTTAAAGAGACTCACTTGAACGTCAACATTTGACCCATTGGCCTCTAATAAGATTTTCCTTAAACTACCTTACCTACTTAAACTACTGGTATACACTATACTATAGTTGAGATCGAATTCTTATTAAATAAATTGTCTTGTAATGGGAATTCACATGGGAACCATGCTTCACTTCAAGTGCAGCATGGTTCCCTTCTCATGAGTCTGAAACATAAAAACTTTTGTCCTGGTTGCCTTTCGGAAGAGTAGGAAGAGGCTGTCTTCACCTTATGTAAGAACCGCCTCAGCTGAAATCTGGCAGCACTTCACAAAGCATAGTTTTGTTATATACTGCACGATCAGCTATATCTTTGGTGTGCTAATTTTACCGTTATTGTTCTCGATTATACTTATAGTTAAGTTTCATGTATGAAAAAAATTGCACCCTTTCAGAAGTAAGTATGGGAGATGTACTAAAGATCTTGAATGGCAAATATTTTGCTTTAGAAATTTGTCTAATTATACAAAAATGTTTGGATTGCCCTGAGTATTAATTCCAGCAAATACCTTGAAATATTCGAATCTCTCCTAAAAAGAAATTTATTATTCGTGCTGGCCTCGATAGTTCAGCGAGTAGCGCGCTGTCTTTTCATGGCAGAGGCTCTTGGTTTGATTCCTCGATGAAACTGGTTAAACACTCTTCTACTTCTATCTCATCTCCTTATGAAGGAGATGGGAATTAAGTACTAGAAACGCACAAAAGTTTGTTCTTGGCAGGCCATGGGAAAACCTCCAAATGTTGGCAGAAAAACTGCCAACTGCCAACCACCATTTGGATTTGACGTTAAACTCCTCCACTCTTTCCTCATCCGGCTAAAATGTGTGTTGTAATACATGTGTTGCATACACATTTCAAACGGGTGGAATTTTTTATATCGCAATGTGTCATGTAGGACTAAGTGTGGCTCATATGGAGGCAGTCACCCAACCGAATGTAACCTGTCATTCATTCCTACGAAGGCTAGTGATGCGTGTTGAAAAGTGGGTCTTAAACGATGTTCGTCGAAGGTCTGCGGTATAAAGCAATGGGTGAATGCTTTACAGACCAGGACATGCACACTACACTTTAGCCCAAGAATGTACTTGTAACTGTACGATTAATATTGCTCCATTCTGAATATGGGCGAAACTGTCAAAGCAGAGAGATATTTTTAAAAACTATAAATCGTGCATTCTAAATTGGTAAAATTGCAGTCGGCATTAGAGAAGAGACTTGGCCCAATTCCAGAAACTTAGTGACTTGGGGAACAAAGTTTTACCTCGTTCACTCTACTCATTAGACTTCTTTCCCAAAGATATTGATTTTTTCTATACCCTTGATAACTTTCCAACTCCCAAATAAACATTTCAATAACCGAGAATCTGCCATTTCAGTCAGTCAGCTCCATGAGTTTTTGCCCGTGTCAAAATATAGAATTAAAAAAAAAATACATCCTTGAGTTTGCATTTTTTTTTGTCAACAAACCGTAGATACTAAATAATACAAATATTTTTAAATAATCAAAGCGTTTTCCACTCAGAGCAAGCGATTCCAAATATGAGAAGCAAAACCGACATGGGACAAATAGAGAGAAAATTAAAAATAAATTCTATTTAAAAGATCTCATCAGGGCGAAGAAGGCAAAAGAGATAAACATCAAAACAACCATAAATCTAAAAAAAAACTAGTAAAAATTTATAAAAAGATAAGAAATATAAACATCCTCACTTTTGCGAGGGAAAACAAATTATCGAAACGTATTAAACTTGCAGAAATTAAGAATTCAAACGTGAATATTTCGAGTGTGAATAACTAAAATTCAAATAATATATAATAATAATAAATAGTAAGCAAACAAGAACAAAAGAAAAATCATTCATAATAATTCAACATGTTTACATTTGCAAGAGAGAATTAAATATAAAAAGACATCAGAACTCATTATAAAATCCATAATAATATAAACATCTTCACTTTTGCCAGAGAAAATAAAATATTAAAACGTATTAAATTTGCAAAAATTCTTGAGTGTGAATAACTAAAAATCTAAATAATAACACTGTGCAAGTCCAAAATTTAGACATGGGGGGGACCTACTGGGTGAGTTTCCTATAGGTATACTGAGTTGAGATCCACCAGCCGTTTGGTAAGATTGGCTATAGTTTATGAGAAATCCGACTTTGAAGTTTGGTAATTTTCGTCAAATTTGTCGCTTAAGTAAGTCCTAAATCGTTCCGAATATCGCTTTACTGAGTGTCATTTAATTATAATTAATACTCATATAATTGACACTCATACGCCACGTTGCGCTGCGCTCAAAAATGCACATATCGCAATTACACAGTTTAAATGTATTTTTTTTGGATTGGTGTCTTAAGCAAATGTGTTGGTCGTTAAAATATCTACAAACTTGCCGAAGACAGTAAAGCGATATTCGGAACGATTTAGGACCTACTTAAGCGACAAATTTGACAAAAATTACCAAACTTCAAAGTCGGATTTCTCATAAACTAGAGCCAATCTTACCAAACGGCTGGTGGATCTCAACTCAGTATACCTATAGAAAACTCACCCAGTAGGTCCCCCCCATGTCTAAATTTTTGAGGGCAAATTTCACGCACAGTGTAATCAAACAAAACACAAAAAAAATGATTCATAATAGTTCACACATTTTTACATTTGCAAGAGAAAATTAATTACCAAAAAAGATAAAGAGACATCAGAATTCATTATACTTACTATCCATAATAATATAAACATCTTCACTTTTGCCAGAGAAAACAAAATATTAAAACGTTTTAAATTTGTAGAAATTCTTGAGTGTGAATAACTAAAAATCTAAATAATAACACAGCACAACAAAAAAACACTTTTTTTCTGTTGCGTGGAGTTTTTCTACTGTTTCCTACTAATTTGGGTGCGCTGATTTCGAATCTACCCTCAGATTTTTCTAGCAGCTCTAGTTAGTGAGATATAGGTACCATGCCATTTTTTCAGTTTTTCCTCTACTTTTTCCATATTTTTGATCGTAATTTCTAAACCAAAAAACCGATTGACATGATTTTCACCTTATCGCATTAACAACACTGCACGGCTTCTTTTCTGATGCAACTTATTTTTATAAGTTTTAAAATTCCGCGGTAATTGGACCTCAAAGTCGGAAAAAAATGGGATTTTAAGGCGTTTTCTTTGATGGTCAAAAACATACACAATTTTCGTAGATCAATTAACGAGTTAGGTGTAGGTATAATGAAAGCCGACACATCAAGCAATACAACACAGCCAAATTATTTGGCGGAATACACATTCGCATCGAAATAATAGCAAAAATGTAGTATAGCCATTTTCATCACATTTCATACTTTTTCCTTAAAAAATAGGAACCTAAAAATATGCAACATTTTTAATTTTTTTTGTTCCGAGCAATTCAAAATTTTTTTGTTTTTTGCTTGTATTTCAGACTATACATGGAACATATAAAAGAGCATATTTTGAGGCCCCTAATTTTTTAAGGAAAAAGTATGAAAAGTGATGAAAATGGCTGTGGTATATTTTTGCTATTATTTCGATGCGAATGTGTATTCCGAAACATCTGTACAATTTTCGCCATCAGAAAAAACGCCTTGAAATTCAATATTTTCCTACTTTGAAACCTTATTACAACGCCAATTTAGAACGCATAAAATTGATTAATGTCAGAAAAGATGGCGTGAGATGTTGTTAGTGCAACTATATAAAAATCATGTTGATAGGATTATTGGTTCAGAAATAGAAGTCGAAAACGAGAAAAAAATTGAGGAAAATTCGAAAAAGTGACACGCCCATTTTTTGCGAAAACTAGAGCTGTTACATAAAAACGGAGTATGGTTTGGAAAACAGCGTGGAAAAACGATTCAGATTCATGTAAAAAACTCCATGTAACAGACATACTGTTGTGCAGTGTAATTAAACAAAAAACAAAAGAAAAGAACATTCATAACAATTCACACGTTTTCACATTTGCAAGAGAAAATTTATTACAAAAAATTATTAAGGTTGAAGAAATTCATAGTTCAAAAGTGAAATTTTTTATTGTAAAATAGAAAAAATGGAATTATACTTTTCAAGAAATGTGTTTTGCAATTGCATTACTACATATTTATGATTTTAGTGAAAGTAAATAATACCAGCATTTCAGGGTTAATGAAAAAGACCTCTTTAAGGATGCCATCTGGTTTTTCTAGCGTTCAGAGGCTATCGGTTTCGGCCAGTATTGGCCAAAACTCTCATAAACGGCTTCAATATCCGCTTTGGCCAAAATTTCAGAATAACTAACTTAAGTAACTTTTTAGCAGTGTAATTAATTTCACATTAATTTAATTCGTAATAAATTTAATTTTTATAACTTTCAGTAAACCCTCAACTATTTTCATAAAACCCGCAGACATAAATTACAAACAGTTTGAGGAACACTGGCCAAGCCAACACGCAACGTCAGTTCCGTCCAACGATGTAGTAAAACTAGCGACGGCCTCAGTGGGAGGGTGCGGGGCAGCGAGAAAACATTGTAGTGGCAGCTTAGACAAAGCGTACACAATTGTGACACACTCATCGAAACAACAACAACAACAACAAAAGAACGGCAAAAGAACGAAAATAGGAACAATAACAACAAGAAGCACAAATGTAAATGTTAGTGTGCAGTTTTGCGCGGCTTCACCAAAGTGTTTTTCATCAACTGCTGTACTGCTGCTGTTGTTGCTGTTGATGTTGGCGCATTGGTGTTGTTGCAGGCCAGTTGGCAGTTTGGTAACCCCGAATGTATAAACGCTAAATAGCCCCCGAAACCCCATTTTAATAAATCGACAACAACAACAACACACACACAGACACACTGGGGAAAACACTGAACACTGAACGGCGGCCGTCACAAGAATGTTGCAGCTGCCTTTGGCTGTGTCGCATTGTGTCGTCTTGCGTTATGTTATGTTGTGTTGTGTTTGATTTGCAGACAACGCACAGCACGAACATATCTCGCGTCGAACACAGCTGTGCGAGCTGTGAGTGGTTGCGTCTGCTGTTGACACTTTGTTGCTACTTTTCAATTGTTGTTGTTGTTGTTGTTGTTGGTTTTTGGTTCAAATCGAAATTGCCGGCATTTACTATTTTATGTAAGTGGCGCTCATATTGGCAGCGTAGCATAAGCACGCCAAGTTAGATGTTGGATGATATTACTAGCATTGTTGTTGTTGTTGTTATTGTTTTTGTTGTTGCTGAGTAGCAAACAAGCAACCAAAGTAAAATGGCACAGTGGCGGGTGGAGCGGCAACGGCAGCCCAACAATGACAAGCAAACTTATGTAGCATAGCAAACGGCGTTTGTTCTGCTTAGCTCCGCAACCCCCCGTCCCCCATAAACTCCTTGCACCCCCCACAAACAACACTCTCAATGTTGTGCATTGTTCGTTGCTCGACTGGGTGGGCGTGTGGGCGGCGCTGCGCTGCTACGTAATAATCATAAACAGTTTCATTATGAAATGTTTTTGCCTCGCTCCCGGCCCCTCCGCCCCCGCGAGTACATCGTCTTAGCGCCGTTGTGTTGTTGTCTTCGCTGTTTGACTATTATTCTTGTGCTCGGTGCCCGTCTTGTGCTATTATTTTACTGCCATTTTGCTGTTGCTGTTGTTGCACATTTTTGCTGCCATTGTTGTTGGCCATATTGTTGTCGATTATTTGCTGTTATCTTTTTGCTTTTGCATTTGTTGTTGTTTTTTTCTTTTTTGAGAGTTTGTGTTATTGCGCTGTATTTGTACATATTTATTTTTTGCTGATGTTTTAGGTTAGCATGCCAACCGGCAACTCGTCACTACACCAGCAGCGCCGCTCGCACCGCAACGCTTGTGTCCGCCGTCGAGCCGTTGCGGTCGTAGTAGTCAGTGGGTGGGTGGCCGTGGCGAGGCGAGGCGAGACGCGCGCGGAATTCATAGTATTTCGGTACGCCATTTTTTCGCTATCGCCACACACACACACACACACCAACACTTATACACAGCGCTGCACGCACGCAACGCGTCTTCGGTGCCGCTAGCTGCGAATAGCTGACAACAATTGTAATGCGTTCGGGGGGCGTTGGAGTGAGTAGCAAATAACACAAGAATTATGCTTATGAAACGAAGACGAAGCTGAAAACTGACACCAACTCGAAATCTATAAATTACATAATTTCCATTTTTGTTTGTTCATTTTTTTAAACATTTTACACCAACAATGTTTCTTTTTTTTCAAGACTGCTCAATAAAAATCATTCTGCCTGAAGGCGTTCCATGAAATTCCAAAATCGCTGCATGCGTTTCAGCAACAATTTTAAAATGCGTACAATGCCGCAATGATTGCCTACTTTTAGGCTCACTTTTCTATCTACACTCAATTATACTTTGATATTTAAATAATTTTCTTCTTATTATTTTATTCATTTTATTTTATTTTTGTTATTCATTTATATTTATTAGTTTATAATTATTATTATTGTTAATTTAACTAATTATTTTAATTTAATTTTCATTTCCAATTTGCAACACTTTCCATTGCATATTCCACACACAAATATTTACTTTTATTAATTTACTAAGTATTTACTTTAACAAATTTCCAACACTTTTCACCGTTAAAATTTCGCACAACCGCCATCGCCGCCAGTGCAATGCGTTTACTCGCATCCGCGCAGCAACTTCAAGTCATCGGCATTTCTATTGGTGTCGGCTAACATTATTTAGTATGTATGCTGGCAGTGCGGCCAACATGTTCGATGTTCAGCGCCACAAGTTCGTTGCGGTTATTTGAAGGCTCAAATAATGGGCGCTCCTCACAAAACCGTTTTCTATAAACGTTAAATCCTGCATTCATTGCATATAGTCATCATGGGACTTGGCTTGTACTTTCATCTTTGAGTAGATTTGGTCATTTGCTAGTGGATTATCAGATGAGAGATATCCACGAGACATAATAATGGAACTGATATCAACTTGCAAAAGTGAATGCGTTTACAGCTGGCAACTGGATTATAATGCCGTCTTTCAGGCAGAACTAATGATTCTTTCAACGAAGTTTAAACTTCAAACCTTCAAACCTTTCAAACCTTTATTAGCCTTCAAACCCTCTTTGGAGGGTCAAAAGACTAATACTTAAGTCCTTTGCTAATGGAATTTCTAAAAAACCAAAATCATTCTTAGCAGCCTTTCGTTCTCTCTACGTGTTTGATAGGAATCTCAAAGGTTCACATATAACCAATACAGAAATATATATAAATTCTATATCTATACAAAGAAGCAGTATAAATGATTCAAACATCTATACTCAGAACGCCTATAACCATTAATGTATACAAGAAAAATTTGACAAATAAACCAACTCAAGGCCTCAAAGCTTTGGATTGTCGTAAGCAGCTGTGAAACTAAAAAATTGTCAAAATAGGACACGCAGCTTAAATACATTTTTCGCCGTGCTTGATACTTCAATATGGGACATTGTAAAGTACCCGCCCCTGGCCAGAAGAAGACGAAAATATCCTCAGTTCTCTTTCTAACTAGACTGACTCTACCGTATTCTATGAACAGAGTAAAAGAGCCAAATTCATTGGAGTTTTCGTGATTCACAGCACCTCAATTGCGGTAGTCAAGTTGAGCCAAAAATTGTTCACAATTGAGTTCTCCTGTGGAGAGTTGAGACTGCAACCTAACCTCACCTAACCTTACATCATTTAATGTAAAACTTGTGCTACGGACACACAGGTCGTCCAGGAGTTCCTAATAAATAACATTTGGTGCTGTGAATAAAATTCGAATTTGTGCATTTTTTGGAAGCACTACTCGATTTTCAACGTCTAGATGGCGGAAGCCATCTGTAGGTAATTCAACTGTAGAAGTTATAAAGGAATCAAATTCTACACTAATGAAGTCAGAAAATTTATAAGACCATTGCACATTGATTCGACTCCATACAACCGCGGCACAAAATTAGAAAGAGTGGTCTGTTCTCAATAATATTTGGTATACTACTAATCATAGTCTGCTGAATTAAAATCTCTATCTTGTTTTTCTTAAACTTTTGTAGTTTGGCAATGCCTGAAACTTGCATTTGCAATTTTCGTCATTTTTGGTAATCTTTAGCACCAAATGTGTTGGCAGATTTTTCAGATTTTACATTTAATCGGTTACGTCAACTATGATAATTACAAGCAGTACCAGAAATTTTATCGGGACCCTTTAGTTTTACAATAAAAATTATAATAATAAGTGTACGTTTTGCATTTGTGCAGGTTTTTTCATTTTTCATGTTGATTGCTTATTTTCAGGGTTCAACAAAATATATTTTATTGAAAAATATGTGTTTAGACCACTTTTCAAATTGAATTATTTTCTGAGATCGGAAGATATCGGAGGATGTGTTTACATTATTCGATAAAGAAAGAATGTTTTTTTAAATATACAAAAATCCAGAAACATACTTTTACATACTTTTTAGATATTTTCCAATTTTCAGGTTTTTAATTTTGAAAAATATTTTAAATTAAAAGTGAAGTAGAAGCCTAAGCTTTGCAAATTTTGAGAAAATATTAAAAGCGAAAATGGGCACATCGGTTCTTAATCTATATCTATATCTATCTATAAGTTTTAGAAACTTCTTGCTATGGTTAGTATTTTTATAATTTTTTTTACATAGTGGTCTAAAAAACAGAAAACATGTGTTTGAATTTTTTTGTGAAAAAATTCCGACTTTGAGCAAGTTTTGCACACAAATTAATTAATTTTCTGCACAGATTTTTTAGGGTTTACTTCGTTGGAGTTTTACAAATCAAAATTAAATTTTAGGACCATACATTTTTGGAAATTAGTCTATGGAACGAATCACTGTGCTTTGGTGTTCAACTGGCTTCAGGGTAATGGATAGTTCATTGATTTTATCAACTAAGTATAAAAGACGAAGGAATGGGAAAGAAATGAAGCAGTCAAACTCTTAAATATGGCATCGGTTAATGTTAAGTTCAGATACAGTCACAAAACTTCATTCCGAATCATTCCGAAAGAAGTCATCAGACATTATGGGGAACTACACCATTAACAAACTAATCGTCTTAAGGCTTTTACTCCTTTTAAACCTATTAAAACCCCTTTAAATCTGTGTTGATAAGCGCCGACAAACCGCATGCAGCATTTTTACTCGTTTTAATTAAATATTGGAAAACTGGAAATTGATTTAAAATTGGTAGTAGAAAGCACAGCAGGCGCTCGAAAACTAATTTAGCACAACGACAGGAATAACAATAACAATTGCCGCTGCGATTGCGACAGTCGCTTCGAAAGAAAGGCAAACGGCGAGCAAAGACATTCCTCCATGACTCGACTAGAGCAAACAGTGAGTGCGACATATCATCGTCCATGACGCAGACGACGAGCAGCACACACGCGCACGCCACGAGATGCGGCAAACGTACTTAACCCATTTAAAGCCGCCAGCACGAGTTGGAGGCGCACTTTGAATGTGCTCAGCGCATTTCGAAAAAACAAAAACAAAAAGCAACCTCGAGCAAAAAGGGAAATCCCATTTGCCTCATTGCAGGCAGCGATTACACAAACATTAAACGCGCCGTGTGCGTGTGTGCGCCTCGTGCCTTCTGATATGTGGCAGGATAATGCAGGATATTGATTGCAAGTGCAATTGCAGGGCATGTGTGCGAGGCCCGAGTGGATGTCGCACCAACTCACTCTGGCCGGCTGTGGGTGGTGCCAGGCAGCAACAGTCTTTGCCGCTGCTAATCGAATTGTGGCTGGAGCGGCTTAAACGTACGAGGGTGTCATGCAAATTGAAATGCATTAATACGAAAACGTTTCAAAATGCTTGCAACAAGCGGCTGTGGGTGCAAAGTGGACTCTTACTGTGCATTGTTATTGTATTCGCCCTGCTGTGTTTGCTGCCCCCAAAAAGCTTGGAACTTATGTGCCAGAAGCGATAAAACCAGCAGGCACTAGGGCCACGAGCTTTAATTACCCACTGGCAAGAGGGTAATTGGGTGAGGTCATAGCTCGAATCAGATTTTCTTCATTATTGAATACTTGTTTAAAATCTTGTAGGTGCTTATAAAATATTCAATTATAAATTTATGTATATCTAAGTATTGGTAATTGATATCGGCGGCTTGATTTCGCCATATTTATTCTCTCCGATATTCTGATCACTTTCCATACCCATACCTGCCACGTCTTTCCGGGTCAAAATATATACAACCGCTCACCTCAGTGCAGGACATAAACCGATTTTGTTGGCGCACATTACAGACGCCAGAGTTTTCGCTGCTTTTCTCTTCATCCATAGCGACATCTTTACGCCGAATTAAGGTCCTCAAATACACATTCACACAAGTGCACAAATACAGCCGCATGCATTCTGCTGCTTTCATTCCCTTTTCCACCTCAACTCATGTGCAGCCTCACTGGGTTGCCCGCCTCTGAGTGTTGTCATTGTCAACTGGCAGATACCGCATCGCGCCGCCTGGTCACTCCAGTTCACACACAGTTCGCACTCAGCCGCAGACACTGCGCCACAGTTGTGCACTTCCTGTTCCTTTTTGTTTCGCGCTAAAGCGCTGCTTGGGTTGGAATGCGAATCCGAATGCGCTTTGTCAGCGTGACTGTCTCTAAATGTTGTTGCTTTTTTTATTGCATGTCTTTTTTTGTTTGCGATTTTGTCGCTTTCGATGTCGGACTGTGTTGTTGTGGTGATTGTTGCAGTTGTGCATGCTCGCTTAGGCGCATTACTCACACGCACACACACACATACACAATTTTCTGACTTTTCTCTGCGAATTTGAATAAAAATCACTTCAAAGTTGGGGAAAGTAGATATGCAGAAGAAAAAGAACGGAAAGTTGTGTGTTAGAGGTTGCCAGCGCATTAATCATGCCGGATAATCAAGAACAAGTGGGCGCAATAAGTGTAGGGGCGGTTTGAGCCGCAGCTCAGGTTCTTTGTTCAGGTTATGGTTGTTTTAAGTTTCGCTGCTGAAGTTAAGCACGTTAGGGAATGCAGAATACGAATCAGCTGTCGAAAACCAAAGTTTATAGACTCGATAAAAGATTTTGTTTGTAATGAAAATCTAAACCTTATTCCAGCAGGCGGAAGCTTAAGACGCTTGTTGTATGCAATGGAAGTAAGGTTTTTCTTTTGATCACAATTTTACAAAATTTCAGTTTGGATATGCAAAACTCAAAGACAATGTTTATCAGTGTTCATATCAGAAATCCGATGAACGACAACAACTGTTGGGTACGTCTAAAATGTTTAAAGACTATCAAAACAACAGTTGGTTAGTGCGTTGTGCAGGTTCAAATACTGCCTGTAATAACACCTAAAAAAAATAACGGGAAAACTCGTTTTCTCTGGAAATGGCAAACCTCTGAGAGTAAAAATTGCTTATGAAAAAGCTCCCAACCTGCCGTTCGGAACCGGCATAAAACTGTAGGTCCCTTCCACCCGCGTACAAATTCACACGCACAACACGGGTGGTTGCGGGAAGCTAGGCCTTAGTCTCGCGTAAGCGGGCTGTCGTGCCAGTCAATTATTATTATTATCAAAACAACAGTGTGGCAATTTTTCAGAAGTGTTGCTCACAACTTTTTCAAATGATTAAAAATTAAAAATACATTTTCCACATTTGGATATTTAAGCTAAAGTCCCACGATTGCCGCAAATGCGCCGATCATAGCCCGATCTGGTCGGGCATTGACTACGCAGAAATTGTCAATTGAGCAAAACGTTTTTTATTTTCCAATTCCAATTTCGACAAACTTTGTCGGCTCAACCTAGCGAACAGAAATATCGCACCGAACGATTTCATAGGTAGGTCACACGATTGCCCGAATCGAAACCAAAATTGAACTAAATTCTCAAACACTTTCAAAGCACCGACAAAATTTGTCGGCCCCTATGGTTGGCGGTCGAGTTGCCGACAAAATTCGGCTCAATTTTTAATTTTTTTGTCTGGCTTCAACTGTTCACACGATTGACGCTACAGTACCGATTTCGTTCGGCGCAACAGAAGACAGATCGAATATTTTTGACATTTGCGCCGAAACCGAATCGAGTTCACACGATTGGCATTTGAGTTTTTTAAAAATGCGTAAAATTTCTACGCATTGCGGCAATCGTGGGACCTTACCTTTAGAGTGGAATGAGTGGCAACATACAAATAAACGGCAACACAAATATTCAATAAAAATCTTAAAATAATAACATTGCACTTAAGCGCTAACACCTGTTTTTAAATAAAATAAATAAAAAAAATAAATAAAAAAAATAAATCAAAAAAATAAATCAAAAAAATAAAATATATAAAATAAAATAAAATAAAA